>VYXD01013986.1:89725-152855 GCA_013397195.1 Hylia prasina | reverse complement strand
CCCTCATGAGTCAAGACAAAGGCAGTTTAATAAAACAAAAACAGTGCAGAGGAGCAAAGGAAAACAGAAGATTTATTCTCTGCTCCCCAGCAGCAGCAATGTCTAGCCAGTTCCTGGCAAGGAGGGCTGCAGTACCTGTAGCAATCACTCCAGAAGATAAATGCTGTAATGATGAACACACACACACTCCTCTGCTCTTAACTTCTATTGCTGAGCAGGTATCCTGTGAGAAGGCAGAGCCCTTTGGTCACTTTGGGTCAGCTGTCCTCCCTGTGTCCCCTCCCAGGATTCTGTCCACCTCCAAGTGAGGAATGTTGGGGAGAGATCCTTGACACTGTTCTCCAGACACTGGAGTGTCTCAGCACCTTCCTGGCTCCCACCACAGCACTGTGAGGGCTGCAGAGGGAAAATTAACTCCCTCTCAGGCAGACCAATGTATTCTGTTTAACCAAAACCCCATCCAGATCCCCAGGGTGAGATAATGTGATAAGCACCAAGTCTCTCCCAAGGTTTGTCAAGACTTTTGTCTGGAAAGCAAAATGCCCTGGATGTGAAGCTTTGTTTGAGATCACAATGCCTCAAAACAAAAACATTCCAAATTCAAACAGGCATTATGGGCTAAATTTGGCTTTGTCAGAAGAATTCTGAGCAGGTTCCCTCAGGATACAGACACTGCTCCCTCATTTCTCCTTTCCTCCCTATTCACTTTCATTCCTCCACACCCTTTAATTCTTCAATCTTTTCTGCTCTGGGGACACCAGGGAAGGAGCATCTCAGGGCTGATTCTTTCCCTCTCTTCTTTTACACTGTGCAACCAAACCAAGAGAAGCTTCAGGATGTTGTAAGACTGAAATATTAATTAACAAGACTGACAAAATATAATTAACAAAGAACTAAACACCAGTCTAAGAGGCAGGAAGGATGGATGTTTAACACTACCTTTTTCTACCCTACAGACAAACAGATTGATTTTTAGGATTCACCCTCAGTATTTCAAACAGAAACTTCATTAGTATGAGACATTGATCTAACAGCCCGAGATGTCTCTATTGTTTGAATTCTGCTGGCTGAGCCACCTGGGTGTAACAGCTTATTTCAAAGCTCTGTACTCAGGGGGAAGTCAATATATTGCTTTGCTTCTATAATTCCATATGAGCTTGTGCACTGAAGACAAAAAAAAATTAAGCCTAAAATACTCACAGTGGGCTGCAGAGGATTAACCCCTTCCAAATTCAGGGCAGGAGGGTTAGAACTTTAAGGATCTTTAAGGTTCCTTCAAATGAAACCATTCTCTGTGTTTATGATTTATCTCAGGTGTTCCCATGAAGAACACTGACATTTTCTGACTACAGTAAAAAAATAAATCTATTTTAACTAAAGAATTTGCTGCAAACTCAGCTGACTTCCTACATACACTCACACACCAATCCTTTTGGAATTCTAGTAGGCATCCTATAGCTGGTTTTTATAAGGATTATCTGACTAAGAAGGCATATTCCAGAAAGAAAACTAAGTCTGGTTTGGACTGTAATATTTGCCCTGACTGATGTCCTGCTGTGATTACTCAGCAAGTCCTATGCCATGAAATACATAAAACAATACATAATTACAATTTTTGTTCTGTCTGAAATAAAGCTCCCCTCCAAAACTCCTGATGTAATCCAATTTGTTTCCCTTGCAGCTTTTGTTTTCTGCCCAAATATCCAAATTAATCATCTTCCTTCAAACTGAAAAAACATTATGAAAATCACCCACAAAAAAGCAGAACCCGAGATATTTTCCTGCTGGCATTTCATTCTCAAGATAAATTTAGCAAGTCACCATGTGAAAACCAAATCCACTCTGCTAAGCTTTGTGAAATGGGCTGCACAAAATATGCAGCAACAAACCAGAATCACTGCAAATATTTATACATGTTTTCCTCAGGAAAATGCGGCGCAGCTCTCAATTTCACTCACATTCATTAAACTTTTTCAACTGATGACAACTAGAGAACAAATTAAACTAAAATATGGCTTAAACTGAAATCAGCCAGTATCCTGACCCTGTATAGTCCACAAAGAACTCTCTAGTTAAGAATATTGTGGAAAATTTTTATTAATCCAAGAAGAAATTTGCAAAGTTTTTACTAACCCAAGGAGAAATTTCAGTCTCAGATTAATACAGACTTCTGCTTTCCCATTGCTCCAGGTTACAACAGGGTAAACTTTAGAATTTAATCTGTCTACTTAACAACAACAGCAATATGAAAAAGGAAAAGCCATCAGAAACCTCTGTGTTTTATGCATGCTGTTTTCAACCACTCAGGATTGAAAGGGAAATTAATTATTGGCATTTTTCCTTCTGGTTATGTTTTTGTTTAGGGATTTTTTTTTTTTAGCACCCCAAGCAGTGTAATCATTGCTGTATTTTTCTGGAGAGCAGAGTGTGTTTGCCTCAAAGGATGGTTGAAGATGAGCAGCATCTAAACCTCCGTGCTAAGCAGCATCATTTCAGGAGTATTCAGGACATTAATATTCATCCATTAAATATGGAGGGAAGGGGTGTCAAAATCAGCCTCTTACCTGTGGGTCAGGTTTGAGGCACTTGGCAGCACAGTTTGGGAAACACACTCTGCTGCTGCTTGGTGGAGACACAGAGACCTCCTGTCTCCCCCAGAGCCCATCTGGCAGCTCCCACAAGCCCTGAATTCACTTACCCAACACAAACAAGTGAATAAGCCCTGTGTGTTTAATACTTCACAGAATTCCATCTTAAAGGGAGCTGGGGGGAAAAAAAAAATAGGAAGGAAGGGATCAGTCTGACTATTTGTACAACAGACTACACACTGTTCCTCTTGGTCAGGGCTAATTGCATGCACTGATATCATTATTTGCATGCTTTGCTGATTGGCATTGGAAGAGAGACATTATCTCATACAAATTGAAAACAAGTAAGTGACTATGGGTATTTTATCACCATAAGATAGAATAAATTCAAGTGGTTTATGCAGATGAACACTGTTATTCTGTCAGTCCCACCTCATTTACTAAATACTGTTATTTGGGAAAAAAATACACACACAAGAAGGTGGGATTCCTTTAAAAGAAAAAAGAAAAGCTAGATTTTTAATTTTTCCTCCTTTTCTTTGAGTGGTAAGCAAATGAGCTGTGAATTCAGCTGCAGAAACAAACCTTGCTAATGTATGAAGCCACCTAATTTGAGGATGCATTTAGTCAGAGGCGTCTGACAGTCAGATCAGTGGATTGATGCCCTTCTCACTCAATATTTAGGAGTGTTGAGACACAGTGTGTCATTAAAGGCCCATTTCTAAATGCCACAACAGCTGCATCACAAGACTAAGGAAAAAAATTATTTGTTTATTAAAGTCCTCAGCTGGTCAAACCAGATTGCTCTGTAAGAATCTTCATTTTGTTCAAAGAATAAAAAATTCAGTCTTGAGACTCTCAAAACCAGCTTGTTTGAGAGGTTATGCTCCTTTACAAGATTAAATCATCCTCCAGGATCTACTAATCCTCCTGCGAGCCACTGGCACCTCAGCATTGCTCAGAGACATGGGATTTACCGACATATTCACTTATTTGTCTTGAAAGTTTGGGGTTTTTACTCTACTGGCGTGAGACTGTTCCATGCAGTTTTGTACAAAGTGTTTCTTAAAGCGTAAGTGCAGCTGTTCCTGATGGTCAACCACAATAAAGAATTGGGTAAAGCCAAGTTATTATGCTCATAAAAGTGTAAAGAGAAATTAGAGTAGATGACCTGGTTAGGTAGGAAAAAATTGGGGGTTTTAACGCAACAAAAAATAATAAAGAATAATAAACACAAGGAATACATATTGAACTGCATGAATACATAGTTTGGCTCAGGTTAGAAAAATCTTCATCACACCACACAAAAAGCAACTTAGTTGAGGTACTTGGCAAGACTGAGGCAGTTTCATAGGTAAAATAACTCATTCCTCCTGTATTATAACTGATGTGTGCTTGTAGCTTATTTCTTCATACCATGATAAAATTTCCCCTTGCCTTATTCACATATCACCATCTTTAAGTGATTACACTTAAAACTTCAGAGCAAGAATATTCAACATCATAACCAAAGCTCCTCTATGATATTTATTTGTTATTTGCTATGCAACATCAACTGTAATTTGAGTCATGATCATTCTTCTTTCACGAGAAGGCAATTTACTGACAGCAAATGAGCTGGGACTAACATTTGTAGTGCATATGTCTGAGCCATCAACACTGTTTCCTATGGTATAGTACAAAAAAAACCCAACCAAAATTAATTATTGGACTGTTATAATTCTCAGTTCAGAACTGGGTACATGATAGAAGCCAGAATCCAAAGTGCTGGGCCCAGCATGGCATTGACACACTCCTGGCTCTGCTTTGGGTTCACTGTTTATCACAGGCCAATGTAAATATAATGAGTCCAGCTCTCCTACACCACCTGGAAGAGGCCAGAGATCCTCAGCAGGGACAGATGTTCCTGTTCTGCACTGGGCCACATGACTCTAACCACTTGGTTTCTAAAGTTTTTTTGTTCTTTGCTCTTCATTTACAACTTTCAAAAAAAACCCAAAAAACCCAGACCAGCTTTAAGGAGCTGAAGCTCTAAATCTCACATTTCATGGAAAGCTGACCAAGTGTATACTCCAAATCTCCTTAGAAATCCCAGGCTATGTGTTATTTGACTTTGTCTCCACAACTCTGCCCTATTTTCTGTTGCTTGTGTCCGTCCTTGCCTGGAATCTCTGATCCAGCTGCAGGGTGCTTCAGGAAAAGCTCCTTGGAGTGGAGCTCTGGAGGGTGAGTGGGCAAAGCTGGTGAAACCCAGGTGCTGGGCAGGGTCTGGAGGGCTCCTACACCACGGGAGGGAGGTTGGAGAAGCAAATGTGTGATTTTGATCATGTCTGAAGACGGCACAACACAGCACAGTTCCTCAGTGCTCCCTCCGCGCTCGGGTGGTGCTGTGGGTGAGTTCACAGGAGACAAGGATGTCACCGCCCCTGTCCTGGTGGTCCAGGTCCATTTCCCACAACAAAAGCTCTTGGGTGGGAGCAGCAGAGCCTTTGGGACCCCTGGGCCTGGGGCCAGGCCAAGTTGCATGAAGGTTCAAGCACAATTTTCTGGTTCTGTCACTTCCATGTCGCATCCCCTCAGACATTTTCCTGTGTTTTTCCTAATGCACAGTTTGCCTGTGTTGTCTATAAATCCAAAGCCCCCTGGGGTAGATATTTTTCTGATTGCCTGCTTGCACTGGCAGGGGCCTCAGCTGGATTCTCCAGAGCCTAAACTCATAATTCCAGGGCTGCCTTTTTCTGCCTCAAGCACTGTTTTTCTTTCAGTCAGTGAGCATTTCAGAACACAAATCTGGAAATCTACATACTCCTTTATTACAAAAGTGTTCATGCTTTTAATTCTTCCTCCTCTCTGTATAATGAAGTTACAAAGCAGGAATCTTTCATAATAAAATTTGATGTAGATATGCCTGGAAAATGAAATCAGAAGGCAGCAGTGATGGGAAAAGCCACCACCAATCACTGCAGGCAGACTGTTCCCCTTGACAGCAGTCAGACACAGAGGTAGGAAATTCAGTAATTTGATAACAGCCGCAGTAGAAAACAGGGAATAAACATTATGATGCCAATCACTGCATATTGAGCATCAGATCTGACCTGCACTTCAGGCTCAGGGTACAGCAGAAACTGCACTGAAGTCATGAGCTGCAACAGCTCATTCAGGGCTGAGCTGCTCTTGTTCTTAGTCCCTCTGCCTGAAGACAGTAACCCAGTGCTTTTCTGTCACCTCCTTCCTTCCACAGCCCCCAAAAGTAATCCAGGGGGAGAGACACAACCAGATGGAATTTCCCCCACCTTACTCCTGACTCCTCAAGGGTCAGTTTTTCTTCACTGACTATAGAGATGCCTTACATTAAAAACCTGGTTTTAGAATTGGGGATTCAGACAGAAAAGCTTCCTTCAGACTTTAACTTAAGTCTTAAATGGACAAAATACTTTTATGGAATTCGCACTGCAGCACCAAAATAAGCACAACCATTCACCTCCTCAGCATTTATAAAGCAGGAGAGCTGAGGTGCCCTCCTCTCCTCTGCTCCCCAAGGAGCATCTGAAACATCTTTCTCCAAAGTCTTGGGTCTGAACAGAAACCCAGACTTGTTATAAATGTACATTCATTAACTCTCACATAAGATTGCCTGCACATTTTTTTAGAGACTGGGAGATGTGCAACGTAGCAAATTGCTCTAAATGCCCAATTTTCTCTAGTTGTCTTCAAACACAAAACCAAAACCTGCATGAAAGCTTCACAGCCTTCTTTCATTAATGGGAGAGAAAGAAAGGATTATTAATTTCAGCCCCAAGTTCAGGAGTTATAAAAAACAAAGAAAAAGTCACGGATCATGGTTTAGACAGGCAAGAAGATTCTTGTTGGAGTTTCCAGTTCTGTTTGCAGGTTGCTGTGGTTCTTTCAAAAACAAAGGATAAAGACTAATTGATATTTTTATAACAAGCCAAAGCAAACTCTAGCATAAAACACAATAAAATTAAACACTAATTATTTGAAGGCAAACTCAAATGCTAATGTTTTTTTAATTTTAATTTACCCTAGAGAATAACAGCAAAGCCTACGAAAAGACAGACTCAGAAAAGCTTCCAAGGGCCTGCATGAATTACCCTGTCAACCAGAAGTATTCAAAAATCTAAGTATCAAACCAAAAAATATTTGGCTGCCATTTCTTGCGAATTCAGGCAACAGAAAGTCATTTTATTGAAAGATAAAATACTCATAAAACATATCACACATCTTCAGACAAAAAAAAGTCATAAGTTATGACTACACATTTTTTTTCTCTCTGAGGATCTCTGCAACTCATTTTCAGACTTCTTTCTTTCAGTAAAAAAGAGAAAAATATATTGGGAAAGCACCAGGTTTTTGGAAGAGAAAAATAGATTTGATTGCCAGTAAAAAAAAAAAAACCACCACTAAGGTCATAGGTAATATCTTGAGAGAGCACTCCTGAAGCTTTAAGTGAACAAATGTGAAAGACAAAATACTCCTGTGGAGAAAAGGTGTCCTGGACTGGGTCCTTCGAGTGCATTAAGGGCCATCAGTCACTGCTGGCTAAAACAGGCAGCACCAATGCACTGGAGCATCTTTTCTCTCTGTCACAGGCAGACCTGAACCTCTAATCTAGGAATGAAAGTAGCACCTCCTGTCATGCTGCTGCAACAATTTAATATTTAACCACCCCTCATGACAAAGTAGATTTCATTTTTTTTTTTTAAATAAAAGGCTGTATTAAAAAGATATTATTCCTCGCTAAAGGGAAAAAACCCACTGTTCTATCTGATATAAATGAATATGGAACTGGGAAGTTCAGTGGTGTAAATTGAGATCTTTCGAAAAAACACCAACAAAACAATAAAAAAAACCAATGAACACCAACTCAGCCATTCCATAAATAAATCTTACAGACCTGATTTCAGCAGAAGCCAAGGAAAAGAAACCAACTAGAAATATATTACAGGAAATTTTGCTTGACAGAGGAAGTGAATTTGCATTTTACGGCTGTTTATGTATATTTGTGATACATTTAATATGCTGTGACCTTCAGAAGCAATAAAATTTGAGTTTTCATCCCATCAGAAACTATTTGGCATGCTGCACGTTGCTGAGGCAGGTCATCATTCCAAACTGGGAAGCAATAAACTTGTTGGACTCATTTCCCTGCAGCACCCTGACTCCTGGCTGACACTTGGAGCAGCCCTAATTATAATTGCTCCATAAAAACAAGACTTAGGCAAGGGCAACTTTTTAACAAAGTATTCCCTTAATAGCTTGGCTGAAATATATCATTTGCTCTTAACTGCTTGGAGATATCTTTAGGTGAAATCAGGTGAATTACCTCTAGTTTCTCTACTCTAAAGTTTGCAATAACAAGGAACAATATTTGTGCTCACCCCTGCAAATCAAAATACAGAGGAAAATTGCTATGGCTATAAATCCAAGAACAACAATAGGACTAGGCTGGCAGGTGAAAAAAATAGCATTGCAAGCAGTGTTTCATGATAAATATTTTTTTTTTAAATTACATTTGTAACTTCTTGGCCCAGTGTGGTACTGTTAAACTGCATGTGATTTAAATCCCAGTGCTCTGGAATTTGTTGGATATTTACCACCAGGTCACATGGGCTTTCCACCCTGGATGTAAAAGGCAGTGCATTTCCAACACGGAGCAGGGACAGCAGATAAGTTGATCAGATTTATCAGAACAAGGCACAAGGGGTGGCTGAGCACAGCAGACTGTTTGAAGGCACAAATTATTTCCTAGATGTGTTTTATTTCTAAGGATTCCCTAGATAAGAAAACTGTTTCTATCCTTTTTCATGAGATTCTGGGTGCAGAACGTGAGAAGAGACAAGTGCTGAGCCTGGGAACCATCTGGCTGGATCAACAATGTAAAAAGTCATTGATAAACTAGTCAGGGACAGAGTAACCAAATGTTTTGCTGGAAATTCCCCAAGAAAACACGTAACTAACTCAGCCTGCTCATCTCATTAGGCTCCCCAAGTCCCACAGTGGGAGCTGAAATGTCTCCCTGATAACTCAGCACCAAAGTGTGGCAATTCTACTTCCCACTCAGTTATTTGGTTATTTACATCTATTTGTACAAAACCACAGCAAAAAAAACTGAGACACGAGTTGTGGTTCGTGTTGTTTCAGCAGATGACTGAGTCTTTAGTTTGTACCACTTGTACCACAGTTAGATTACTTTTAAATTCAAAATCCTTTGAATAACTTTTCTTTAAGAGAATGGACAGTATTTTTTACAGGAACTATTTTTCTCCCCCCACAAGCCTCATCACATCTTTGCCAGCTCTAATTTAATCAAGGAAATAGCAGAGAAATTAACCTCTCCATAGAGGCAGAAATATCTCTTTTACCCTGGTGGAATTTACCTTCAGTTTCTAACACCACGCTCCCATTTTTTAAGCTGTAACTAGACAGGTTATGACCCGTCAACTTCACTCAACAAACAATTGGTGCCTCACACAACCCTGTGTGTTTTGAACAAGACAATTCACCAACAGATAAATTTCACACGCACACATTATGTTAAAATACTTTCAAGGTCACAGGGGAGAGAATAAATCGCAAGATTCTCGGAAAAGCACCAGAAGGGCTCAGCAAGCCCAGCTGTGGCTGCTGGTGTTGTGCTTGTTCTGCCATAGTTTCACTGAGTAACTCAGAATTACATTTTTTTCCCCCCACTTCCCAAGGATGATATTCTTTTAAGGGCACAAAAAGTGAAGGCAAAAACACTGAGCAAGAGAGGTCACTGTGGCCTCAGGGGCTCCATCCTGACAGCCTTGAACTTTGCACCAGCTCTGTTTGCTCATTCAGTTCTTAAAAGGAGTCAGTTTTCTCTCAAACCATCACCACCGTGTGGCCCAGAGGCAGGAGCAGAATCCGAGGGGGATAAAAGCAGAAGGGGTAAGAGGAAAAGCAGGAAACTCTGCTGACACCAGGGTAGGTTTGAGGTGGCACTGCTGGCTCAGTGCATCCAAGGTCTGAGGACAGGCAGCTACAGCCTGATGCTCTGCTGTGTTTATTTCACAGGGGTTTTAAGGGCTTGGCTTAAGAGGCAGATCCTCAGACACTTCAGGCTGTGGGAAATTCCCAAAAACTGCATCGAGCTAAGCTCTAAATGATTCCAGCTTCTCAATCACAGCAAGAGCAGAGCACTTGGTGACCCAGAGGCTCTGGAGGACACCACTCCCTCTGAGGAGGAATCCTCTCACCTCTGCAGCATTTGCCCAGGCTCCAGATTTTTTTATATTTCCAGATATTTTGTAAGGAAGAGCTCATAAACAAGGTAGAGGAAATTAAAGGGATGCAAGTTTATCAGAGGTCAGCCTCTACACAATTCACATTTTGTTTTCATACAGTCATTTGAGAAAACAGGAACTGGATACAGACAAAATAAATGTGAGCAAATGAATTCATGATATTGAGGATAAGCAAGGGCTTTATTTCACAAAGAGGATGAGAGAAACATTCCCTCAGCTGGAAGAACTAGAGAGGAAAGGTTCTGTGATTTTGGGAGTGTTTTTTATCAGAACCTGATTTATTTGAGTTAGACTTCTTGATTTACAGAAACAAGTAACACCAGACCTGCTAGTCCTCCTGTATGGGGTTATTTTTCACCACCCACAGACTTCATTCACCTACTTAAATAACTATATACCCTGGAATTAAAAAAAAAGCCTGCATCTCACTATTCTTACAATAAATAATGAGGTATTTATTATTCATCAGCTGAATAAGGTATTTATTTAGTAACTGAGATAAGGAATCTTCAGTCCATCAGCATTTTGTTTTCTCTGTTTTTCTACAGAGAAAAAAAAACTTGCTTGTTGCTTTGTGAAGGGAATTTTGAATATTATAACTACAAAAGAATTTTCCTGCCTATTAGTGGACCATGTCCCTAGATCTTAAACTTGTAGATGTGGGAGCACAGTCAATGTGCATAAATGTATATATATTGTTTTCACTGTTTTCTGTTATTAAATGAACTCCTTTGAAAACCACAAGTCATAGATTCTCTGCAATACATTGTGAAATTTTCACAGGGTTCATGTGTAATCTCATTGGAAATCCTGTGTCATTTAATAGAGACAAAGCACCCTGAGCTGCTGCTCGTAAGATGTGTTTTCTAGACCCTTCCCCAGCTTCATCACCCTTCTCTGCACAGCTCCAGCTTTCAGATAAGTCTTTAAAAAAAAAATCCCCCTAAAACTAAACATCCCCTATTAAAAAATAGCAAATGTCTCTTTTTTAAAAATATAAGAGACAAAAACACCAACTGCACAAACTACATTTCTGGTTCGTCAGAGAGCAGAGTCTGAATTTCATGCTCCTTTCTGTCAAATTTATGCCCACTGACAAAGCTCCAGGCATGGCACAAAACCCTCCCGTTCCAAAGTTAATCCATAAACATTCCTTTAAACAAAAGTTCAGCCTTCCAAGCAAGTTTTCTCTGATCAGAGCTTTGTGTCAGGCAGTCAGGGCATTTCTGATCCTCCCTCACTGATTGAAAAGCCAGGTTTATCATATCATCAAGCCACAGCTCAGCCTGCTGCTGAGCCTTCCCACCAGCAGCTGTCTGAAGTCTGGCTGATGATGAAAACATGGTTTGAGTTCCAATTTTTACCTCTTTGATCCTCATTTTGTCCAGAAATCAATTTTCAGCACTAAAATGCTTGCATCCCAGATGTGAGCTGCCTAAAAAAGGCAGTAGATAAATCTGTAACCATTTTCACATCTTTTGTTTTTTCCCCACTTATGACTAGGCACATGAAATTTTAAAATAGGAAAGCAATAGTGATTGTTTTGTTCCAGGAGTTGCTTATACATTTGAATTTCCCAGAGGTCTGATGGATTACAGCAGGTGCCAAGAGGAGGTTGAATAGTTTTATTTCCATAATCCACACTCATTCTTTTGTCAAATTTGTGTTGGCAGCTCTCCCCCGGTACCTTATCCATCCTCTACATTAATATTGCAAAGAAACCATTCCTCCAAAGTCCAAACTTCTCATTGTTGCAATTTCTGCTTTATTTTACTTAGAGGAGAAGGTATAAACTGTCAGCCTGTCAGGATTAGTTCATGAACAGGTTGCCCAGGGAGGTGGTGGGTGCCCCATCCCTGGAAGTGTCCCAGGGGAGGTCAGACAGGGCCCTGGTCCAGTTGAAGATGCTCACTGCAGGGGGCTGGATGAGATGACTTTTAAGGTCCCTTTAAGCCAAACTATTTTATGATTCTGATTTCAGATTTAAATTGTGTATTCAGTCTTTTCCCACACTGACAAAGGTATCCCAGCAGCAGCCATGACTTCCTTGGGTGCCCAAGCCAAGGCAATCAAATCAGAGGAGCACATTTCATCAGCAAAACCCAACAGCAGGCACAGCTAATTAATCACTACAAACACATTTTCTCTTTGGCTGGCTGCTGAACTGTCTCATACAACCTCAATGCCTGTGCACAACCCTTCCAAGACTGATGACCTTCCAGTTCTTGTGGCACGTGAGGTGCCTCTCCTTCAGCAGGAACTCTCCACTGCTCCAAGATTGGCATTGAAAAACTGATAAATGGCTTTTTACTGGGCAGGGAATGAACAATGAGAGTTCACAGGGGAAAAGTAATTAAAGCACAGCCCCCAAAAGCTCTTTCACTAAAGCTACAGATCCCCCTTGCTTCCTGGAGAAGCCATTGAGGTGCAGTACAAACATTTCTACACCTGTAACTTACCACTGCTAATATTGAGTTATCAGCAACTCTGCAAGGGGATGCCTTAATTCTGGAAACTAGCCTGTGGCATAAACCCCCCTCATTTTAAACACACAGGTGAGCCCTCTGCAGCCAGGCTGTAATTTGGGTTTAAGTCAGGAGTGGGTTTTTGGAGCCTTGAAGGTCACATTGACACTGCCTGCTGGATTTTCCTCAGCAAGAGAAGGACAAAAGAAGGAGAAAAGCACTGTGAACAAAACCATGCTACAGTGGCCACTGGAGATCAGAAACACAGATGTTTGGGGGATTCCCTTCTCTCTTTTCTCAGGTGTTTCTGGGTCACAGCCCTGAATTACAGCTGTTTCTTTGCTCTCAGAGGAGAGCAGCATCTCAGAACATCCCCAAGGAGAAACTAGACCACTCTGTTCTCTTGCTGCCTCCTGAAAAGAGAGAAGGATGTGCTGAAGCACATAATTTAAAGCTTCTCACATTAGTTTGTTATTCAGGACTGGGCTGTGCAATGCAGGGTCTCTCACCAGAGCAGCACTGAAAGAGAACCTCTGGAAAAATCCCACTGCCAACCAAACACCTGTACAGACAAAGGGAGCTTGCACATACTGGAGGGAAATTGTACAGAAATGCCATGGAGATTGGAGCAATATGTTTCTATTTGCATGCGTGTAGTTTATTTTTTGAAGCAAGAATCTACGGGGCGGAACAAATGTATCGTGTGCTGAAGCCAGCTCAGAAACTGTCAGCAATTAGTTTTCTTCAATAGACATTATGCTTTTTCTGTGACAATAAAGCCCTGTGACTATTCTGCCTCCCAGCAGATTGCAGTGCAGCTCTTCTGTAAATTCCCCAAAGCATCAGGACGTATGGCTGTGCATGGTGCTGCAATTAGGACATGGAGTGCTCTGAATGCCTGAGCCTACCTTCAGCCGTCTGGAGCCCCTCCTTGATTAAATTATTTCTAGTGTTTATACACTAGAAATATGTCATTCTTCACTTTAGTGGCAACTTGAAAGACTACAAAGTAATAATTATATCAAGTATATTGGTACAGAAATGCAAGGTTATTAACTTAAACACCAAACACGCACCATGCACTGAACAAGAGGTTCAATTTCTGATCACTGTGTTTGCTGTAGAGAAAGGAGGTGATGCAGTTTTGTCCACATGAGGAAGGAGTTCTAAGTGCCAGCTGGGCACAAAGCCAGGTCCAGAGAAGAGCAAAACTGCCACCCCATCATCCCTTATCACACAAAGTCTGCAGATAGAGAGGCTGCAGAGCCCTGAGGGAGGCCTGAACCTGCTGCTCCCATTCCAGAGGCACAATGAGATCACAAAGCTGCAGAGACCCTGAAACCCACCTAATACCTGTGGATTTAATGCTGCAATTAGCAGTACCCCAAATAAAGCATGGAGATATTGCGTATTTGGGGCTGCTGTTTGCCCCAAAGCTCTGTAGGATTGTGGTTGGAGCATTTGATAAACCAGAAACAGGTGTAGGGGTTTTAGGGAGGTTTGTAATTGTCCTATGATTTTTTTTTTCTTTATTTCTTTTCAACAGAAGCTTGAATTGCATTTAATCAGAGAAAGGGTGATGCACATAATTACACCACAGCATGGCTGTGCCATTATGGGCTTTTTTTTTTTCCCCTTTTAATTTCAGTCAGTGATTTGAAGCATTGATAACCTTCCTAATTTTTTCTAACCAACATAAGCACAGATGCTAATCTTACTTACATAAGCAGCTTCTCTCACTGCTGTTTTCCAGGGACTAAACCAAGTTCAGGAATTTCACCAGACTCTGCAGGGGAATTGAGGAATCTGTCTGTGACCATTTGATCAGTTCAAACTGCACCCCAGTTTCCACCACCAAACCCTGCCTGAAGAAAACCAAACTGGTTTGTTTCTTACCTGGACACTTGGCACTCTCCTGGAGGATGATATTCCCCTGAAGAGTTTAGTTTCAAACCTCTAGGAATGTGTTTACCAATAACTATCCAAGCCTAAGGTGCATTTAATTATCAATCAGTTGCCATAAAACCTAAGACTGGATCCAGTGAAGTTGCCTGCACAGAAGTGTATCACTACACACGCTCCAAAAAAATTTAGGTCATGTATTCTGCCATTAAATTTTAATTTCCTCTTAATGAAACTAAACTTGCTCATTACAGTAAGCATCCTAAGACCAGTCCCTTATCAAATTATTTTCATATTGATACAGCTTGAAAAAAAAAATGAATTTTTTTGGGAACTGCCTCATATTCTTCACTGGTAAGCTACAAGAATTGAGATAACATTACTAAAAATGATTTCAAAAGCATTTAATAAATAGTCTTTTAATAGTGGATAGGTGTGAGAATTAAAAGAATCTACTAATTACACAATTTATCTTGCTGTGCTTCCTGTAGGGAGGAAGAACATCTGTAAGTAAAAATAATTATATTGAAAAACAGATCCAAGAGACCACAGTGAAATGTTTGAATAGTCTCCTAGCAGAATTCCAGGCTAAATCTCCCTAAAACCACAAGCACATTACCTTGCAAAGGCAGAAGAGCCATTTGGGTAGGAAAAAGGATGCTTGCAGGCTATTTTTTTTCCCCAGATTTAATTAAATGAAGAAAACTCTCCCAACTCTTTGTGGGGCTGCCTGAAAAAGACACTTCTAATCTAACATATTTCTGTCCTCAAATCTAATTCACAGTTTGGACTTACTCATGGGTTTTTTGGGGCCTTTTTGAGGAAATACACTGAGACCTAAATACTAGAAAGGCTAGTTTTATCTCAGCTTAACACTATGAAATATGCCTAAACACACACAGGTGATTGGAAAAGAAAAAATAAATACATGGGTCACTATTCAGACTTTTGTAAAAAAACAGAACAACCAAAAGAACACCGATGAAAACCACAATCTTGTGGAAGGCTGAAGCAGAGCCAATATTTCCAAGAATTCCAGAAGAACAGGATTAAACTTGTGGGAATTCTGATAAGGTACTTTTATCTTTTACCTCCTACGGATATAATCACACAACATTATCATCACAGACACTTAAACATGGCAATTACAGTGCAATTACTATTCACCACCAATTTATAAGTAGTTTAGGCTCCAGGAATCACAACTGTAGTTTTGTTTGGGGTTGGTTGGAAGTTTGTTGGGGTATTTTTAGGCAAAATTAAAGTTGGGTAAAAAAGTGCTGGTGATGGAATCCTGGAGGAGATGTGCTCAAAACAGCCCCGGTGTGTGAGACAGCCCCTGGGGGAAGTCATCAGAGAGACCCACAATTAAAGAAATTCATCACCCTCCCACCTCATGCCTCATTTTTACCTTAATGCAATGCACAGGTAAGACCAAGGAAAATAAAACAAACAAGGAATTGAACAAGGAATTGCTCTGACCAAGGTTTCCTTTCAAGCCCTGCCAGCCTGGGGAAGCAGGTAACATTTCTCACAGACTGTGCAACTTCCCAAACATCCAAAATTCGACTGCCAGGGCATAACCCAGGTGCAAAGGCACAGCAGCAGCGAGCTGGGAGATGCCTGTGCTGGGAACAGAGGCTGGAGCAGCTGGAATCCTTCAGTCTGGAATCCTCCAGCCCATCACAGGAGCCCATTTGGGGCAGCTCCCACACAGTGGGGGCCCAGCTGCCCCCAAAGGACAGCACGGTGTAAAGAACAGAACAAAAGGCAGGAAAACCTGAGGAAATCAGAGGTGATTGCAGCTCCTATAAAGCCATCAGGCACCTCTTGCAGAGCAGCCCCCTCCCCTCCCCTGGGACACCGAGGCAGCTGTGCCATCCCAGTCACTGCCTGGTTTATTGCCCCAGCCACAAACGGAGAATAATCCTTTTGCTTCAGCTTTTAAGTTGTTTATTCCTCCTCAAAACCCTCACAAGGGGAAGCAAGTGGTGAGACTGCATTTCCTAAACCAACTCAGTCTCTCAGAGCGAGAAGAAAACAAAGAAATAGTGAGGAAAACAGCACAGCAAAATCCATGGAGATGTAAACTACACCTGCATCTCAACTGCAAACCCATCCCTGGCTGGCCATGAAGTAAGAGCCCAGCAGCAGCAGCCCAGGGTTTGTAACTTGCAGAGCTCTTCCCACTTTCCTGGGACAGCAGCAAATTTAAATATAAAACATTCATGTACAATTTATTGTGCAGAGTCACCAGCCCCCAGCCAGGTCACCAATGTGCACAGAGCCTGTCCCTGGGGCTGGCCAGCAGCAGCACAACAAATGCTCTGACAACACAAACAAGGCAGAAAATGCCCCACCAGCTTCCTCAAAGCACTTCAAAATTAATATTTCTTTCATAAAATTGAAAAAAAATTAACAGGTTAGATCAACACCAACCTCTTCTGAGCTGAACCATTTAACTTTCCTGCTCCTCCCAAGCATGCAGCCACCTCTCTGCTTGTCTAAAAGACTTTTATACCAACCAAGTCTTTTATATCAGCTGTTGGGGTCAGGGGTAATTACTGATTTCTAAGTTTCACCAGCAGATCAGACAAGCACCAGCTGGGATGGGGATTGTCTTCTCTCTCAGAGTTTGCATGTTTTTTGTATCACTGTGATTTGGCTTTTGTTTTTGGGATTGGTAGGTCCTTTTTTGTCACATACCTCATCCCTTATAATTACAGGTTCTGTATGTTTGAATCAAGTTTATTAAATTTACTATGCCATTTCCTGTCAGAAATACTGGCCTTTACAGCAGGAAAAAAACCTCCTAAACTCTGATGCCACGAACTGACTGCACTGCACTGAGGCAGCAGCACCACTCTTTCACTTCATGAAATTCTAATGTTTTTCTCTATTTTGACCAATAAATAGAAGGATGCTTGCATAAAATAATGACTATTCACAAAATTGCTCCTAGCACACATCATTGCCTTCTAAAACAGCCATTTCCTTAAAAAAAAAAAAAGAAGAGAAAGAACAGCATCATTACTGGAAAAGCAAGTTCCAAAAGAATTATTTCTGTCTTTGGCATGGCAGACACACTGTGCCTTTAATTTGGTTTTGACAACCACACAAACGAGTCTGTTAAAAAACGAAGCAGGCATAAAATGGATGGTGCTCTCTCGAATCAAAACTTCTAACAAAGGTGGTATTTAGGTTTCAATTTCTTCTGTCACACTATCAGCTGTGAGCCTTTCCAAGAGTCAATCACGGGGAATTGGAATCATTGGGAACAATTTCACTGCAAGCCCAGAGCACACTCACCAAGGTGCAAGAGAGGGCAGAGCCTGTTCTGAAGCAAACAGCACTCGGGTGAAATTATTCAGAGTTAAAAGGTTCATTATGGCTTTTGAAGTGCAGAAGTGCTTCAAAAGTAATGGAAAAAAACAATAAAAAATCTGAAGTCTTCCAGTAGGCTCTGCCTTTTTATTCAGTGAATCAAAGTGGATCCCATTTCCTGCCTCTTGGAACAGAAAATTACTTTTTTGAGCTGAACTTTTTGGCACTAAACAGCTTTGTAATTCGTTTCTTGTTTAGAAACAACTTTTAGCAATTTTGTTGAACAGCAGAAGAAAAAAATTAAAACTACTTTAGTGAGATAACCTAAACTACTTCAGTGAGATAATTTTTCTGTACAAAATTCATTAGAATAACACATTAGAAACAAAAAACAAAAGCCACAGAACCATCAGCCAGAAAGTTTGTGTGAATTTCTTTACTTATTTGAGTTTTAAATCCAAGCTTACACAATCATCACTGTAACCCTGTAACACTGTGACCCTTTTCATATAATGTGAGTAAGGGCTGAGGGCTCTTTCTAGAATTCATATTTATCAATTACTTAATCTCTTGTCATTACTGAAAAGAAAATCCCGGCAGTTTTGTGTTTCAGTTATTTGGTGATACATTTGGCACACAGATGTTTCCCTGTGTAAAATTATGACACTTTCAGGCAGGGATTATATTGAGTGTTTTCTTGGCTGGGCACAGTGCCCGGCAAAATCCAAGTATTAAAGACAAGATTCCCAACTCATTTTTGAATGCTTATATTTGTCATTCAGATCCCTTTGCTCCCAGGATTGGAATAAAAAATCAAAGAATGCAAGGTGCAAATGTGTCCAAGAATTTCCAACAACAGATATATCTTGTGCTGTCATAAATAAACCAAATCAAACAAAAGTTGTGTAAAAAACATTCTTAAAAATGTTTCATATCTCATATTGCATTTGAACAAATGGATGATGATGGAAAGCACAGCTTGAATACTGATGGCTATATCTGAAGGAGTTACTTTTCTGAATAAAATATTTTTTGTCTATTTTAAGCAAGCAGTTCCATCTATGTTAGGTATTTTTAAGTGATTACCTTAAAAGACCATGTAACTTATTCCAGCTTTTGCCTTGATTGCATAAAACAGCAGTTATTTTAATTTAAGTGGAAAACATTCTGACTTGAGACACAAACAGGGCAAAATTTCTGTCTGCTGAGGCACCTATGTTACTTTGAAAGCTACATATTGTTCAGCCTGTAATTTCTGATTACTTCAGTGGGGAAATTGTCTTCAATCCCACTAGCCCTGCTGGAAGAGCAGCCTGGAGTCTGCACCCTGTGGAACCAGCCAGAGCAAAGTGAGCAGCTCCACTGGTGGTGGCACTCAGCCTGAGAAATTAAACCTGCTGGGCTTTAATTGCTGACACACAAAGCACCAGAGCTTCCCAGGGACTCTCCCTCACCTGCAAACTCTGTTCTCAGGAGCAGCAGCTAAAATAAAAATCTTTTCCCAGGATGTGGTGGCCACCAGCACCTGAAAGCAACAGGAGTTCTCTGAACAGTGCCCTGGGAGGGGGTCAGGAGGGATTTGGGACCCCAGATCTGGGGGAGGAGGGTCCGTGCAGGGAGCTGAGGGCAGTGCTTGGTGTGGAGAAGCTGTGAGGGTACCTGAGAAAGATCACAGGAACATGGAATGGGCTGGAAGGGACCTTAAGAGCTCCTTCCACCCCCTGCCATGGGCAGGGACACCTCCCCCTGTCCCAGGCTGCTCCAAGCCCAATGTCCAGCCTGGCCTTGGGCACTGCCAGGGATCCAGGGGCAGCCACAGCTGCTCTGGGCACCCTGTGCCAGCCCTGCCCACCCTCACAGGGAACAATTCCTTCCTAATACCCAATCCAGACCTGCCCTCCTTCAGTTTGAACTCATTCCCCCTTTGTCCCATCACTCCACCCCTCGTCCCACATCCTTCTCCAGATCTCCTGGAGCCCCTTTAGGCACTGGGAGGGTCTCTAAGGTCTGTCTGGAGCCTTTCCCAGCCTCTGCTCACAGGGAAAGTGCCTCAGCCCTCTAAGCATCATTTTTCACCATTTTCCCAGATGTTCCACAGGTCAGCAACAAGCTCTTTGTTCTTTCTCCACAGGCTTCCAAGGTTTCCAAGTGAACCTCTCCGCTTTGCAAATAATTTTTCTTTCTGTTGCCCATTTTTATCTTCTAAGCAATAAATTAAGCTTCCAAGCTGGTGCTGAAAAAGAAGCAGGAGCGTGGAGGAAGGGCTGGTGCCAAGTCCAGAGCCTGCCTTTGGCTCTTCCACTGTCCAGTGCATGAGGAACCTTTCCAGAGCTGTGATTTGGATATTCACACATTAAATTCAATGCCATGACCCAACACTCTCAAGTTTTGTCATTTCAGTGCAGGCTCCTCACCCCATCAGGGAGATTTAGGCTTCAGTTGCTTTGTTTTTTACCCAACCAGCTAGATTTGGCCACTTAGTCACCAAACCTGTTATGGTATCTAGCAATATTAATTAGTCTGTCTAGTAATCCTAATAAAGAGCAAAGATTTATATTTCTCTATTCTATTTCCTAATTAATTCACTGTATACACTTCACAAAGTGTTTTATAAGGAAACAGATACAGGCTGCCAAGTCTTCTTCCCCTGTAAAATCCAGGCTCTGATGCTTGTATTGGAAATAATTTTAGCAGGCTGAAAAAAAACAGAGTAAGGCATTGGACAGAAATAAGCATTCATATTGAGAGATTAAATATATTCCAGTCCAGCCATAGGCTTTTGTACATTTCATTTCCACCAGTGTCTCATTTGATGAGCATATAGGTAATTTTGCCAACGTGACTGAATTGATTTCCTTTCTGCATTGTCTCAAAACTATCTAAACTCTCAGGTGAGGAACAGTGAGCTCTGGACAAGGGGATTTCCTTTCCCTCTTTCCTGTCCCATCCACAATCCCTAACAAGTCCCTGCTTTGCTGTCAGCCACCATCACAAGTTGGAACAATTTTTAAAAGTGAGGAACAGTATTGAAGTTGTTTGATCCCCCTTAGGGAATGGGTGACACTCCACTGACACTCCTTTGGGGATGGGTGAAATGATTCATTTCAGTTTTCTGTCATTTCATTTCCTTGAACTTAGACGTGACATTTTTCCTTAGCAGATATCAACCTTAATGCTGATAAAAGGTTAATGTAAATGTGATCTAGTTTGGGGAATTTATCCCTTTTTGGGTGAGGGACTAAACATTTTAGGGTGTGTTTTAGTGGTTTTGTTTTTTTTTTTTAAGCTTTTGTTTCAAATAAGATATTTGATGTGAAGAGCAAAACAGAGGCAAGGGAATTCTCTCTTTGCAAGCAAATGTCATGCAGGAAGGCTGTTTTTATTTGGCACAAATAGTTTTTAAAAGATATATATTTACTGGTTGGCTCCACACACCCTGTCCAGATTCCAGATTTTATCCCATTGCTTCAGTCAGTCTGCTTTAAATAAGCTTTCACAGAGTAAGGAAAGAGTTGGGCAAAAATTTAATTTGAAGCAATTTTGATCTGTGTGATTACACATTGCTGAAAGATGATGGCACAGAACTAATAAAAGGAGGGGGGGAAAGCTGGAGAATGGGAGAGGAAACAAAGGCAAAAATGGGTTTAATGCACTAAGATCTATCATGCAGAGATGAAAAGCCAGACTGTGAAAAGCCAATTAGTGCACCAAATATGAAAAGCACCCGAATTAAACAGAGAGAACATCATCAAAGAGAGCTGAGGTAGGGATGTTCCCAGCATGCAGACATAAAGACATTTCAGATGAGTATATAAGAAAATGTTTTTAGAAAGAAATGAAATGCAGTGGGAATTCAGTAAAAAACAAGCCTGTAATGGGCAAATGATAGGCTGTGAAATAGAGTATAAAAGCCAAATCTTTATAGTGTCTAACACTGACAAAACACTTTAAGGCTGAGTTTATGAGGTTCTGTGCCATAAACATCAAAACTTAGAAGGCACATTTGTTGCTTGATGCATGTTTTTATTTACTCTCTTGGAGTGTTAATGAGCAGAAAGATGGATTCTAGTATAATACCCTTGCTACCAGAACAAAAAATAAGGACCAACATTAGCATTGATGATTTAAATTATTAAAAAATGTCTTGAAAATTGTATCTCCTATTAAGCAACTTGGATGCTCCTTGTGGTCTGAACACACTGAGAACTGCTTTGATATAAAAATCAAATTTGTAAGTAATTTTTTTGCATTTGAAGTGGACACCTGCTGGCTTTTATTCAAAGGAGATCAAACAGAAATGTTTTTTCTAGTCCTTTTCCATTTGAATAAATAAAAGTATTTATGCAGTACAGTGATAAACAAAAAGTTGCTTGAGTTTCTAGCAATTACTGACAAAAATGGGTTTAAAACCCCAAATACAAGGAGAAAATATTTTGGCAAAGTATTTACACTGAGATATGAGAACTCTGAATTAAGGAATGTGGGTGCTTCCTGCAGGCTAAGTGAATCCTGTCTCTGTAACCTTGAGTATTTTATATTTCTGGAGGCAGTCAGTACCTCAAGCTAATGTCAAGTCAACACCCAGGATTCTCGCTGAGCTCAAGTTAATATTTTAGTTCAGTCACCATGCCAGGATGATTTGCAGTGCATGTGGAAATTGTGCTATGCCTGCTCTTCATATGAGGATTTTTTCTTTCAAATAATAAATTCCCCACAGTCAGAGGTCAGCTTTGCAATCAGGACAGTAAATACCGAATTGCTATGAAACCTGAGCACTGCCTTAATCTCTGGGATAGGTTTTTGGGAGTCTTTTTTTGAATGTTTCACCTTTGTAGGTGTGGCTGCTACCAGAGGTTTTGCTCAAGCTTCGAGGATAAGACTGACCTGTATCCACATCAGGGGCTTGGAATGAGATGATCTTCAGGGCTCATTCCAGCCAAATCATTCCACAGTTATGAATTAACTCTTTCACTGATCTTTCCTCACTCTGACACACCAGGATCTGTTTTTCAGTCCTGGCTCAAAGATTGCACCATGAAATAGGATGAGAGAGCTGCCAGGCCTTGGGTTGTTGCTCTGCTCAACAAACCACAGGGTCGTAACATGCTGGATATTCCACTTCCCAGTGAAAGCAGCTCCATGAAGGTTCCCTAAAGAAGTTAATTCCAGCTTTGAGCTGGAAGGACACAACTGCAGGTTAGTGGAGACCTCAACAAATAAGTGTTGCTGAAGGAATGAACCTCCTGCTGCTCAGCCTTCAAGAAAACACATCCGAAGTTGCAGATGAACCAACTTTGGCTGTGTTAGAAATGCCAATTTTGCTGCTTCACCATCTCTGAAACGTTGAATGTTTGATTTCACAGCTCTTCAAGTGTTATTTTAAAGCTGTTGACTGAAGACTGTTTAAGCTCCTGCTGATGTCTTTCAATTTATTCAGTGCATAAAATTCAAACTTTTCCTATTTTTCTGTGACTAGTTCTTTAACCCTAGAGCCAAACAACCTCACCAAGCATACTCTAGAGGTCTTTGATAGTTTTCTGAAGAATTTACATTTATATGTGCATTTCCATATAATATATATATATATATACACACATATGCATGTGTTTACAGAACCTCCATGCCTACAAATGTTTTTGGGGTGAGAGAAATTCTCTCTCCTCCTGGAAGTTTTGCTGACTGGATTTTCAGACAGCAAAATTATTTTTTCTAAACTGAGTATTAAATTCACTCTATTTTACAGAGCAAATAAAGCCCCTACCAGATGGCCAGCCAAGGCTATTACAGGCTGTCATTACTTCCCACACCCACTTGTCCCTCCAGATTAGGAAATACGACTGAAGAGTTGCTTTTCCTCATGCACTTTTTCCTATTTCCGTTGCCAGTGAACAGATGATGCCTCGCAGATATCTCCAGCTCCTCCCCAAGCACTCTGCTGCCATTCCAAGGGGTTGCTTGGCTTTCCTGTCTCAGAGAAGGAAAATGGAAGTTTTAAAGAGCTACACCTGCTCCCTGCAAAAGGGAGTGCAGCATTTCACCACACAAATTAAATCTGGTTGGGACAGGACTGGGAGAAAAATCTGATTTATGTCCCAAAATAGGTGCTTTCCCCAGAGCCATCAGTACAACATGCCCACTTCCAACAGGCAGACTTATGCTGCAGAGTAATCATTCACAACAGAGACACAACAATGGTGGTTGTAACCAGACCTAGGAATTTCGCACAAGCCAGGTGTTTATTTCTTCACTTCCAGCTCCTTCCTTCTCCCCTCCTTGCCTTGCAGGACACTGAGGCAAAGCAGCACTTCCAGCAGTGCAGGGATGGATGTGACACTTCCAGCAGGGGAAGGAAGCTCTGGGGCTGGGTGGGGATGGATGTGACACTTCCAGCATTGGAAGGAAGCCCTGAGGCTGGGTGGGGATGGATGTGACACTTCCAGCAGGGGAAGGAAGCCCTGAGGCTGGGTGGGGATGGATGTGACACTTCCAGCATTGGAAGGAAGCTCTGGGGCTGGGTGGGGATGGATGTGACACTTCCAGCAGTGCAGGGAAGCCCTGAGGCTGGGTGGGGATGGATGTGACACTTCCAGCAGCACCGGGAAGTGGGAATGGATCTGACACTCCAACCTTTGCAGAGCCACTCTCTTGACTCCCGATTTCCTCTCCCCACCTGAGCAGCAAACTGATCCACCCGCAGCTCTGGGGGCTGTGGCTGTGCCCAGCTCAGTTAATCAGAGTTGAGTGGAGTGTGTGGTGCTGCCTGGAGGCAAACAGCAGCAGATTTGAGTTAGGATGTGTTTATCATCAATTACAGAGATCGATTTCCAGTCTGGTCAGATTTGCCAGGGCCGTGTTCCCAGGCAGGTGCTGCAGATGCTGTCACCTTCTAACTTGTCTTTTTAGGGACTGGCTTCACCTGGATTTTTGTCTTTATGTGCACAGGTATTTACACAGAGCATAATTCAGTCCTTCTCCTGCAAAGTGCCCCGAGTTCTGTTTGTTAATCTGAGTTGTGGGTCTTGGAGATGTGAGAGCTGCTCCAGCCCAAGTCCTGCCCCACAGAAAACACAAACACTGCTGTGTTCAAGCAAACATCAGTTGAGCAGCAATTCAGGGGAGTTCCTGCAGATGAACCTGAAGGAATATTGTAGATATGAGTGGGAAAGGGAGCTTTAACAGCCGCAGTGGACAAATATCTATTTGTTAGACAGATATTTGCTCTTGTTGTGTGGATGCAGAAGCCTCCTGTCACAGGTGGACTGGGAGCTTCAGACAAAGTTTATTAGAGTTTAAGTAACTTTGTCCTGCGGGATTTAAAGGTGGGAGATCAGATCTGTTTCTAAAAAACTAATTCTTTATTATGCCAAAAGACCTTAATCAGAATTACTTACTGTATAAAAGCTGAAACTACTCCTAGGGGAGCACGATGGAATGTTTTCACTGTTGTAATTCCAGCAGCCCTTTTGAAACTTTAGAGATCCCCTCATTCACCAACCCATCACAGTGACACAGTACCTTGGAGTTTAAAACTGGCCCTCTGAATGAGAAAAAGTAAATACCAGGAGGAGAAAGAACCTGAGGGCAATTTGGCAGCTCTTACCTACTAATAAATAATGAATTACTGAGTGGTGCTGCAGGAGCAAGGCAGGGAACTGAGGGCAACAGGGATTATCACCCCTACTGTTCTGACTCCATCGTGCTCCCCTAGGAGTAGTTCCAGCTTTTATACAGTAAGTAATTCTGATTAAGGTCTTTTGGCATAATAAAGAATTAGTTTTTTAGAAACAGATCTGATCTCCCACCTTTAAATCCCGCAGGACAAAGTTACTTAAACTCTAATAAACTTTGTCTGAAGCTCCCACTCCACCTGTGACAGGAGGCTTCTGCATCCACACGACAAGAGCAAATATCTGTCTAACAAATAGATATTTGTCCACTGCGGCTGTTAAAGCTCCCTTTCCCACTCATATCTACAATATTCCTGTATTTTTTCTTTCTTATTTTCCCCCCCACAACATCAGTTCTACAGCTAAAGTTTGCACTCAGTGGAAAATGAAGACGTTGACATAATCAGTCTAGGTGAGGCTTCCACTTGCTGACAGTGAATTTTTTTCAGCATGAGGATTAAGTAGATTTATAAACACTTTCAGAATTAGCTTCCAAACACACACCAGATGGAAAAGTAATTGGAGTCAGTGTAGAAATCTGTATTCCAAATCACTGAGGTATCTTTAATTCAGGGTTGTAACAGGTATCTTTCATTTGCATTTTTTATCTCAGCTCTGATCTCTCTGGGCTTTATCATGCTCAGTGATGATGAATCACAAGCAGTGAAGGACATGGCTGAAATTCCCTTTCAAAATGTCATTTACAGGGCAAGCAATAAAGCAGAAGAAAATGCCTTTTTTTTGTTTGTTTATGAACTGAGCAAACTCACCTGGGAAGACTAACGTGACAAATAAATGTGGCATTTGCCAGTGCCACTCTCAGAGTGACTTTCCAGAACAGAACCATACTTTAACTTAAAACAAAAATTACCTCTGCCAAGTAATACATAGTAAACTATGTGATTTTAATTACAGCTCATTAGTTTTTGTTTGCTGTGTCAGAAAGTGCCTAGGAGACAACAGCCTGTCCTGATGTTCACCAAACCCTTTGGGGGGATTGCCAAATCTTTTTTTGTTACTAAAGGAATTAAAAAACAATACTTAAAAATTTTAATGCACAAGGCCTTTCAAGGGATCCTTTTTTAGCCCATTAAGTTTTCCTGCTTGCATGTTTTTGCAGGCCCAAAAGGCTTGAGAACAATCCTAATGGGGCCACTGCTCACTGAGTTTAGTGACAGGTACTGCAGAAGCAATTAAAACCTTGACATCTTGAGCAGCTGAAAGAAAATTCTGACTTTCTCTCTTGTGCAGAAGGTCACTAAAGTGAATTTGAAGCTGGTGTGATAGTACTGGATGGCTCCTAAAAACCTGACACGGAGTTAGTAGAGTTTGACAGGGTGTGTCAAATGATTTCTGTGGAGCTCAAAATACTCATTTCTGATTATTTTGGAAGAAAAGTGACACAAGAATGTGGAAGTGCTTCTTCAAAGTTGGGTTGTGAAATAAGCTTTAATAATTTAAGCTCATCCGTGCCATAAATACCAAGCAACTTCCACTCTGGAATTTCTAACCCAGAAGAGGAGGCCAACACTAGCTCAGCAAAAGATAAAATGAGTTGAAGAAAATGTTTTTGATCATAGCAGTGGCCTCTAAAGCTCTGAGGACGCTCAAAAAGATAACATCAGCTTTTAGGAACTGTTTGACTTCAAAGAAATTGCTGTCACAGAAAACTGAAACTTGATGATCCCATTTCTCTATCTTACCCAACCAGGTAGCTCAGAGCTGCTGCTGTACAGGGAGCATCACTCCAGAAAATCCTAAAGTAATATTCACAGCTTCCCAGTAAGGGGGGGAAAGTGAAATATTGCCATGGCAACAGAGAAAGCTGGAATCTAGGAGACAAACCACTTTTACACAGGCTGCCCCTGATTCTGGGTCATCCTCAGCTGTGAAAAGTCAGTGACTGCAGAAAGCTCCAATGAGCAGAGCTTGTTCCTCTTTCAAAAAGTTTTTCCCTCTTTTCTCTTTCTTGCTCCAGCTGACCCTTCCTGGGCTCTACCACAGTGAGCTGCTGCTTCACCAGTATCAGGGTTCTCAGAATTATCTTTCTTTTGCCAGTCTGTGAGTTTTTCCTTTCTTGTCCCTCTTAGTCCAGTAGTTGGGCAAAAGTTAGAAGGCAGTAGTGTACCCTGTGATGGAAGAATGCAATAAAACCCAGTTGCATGCCAAAAAAAAGAGTGGTTTCCATTCCAGAAAGAATTTGTTGGAATTATTACTCTTTGTTATTTATTCAGGGCTGCACTGTTTCTATGATTAGTGCTATATTTGGTATAAACTAATTCTAACTTTTGTCCAGCTACTGCACTATAAAGTATTTGTATTGCAGAATGCCAGTGCAAAAAAGGTACAGCATAAAACAGTCAATGTGTAGATTGGAAGGAAATTGATTCTTTTTGTTTTCCCTCATCTATCAGGGCTCAGTGATACTCATCAGTGCATACTTCATTCAGAAGTATGAAAGATTATCTTACAGTTTTCAAAACAACTTCCAGGCCACTTGAATCTGTGTCTTAAAGGATGTAAGCAAACAGGAAGGGATGAAGAAACAGGGATTACAAAAGCCCAGGCTATTAAAGGGCTTTTTTAAAGGAAACAAAGCTTCTCTGAGCATCACCCTCCTTTAGAACTTTAATTAGGTCTCTGTTTAAAGTATATCAAAGAACAAATGGTTTTCACAATTAATAGGCAGCTTGGAACCATTCAGTATCAGTCACCCAGTTCTAACCAAGCTGGAACTTTCAGCTTTTTCCTTACAGAGGCCATAAATGTCCTCCCCTCAGTGGTCAGACATTTACAGAGGCCAATGTCAACCAGAAGGACAGAATTCACTCCTGTTTTGAAAACCAGTGTCAGATTTGCCACTTTGAAGCAAACTCTACCTGAAGCACAAATCCTCAATTCCAGGATCTTTTATGGGGCCCTGAATCTCACCCATGTAATGGAAGAAATCCCAGAAGGAACAGCCAGGTTCAAGAAAAGGAATTGCAGTTTGGTTCTGCTTTTCCTTAATAAGTACAAGTTACATTGCAGAGCTATAGTAATGATCCTCTGGGTTTAATCCCTGTACTATCTATTAACTTCTCAGAAAAGTTCTGCTTAAGTTTAATCACTGCCTGTGCTCCCTCAGGTGAATATTTTTACTCCTGAATTCTTTATTGGGCTCTGAATTAAGTGCTCCATAATAACAACCTCTCTCTTCTTCCCTTCGAAATCCTGTAGACCTTAAATGAAGTTTTCAATCCCAAACAACTTTTCCCAGCACTGATGAGAACTGGATGTTGCCAGGAGCTGAAAAGGTTCAAGTTCAAAGAACCAAAAAGAAGGACCCTAAAGATCTTCCAGTGCCACCCCCTGCCATGGGCAGGGACACCTCCCACTGTCCCAGGGAATTTGTCCAGCCTGGCCTTGGGCACTGCCAGGGATCCAGGGGCAGCCCCAGCTTCTCTGGGCACCTGTGCCAGGGCCTGCCACCCTCCCAGGGAACAATTCCTGCCCAATATCCCATCCAAACCTACTCTAAAAGCAGATTATTTGCTCATTTTGGTTCATTGTCTTGATAGGGAAATGGGAGCAGGTTTTGGATGAAGACACTGACCAAAAAAAAAAAAAAAAAAGATTGCACTGTGGTCAGATCTGGACACTCACCACAATGTGGAGCCTCCCAATGCCTACAGTAACTCCCATATTCCAATATGTTCATATTTTGGCCTTAAGACAGTCTCATATCGTAGCAGAGACAAGCAGCAATAATAAAGCTACAGCTCTTCATGTGCAATTTGAAAATAACAAAAGAAATTGGATTTTTGACTGATTTCGCTAAAAAAAAATCTTGACTGCTTGGAAATATAACAGTATACAGCTTTGGAACTAGGCATTTATATAACATTTTATGTACAAAATCAGGCTTTTTTATCCTTCAGAAGGAAACAGAAAAGGAAATACTGTATTTTTCAAGGTGAACTCATTAAAAGCAATCTTTAGGACTCGAACATCTAACATTTATTGCTATAGTAATGTCACAGTGATACTTATCAATGCTTCAGTTTGCTCCACTTACTTTTATCTCTTTTTTCCCATAAGCTATGTATAGTGCACCATCTTAGAGACTGGACTTTTTATATGTATATAGGAAAGTGAACTTATATGTATTTGTGGGGTTTGGCCCTGAATCACCTGTCCTAGAAAAGCAATGACCAGGAATTCCTGGGAACGAAATGCACCTTCCATTTAAAAATAAACCAAATTGTAGTAGCTGGCTTCAGACAAAATAACAATTCCTCCTTTTAATAGCTAAATACTCCAGATGGGCATTTTCCATTCTGAGAACAGAGGCCATTATTCCTGGGTGACATGCAAAGCCCAGCTCCAGTAGCCTGGTGAAGGCTGATGCTTTGGTGAAGTGGATTCTCGGCTTTTCTGAAGGCTTGCAGGGAAATGCTGATGTTTGGAGTGAAAATCTGCCCTCAAACAGCTGAGTGTCCTCCCACACACCTGCCCTGCTTAGAAACCTTCAACTGAGCTGCATTTCAAGGTCACTTTTAGCCTGACCAGCCTGGGGCTGTGGGCAGATGAGGTGCAGAGCTCCCTGATGCTGCTGTGGGTTCTGGTTTCAGCCACAGCAGGGCTGCACATGGGCAGGGCAGCCCTGCTCCCCTTCCTCCCTTCCTTCCTCCCTCCCTTCCTCCCTTCCTCCCTTCCTCCCTTCCTCCCTCCCTTCCTTCCCTCCCNTCCCTTTCCCTTTCCTTTCCTTTCTTCTTCCTTCCTTTCCTTCCTTCCTTCCTTCCTTCCCTCAGCTGCTTACTGAAGCTGTGTCGATCTGCCCATGCTGTTGGTGGGAGGGTTTGAGAAATGAAACTCAACAGGTGGTGGGATTGCTACTGGCAGCCCATTTATTATCATTAGCTGGTACAGGGGAAACAGTGTTCAAGCAAAACATTAAAAAAATAATAATCAAGTGAGTTACAGGGCTCTAATCCCTGCATTTGGCATTATTTTTAATTTCAACAAAGCCTCACAGGAACTATTTATCAAGTTCTATTCCTGGAGGAATGTTTTCTCTGTGTGTATTCAGAAGACAGACTCTGCAAAAATTATACTGATACTATTATCTATACGAATACTAGTATCTGTTTAGAACAAAAAAGGGGAGAGTGATCCCTTTGCTTCTTTCCAAAGTGCATCAAGAGGGAGGCAATCATTCCCACTGAGTTACATCAGGCTGAGACCAAAGACACACAACAAACACATCAGAATTTAGCACAGTGGAGCCCTACTGATGTTAACAAAAGACACTGAATCCTGGGAAATATTACACAACAGGCTGAGCCCTAGATCAAATAAAATCATATTAAACCAGTCTTCTAGAATATATTTTTATCTGAATCATGCTAAGGCTAATTAGATAGATTTTTGAGTTCATTTTTCTTCTTTTAAGAAAGAGGAGCTGGTGTGGACAAGCTGAAGGCAGATTCCTGGTGGGACACTGGCCCTGCCTGCTTTAATCAAGTGCTGTTCCTGTAATAACCCCTGCAATTCCAGCAAAGCAGGCAGCAGAAAAAAGCAGCACAAAATGGTTTTGGAAAGGAGCCACCACTCCATAATTCTCCAGCTGAAGCCCAAGCCCTGGCTGCTGCTCTGCAAAGTGCCCAAGTCACCTGTGAACACAGGCTGGAGAAGCAGCAAGGTGTTCACCCCGTGTCCTAAATCCACTGCACCTGTGAATCCACTGCTGCAAACTTCACTCCTGGGTTTGTTGGGATGCTGCCCTGCCTGGGATGGCAGAACGTGCAGCGTGTGGTGAGTGTGGAGAGGATTTTGGAGAGTGAACTGGAATGAGCCATCACAAGTGGCAAGTGCCTTGCTCCCAGTGTCACAAACATTCATTACAGCAATCCACCAGTTCCCTCAATGTCTCCCCCCAGGATTTAAAGACTTATTATTCAGGATACTTTGCTGCCACTGCTTCATTTTAATATTTTCTGTGATGTTGTCTGGGCTTTGGGGCAGGGTCCTGCTTTCTGATGTTTTGGGGAAATAGAGTGTTTTCTTCAGTACTTAAAATTTAACTGACATAGCTCAGAGGTGTGAGAGCTGCCCCAAATTGTTCCTGAATGAGGAATTCTCATGTTTGATTCACAGTAACCTCATTCTTTACACCTAAGCTGAGCTTAAATAGAATCCCTGGGGCCATGGCTGGGGGCAGAGGTCTCAGGTGAGGCTGGTGTCACTGAGAATTTTAGTGCCCTCAGTCATAGTTAATGACTTTGCAAAGACCACCCACAGCAATTTTATTTACTGCCTCGTTTGGCTACTGAGCTTGCAGGGAAATCGATCCTGTTCTACGCTAGAATAGCTCAAATTTCAGCAGAGTGATGTCGAGAAGGAGGGTGGTGGCTGTTGGCACAATTCCACCCCGTTTTGTACCGACACAGGGACTTTTACAGAGAGCTCCCTCAGCAGATCACATCACCAAAGGTAACTGGTTCACCCTGCCCTGGGCTGGAAGTGCCACGTCCCTGTTTGAAAGCAGAGTTGTTGCTCCTGTAGAACCAGTGAAACTCAAAAATAAGTTTGGGCTCAACTTCTTCTCAGAGCTTTATTTACAAAGGATCCTGAAGGTGCTGTAAAAAACCCTTATTCTTTCTTATGCACAAAGATTGCCTTTAACAGTTTAGATTGTCAGTTCTGACACACGTATAGATGAGTTTATAGTTTTATGATTCAGCTGAACTGGAGAGAAATCATCATCCTATGCTGACTGGCAATAGTAGAAGCTGTACTTGTCTCATCAATGTAAATGTACTGGGGCAATATTTTTTTTCTAAACAGTTTAAGGATTTTATTCTAATTATTTTGTTATATTTTAATAAGGCATTTCGAATGAAGTTCAGTTTCAATGTATGTTGAGTTTGCTCTGTTAATCAAATCACTTCCATCTATTTTATATAAATGTTTTGGTTGTAGGTTTATACTTCCGGCAAGAACACATTGCAACCATTACTTCTTATGAGATAATAGAGATGTCGTAATTTCATGTTCTGTGTTAGATACAAATGGAGCTGTCATGCAATATTCCATTTCTGACAAGAAGCCAATAAACCAAGGGAAGAAAGAAGGTAAAAAACATTAAAAATAAAAACCCAAACGAAGCCGTGATTGATGGGCACATAACTGAGCTAGGATCCCCATGAAGAATGTCAGTTACACAACATGCCAGAAGACAGAGTTTCCAAAGGGAGTGATTTTGTGATTAGTTGTAAGTTGTAATCAGGACCAGAATAGTTCCAGGAATTAAATGCTGCTAAGCACCGAAATGAAGAAAATGAAAAACCATTCTCATGTTAAACAGGGCTTTGTTTTTCTTGGCATCATATTTTGTGGCAGCTGTCCTGCCTATAAAGTATTGATTTGGGGGATTTTTTAAATAAGAAAAATCTCATTAAAACAAAGCCCAATGTGTCCTGCTGATGGTATTCCATGTTATTAAATCTGAAAGAACTTTTTAAAATCTGATTTTCTCTTCAGTAATTTACCACTCACACATTAGATGTCTTGGGCAATAAAAACATCTGTCATTACTTTGCCTTCTGGAATGCCATGTTTTGACAGGGGTTTGTAACATGTGAAGTGCTCAGAGGTGTTTGTAGGTAAAATCATTCCTTTCATTTCAACAAAATGAAAATACAAGAAAATAATCTAATCAATATTTGATCCTACAGAATGAATTTTGCCCTTTTAATGAAACATGAGTTGTCTAACAACATTAATAAATACAACTGAAGTACCTGAGAGAGAAAACTTCTGAAATTTGGTTTTCAGGTCCAACATGACAGAATAATTAACACAGGCCATCCAGGCTGGATCCAGGAATTTCAGTCTGTAATTCTTTCCTTACTGCTTAGAGTTAAAACTAAAGGAAGAGCAAAATTGTCAGCGTTTGGTTTCACGTCTTGCACACAAATTCTCTTACACAAGGTCAACATTGCGTGTACTGTTCTCCCATGGATTGTCTGCACTTGCTGATAATTCATTCATTTTCTGGCTCATCAACTCTTCCTTCCAAGAGATTAAATGGCCCTTGTGTCTCCTCTAGAAATATGAGAGGGCTTGATTGCACAGGGATGACAAGACAGATGAATGGATTGAATTTTGACATGGCTCCTTCCTTTGCTTCTCTTATTTCTCTGCTTCTTGGGGAAAAAAAAAAAAAAAAAAAAAAAAAAAAAAAAAAAAAAAAAAAAAAAAAAAAAAAAAGTGGGGCAGGCAGAAAATCCAGTGCAGGAAAAGCAGGATAGATCCATTGGGAAGTTTTGCTTCCCAAAAAACCCACTTAGGCCACGTGAAATTTTGCTGTGAAGGAATCTTTCTGGACAGGAGGGTGCTGCTGGCTGTGGCACAAACAGAAGTCTCTCACACCTATTCATTTTTCTCTGGAAAAATTCTTACTACTGGTCTTTCCTTCCCATGTCAAGGAAGAAATTTTAATTCATTTCCATGGCTGTGTTTCCCAGTCCTGAATAAAACTATGAATGAAACACTCCACCCCACCCCCCCCAGCCCCCCACTGAAACATGGAGGAAAAAGAGGGCAAATAAAATCTGTATTTTATTTGTATCTGTACTGTATCTATTTAATGCAAATAAACACTTATATTCCCCTTTACTTCTTGGATCTTAGAAGGAAGGACCCATCATTGGTATTTTCACATTCAAATAGGAGTTTTGGTTTTGCTGCACACTTTTGTAAACTGCCTTTGCAGAGNATATATATATATATGTATATAATGGCCATTACTAATAGAGCTCCTAAAAGCCATAATTCCCCTGCAGAGGGAAATATCAATATCAGGGTTTCTCTGCCACAGTGCAGGGCAGCACCTGCTCTGTGTTTGAGCAGAATACACATCAGGCTGTGTTTAAACCAGCTGCTATTTTTGCAGGGCATGAACACACCATGGCCAGTACCAAGGTCCCTGTTTTGCAGGTTATCTCATGGGCACCACCCCTGCCTGAGTAAAGGCATTGTCATTATCTCTAAGAAAGGTACTTAGAGTTCATTCTCTGGTGTATATTAATAATGATGCACTAATTGAATCCTGAAGCAATGGATTCGGGGCTGATAGTAGTATTTTATAGTTTTGGATAGAATGCAAGTGAGAGTGTTGCCAAGATAAACTCAAGGTTTGCTTTTATCGCTGGCAGGCATTGCTGGAGCTCCTTTGTTAGAGCTGGAGCTCTGCAAAATGTATCAGCACAAAGCTCAGCCCCAAGTCCTTAACTCATTGTGCTGAAGGTGAAGTCCTTAATAACCTGTGCTGAAATTCCCTTACTAAAGAGAGTTTAAGAAATTCCTTCCCCTCCTGAAGGAATTCTTTCTTGAAATTCAGCATGGAAAGGTAAATACTGTGGAGTTCATTGTTGTTTTAAAGTGCCCCCAAGAGAGCAAGAAATTAGACATTTATTACCTTTGCATTGCAGGTTGCCACTGGCACATGAAGTTTACTGAGTTTACCACTGGAAAATGGGCAAGGTTGGGCAGGAACACTTTTTATCTGTAGCAAGCCCTTGTTAAAACATTGGCAGCACGTTTTGGAGACATGGTCTGACACAGCACCAAAAAACTGCACAGAAGGAATTGCACTATGCTTGTTTGTCCTCAGACGTGCTGTGCATAACTCCTGTGGTTTATCAGGCATCTAGAACAGACTCTTCCCTCTGTATTCCAATGGGATTTTCTCATCACTCTCTTAGGTACCTAAAAAGACAATTCATCCAGAGAGCTGTGCTCTTCACATAGACCTTTTCTGTGCAGCTCTGGAGCCAAGGGATTGTGGAGCTCTGTAACAAATCTTGGCAAGAGGCACACATTCACTGTGTTTGAAAGTTGGTTCATTCCTAAGGGAACTGCTTACAAAGATGACAAGCCATCTGTCCCTACTTCTGGTGTTTTCTCTGCTTCCACATCCCTAAGTTAAGGTAGAAATAATGTTTTCAACTCAGAAGCCTAATTTGGGCTGTAAATTGTAGGTTTGTAATGATCAAATCCAGTTTAAGCCAGGCAGTGAATATTTTTGCATTTCCCTTTCTTTGCTGGTAGGAATTTCTTCTTCTAGCAGCGATGTCTTGCAGGTTACTGCTCTGTTATTTGCATTTAATATGGTATATTATCACATCACCAAGTCCACATTCTGGACTTGCTTGTTTCACCCAGACCCAGGATTATTTACAGTAACCATTCTGCTGCGCTGGCTGCTCTCCCCCTGTGGAAATTCTATTATAATAAATGTGGGCACTGTAAAAAACCAGTGCTGCTGAATATTGCTTTGATTAGCAAGGTGCTGCAAGGGTGCATTGGAGAGTTACATACACGGACACCTGGAATGAGGAGCAGTAAAAGGAAAACATTATTTCATTTCTCTGCAGACACATTGTGTGGGCAGAGCTGAGCCCTCCTGCAGGCTCTGAGCCCTCACAGCTGACTCTGTGACCAGAGGAAATGAGCTTGGACTTGATGCAGCAGGCAAGGAAGGGGTTTTGGAATGAGGCATTTTCCTGGGGGAAGATGAGGGGATAAGAAGCCCAGCAGAGGCTCAGTCATGCTCCCATCAGGGGCATCCCAGGTACTGTGCCAGGTAAACACCAGGAGCTGCTCAGCCACAGGAGGGTCCAGCTGCCAGCACAAACAAGTTCTCTGCAAAAGGTTTTTCTGCCTTGCTCCCAAATCCATTCTTCACACTGTTTTCCTTAACAATTTCCAGCAATTAAGGTTGTACAAACTTTTCCTTTCCTTCCCCATCCTACCATCAGCTTCAATTTTAAATCAATTTGGTGAGCTTCAAAATCCTGAGCCCTGGTAGTGAAAGCACAGGATGCCTCAAGCATTCCTCGGGGCTGTGGCTGATCAAGCACCAGTGTTAAACTCATTGAATTTATCCCTGTTTTAAAAGAGTTTGTCCTTCCTACAAACTTCCAAAGTTTCCCTGCTGGCCAAGCCCAAACCCACAATGTTTTTAGCCTACAGATAATTTTAACTTCTACTGAACTAATCCCTAACTGCTTTATCCTCAGTGCTTGCAGTACAACATCTGATATGATTAGCTAGGCCATTAATTATCTTGTACTTTAACTATGAACCTCCTGCTGAAATCCAAGGAAAGGTCAATGCATATCTGGAGAAAATGGTACCTAACAAGGTACATTTATCAGCAAATTAGGCACACTGTGAGTTCAGCACACACAGACTGTCCAAAGGGTTTTTACTCCTGTGCTAATGGTATTTGAGATTTTTTTTGCTAAGGATACTTGCTTGTTGTCAACAGGAGACTGCCTGGCTAAAAACCTCCCGTGGACATTAGTGAACAAAAAGTCCTTTATACATTCTAACAATGACTCAGATCAAAGAATGCAGAAGATATTTGTTAAGTAGTCCAGTCTGCACAGATACCAAATGACACCTGAGGAGCTGTTGTTGCAGACAGTAAGTCTGTTATATGTTTTCATCTCAAATAATAAAAAATAGTTGTTGCCACATCAACATCCCAAGGAACAGCTTGACAAGCATTTGCTTCCAGCAGTGTTGCTGGCCCAAGTTCCACAGCCCCAAGCTGTTGCCTCTGCTGTGGCTGAGAAGTTTTTTGGTTCTCCAGAACCAGGAGCTGATCCAGAGGAAAAAGCCTTTTTCTTTCTTCTGAACCAGTTTTAACCTGAGTCCAGGTCCCCAGGCGGCCTCACAGCTGCACAGACACATCCAAGCAGGCAGCTGAGTGATCAAAACAGGGAAAGAGGCTTGTAGGGTGATGTTACTACTCCAAATATGTCAAAGCACCACCTGAGTGACTGCAGAATTAATTACTAAGTTCACAACAGAGTAAAAGGAGACTGACACGAGCCCTTTGAACACAGCACAGACACATTTCCACCCCTACCTTGAATCTGCTGTCAGTGGTCTGCTGCAGCTGGCATTTTGAACTTAATGCCATTTAAAAGAAAGGCAACAAGTCAAGGTCATATTAAAAGTATCATGGGAACATATTAAAATAACTCAAGTGTATTTCAGTTCAATATATCTTTGAGGGTTTATAACTTGTATAATTTCTCCTGGAGGAAGGGTTAGGCTTGGGATCTATTATCAAAACAAAGGACAAAAGGCTGAAGAAGCTGCCCACAAGTATTTGGCACTTCTTCATTTCCTCTTCCAGTTTATGGGTAATAAAACACCTGGGTGCACATGGCAGTTTTGCACAGATAGCTGAGCTCAGGAGGACTTGGGAGCCAAATCCAGTTTATTGCAGCTCCTGCTCGGGCATCTCCCTGTGCCCAGGCACTGAGGCTGCAGTGAGCTCCTGCTTCAGAGATTCTCTGCAGTGCAGAGAACTTGCAAATCAAAGAACCCTTCAAATCAAACATTGATGTTACAGGAGAGATCCCTCTCCTGTCCTCAGGACTTTTCAAACAGGTGCCTCATTACATAAACACATAATACATACATATGCATTTATTCCTAATTGTTAATTCTATCTCAGTTTGTAGTTTCTGTTAATAGCTCTTTTGTTGCTGCTGTCAGGCACCACTCTTTTCTAGGTATGTTATCTCCTGAGAGGATTTCACAAATCATTCAATATGAGATGTCACCACATCTCAATCAATAAACTTGTATCATGACCCTGTTAACAAAGGGACTTCCAGTGGATGAAACCACATATATTTGTATAAAGGATAGCCTGAGAAGCAAAACTAATCTTGTTTATTGACAGAGCTCAGCTCTGAGAAAGAATGGTCCCTTAACAAATCATTTAGCCAAGATATTTTGCAGAAACGCTGCCACCTCCATGAAGGAGGTGATTTATTTCTGCTCTCCAGCTACAACTCCTGATTTTCACTGTCAGTATTTTCCCCTCATGGAGCTTCCACTGAGAAGTGACGGGGGAAAACCAGAGGAAGCGTTTGAATGACAAAGCTGAGTTCCCCTTCTCCTGGCTACTTTATATGGGCAGAAATCTGAGATCTGATTCTCCCTCAGATCCTTTCTCCAGCTCCCTTCCACATCACTTTAGACCCTCGCAGGTGGCTGCTAGAGCTCAAGCTGATTATTTAGATATTCAGAGCTGTATTTTCTTAGTGCTTGGTGCAGACAGAAAAGTGGGGACAGAACAATCATACCTGAACATCCTGCAATGCAGAGAACACTGTGAATCCCCTGAGATAGCAACAGATGAATAACCAAATGTTTCACCACACACATAACAAACCTCAGCTTAGGAAAACTTGGCTTCTCACTACACTCAAATGAGCTCCTGGTTTCTGAATAAACCCTGTCCTACTCATGCACTCAGAGCAGTCTCTGGTCTCAGAGCATGAACATTGCTGTGGTTGTATCCATGAGGCCATTTTAACAAGATTACATTAAAAGTTACTTGAACTATTTTTTGACAGAAAGTGAGCTACAAGGTGAACTGCTTGAGGTGTTCTCCTCTCAGGCCTTTCTTCTCTATAACCATCTCTTAAACAGACACACTTCACCTTTGATTGCCTGCATTTATATGGATCTGAAGCTGGGTTATAGACATATAAAAGATGTTTCTTTTACAGCCTCCATATGTAAAGGAAGCCTGAGAGCCCTGTGTTTGAAGAGCCATCAAGCTGAAAGCACCACACCTGCACTCTGGGGAACTGCATTTTATCTTCAAGGGGGTGCATTAGGTGGGGTTCTCTTTTCCCCAGACAGCTCAGCTGAGCAAACCCTGGCCTCGTGGCCACCTCAGCCCAGGTCATTGAAAATTTCCACTGTGGAAAAAAGACAAATACTTTGATTTTCGATATCTGCAACAGAGGGCAGAGCAGTTGATGTTTTTCTGTCCAGAGGTCGCTTTGCAGGTAGGAACAAACCCCAAAAGGAAGTGCTGGGAATGGTTGTGCTGCCATGGGGACCTCAGCAGGCTGGAGAAATAGGGGGTCCAGGAGGAAAGCAGCTCTGCAGGGACAGACATGGGTCCTGGTCACTGTGGGTAACTGTAACCCTGGTTTGGGGCATTTTTCTAGACCTTCTGAATTGTCTTTCATATTGGAGTCAGAATTTTTCCATTCCCACACTTTTACTATAAACAATAGCTTTGTTTTCCTAACTGTCCTTCGTTGTTTACATATGAAGTAAGAAGAAAATGTTAGTTGACAGTTTGTTGTCTTGACCAGTGTGGTTTGAGAGGTGGGATTTCATCCTCCAATCCACAGGCACCTTTGGAAATGTATAAAATTGAGTTTTGTAAACAAACTCGGGCTTTTCCTGCTTTACTCATCACCGTGCCCTCATGAAGTTCTTTTGTGTCGTGTTGCAACAGGTAACCTCTACACTGCTGCTTTTCTTACCCCTGTTTGCATCCCACAGCAGCAGAACACAAGGTATTCCCATGTTTTCTGGTCAAACCCCACAAACAGGGCCAAGGATGCTCCAAGGACCCCGTTAGGATGCACCAGACCCCATTTTGCCCATTTTGCCCTCAGCCTCCTTCCTGGCAGACAGCCAGGAGCTGTGTGGTCCCCAGAGCCCACCTTCTGCCTCCCTTCACCCCACTCCTGTCACCATGGGAAAATGGGAACTCTGTTTAGAGGACATCCCTGGTAAATCTGCACCTGAGGCAAACAAACACCCCCTCAGTGGCTCTGTGGAAATGCCCTGCAGGCTGCCTGTAATCATATTTACACTGAAGCTGCTCCATCAGCCTTTGGGAAGTTAATCCTGATTTACAATCAGGAAAATCAAGGCTAGAGCCAAGCTCAGAGTTCAAGAGTTGCTGTTAGAACTGTGTGAAAAAAAAACCCAACCCAGACTGCTCCTATTAAATCCAAGTAGTTGCCAGTGATTCCACCATTTGGATTAAGCACAAGTTTGCCAAGAGCTCTGAAATGGGAACAGGCATGTGAAATAATATTTCCCATTATTAAACAGAAATTAATGGGATTTTTTATTTCAGCTCTGAGGAACACACCCTAATTCAGGCCATTAATACAGCTCTTCCCCAATCCCTGCTCCTATTTGAACATGATCATTTTGTAGGGAATATCAAATGCTAGATCTTATTATTCATCACACATTAAAAAAAAATCACGTGCAGGGAGGAATCAGGGAGAATATTATTATGGAAACAGCATTTTAGACAGCATTTGTAAAACATTTATCATATTGCAGACACAAAGTTATAAATATTAATTTAATACTCATTGGGAAAGGACCAGAAAAACTCCAGAACAGCTACTGGAAATTTTCTGTGCTCTGCAAGGCATCTCCCAGCACAAGGAGGAATTATTTGACTATGCTACTTTTATGAACAGCTGTGTGAGGAGGGGTTCCCAAAGGACACAACATTCCTACTGGCAGAAGCAGGGAGTCCTGGAACAGAGGGAGAGAAGCAGTGGATAAAGTTTTCCAAAAGAAAAAGTTTTCATTGAAAAATTACTTCTGTCCATATGAGAAGTTTTGAGGAAGGTACTGGAATTCTTAGAAAGGCTCTGACTCATGAAGTTGCAATTAATTAACAAATTAATTAATTAAGATTTCCACCTCCTTTCCTGTCCTACTATGACCTGTTCCATAGATACTTTTATTTTTTAAAAAAAAATCTTCTGGACAATCTTTTTCTTTTTTCTTTTTTTTAACGCTTACAATCACTTCAGCACAGATGAAAATACAGCAGGGAAAACTTTAAATTTTTGTATGTGGATTGTCTAATTAAAGTGTAATGAGCCTTACCTGTCTAATTATGCATTACAATACATACAAAAATAAATGAAAATTTACTGGATATACTGGAAGCTGTGCTGTGTATGGTGTGTGCTGCAGCACACAAGGAAGATTTCTGCTGAGGAAGCAAAGTATTCATTTGCAGCAGATTTAGAATCACTCTATAAACTCTATATATTTTATTTTTCTTTGATTTATTTAACCATAGGTTACATTTTTCCTTCATGTCTAAACCTCCATTTGCTTTTAAGACGTAAGAATGGCTTGTTAGTGTAATTGCAGCCCATTTTTTGTTTCTATAACTAATTTTTATGCCATATTCCCAAACCAATTTGTGCACTCCAGATGCTCCTCACTCCTGCAGCATCCTCCTGTTCCCCCTTCCACTGCAAAGGCAGCTCCTTGCCAGCCAAGGTCGCCCTGCAACTACTCCTCCACACACCCACAAAATCTGACTGTTCCTTGGTCCCAAGGGGATGTGCCACAGCCCAGCACCTTCTTAAAAATGCTATTTCAGCAAACTCATCAGATTGCCCAGTGTGGCACAGAGTGTATATAACCCCTCCAATCTGATATTTAACATGAAAATGAGGCCAGTGGTCATGGGGTTTGTGTTGTGTATATATATATTAAAAAAATTGTATTTTGACTAACAAAGGACATTGTAAAACTTTAATTTATAAAGACACAAAGACATTTGTCTGTTCTGGATGAAAAGTTCCCTTTGGCAAACTTGCTCTCCCAGAGCAAGGATTGTGGAAAGCCAGTTCAGTGGGAAGCCCCAGGAATCCCTGGAGGGTCACAGCCCATGGCAGGCAGGAGATGCCAAGGGAAGTGTTGGGCCTTGAGAAGCCAAACAGGAAAATCTCATTGTTGTCCTCAACCATCAAAAGTGAGAGTACAAGAGAAGACAGAGGTGTTATTCTTGAAGATGCAGAGAAAGGACAAAAGGCCACAGGTAAGAGCTCCACCCAGAAAATTTCAACTGTGTATTAGAAAAGAAAATTGCAATCCTAGTAGTCAAGCATTACAACAGGGCCAGACAGGCAAAGGATCTCCAGCCTTGAACCAGGCCCTAAGCAAGGAAGTTGGACTAAGCAACCATCCAAGCTATTTTTTGTGATTAAATACAAAACCTTGTTGTAAAGACCCACTGTAAGGTAATTTTAATTACAGCAATCAATTTATATACACAACAATGTGTATTTTACATATATCAAAGAAAAAAAAACCCATACTGCATTTCAAAATTTGTTTACTGCAATAACAGAGGCAAATAGTCAGGAAAAAGGTTAAGCCACTAATATTAAGGAAAGCCACAATGTGTGTGTAAATTGAAGCCAGAGGAAAGCTACAGAAGTTCAGTATTCCAAGACATGAATTCCAAGGGTTTCACAATACCTAACTCACCTCAACCCCACCACATGAAAATGGAGGCTGGATTGCAGGGCTGGATCTAGATTATTATCTAGCACCCATAAGCTTCAGGTTCCTATTTACAGTAACTGTTTTGAGATGTTAAACTGCAAGGTCAACGTAAATGTTTTAGTTCTCACAACTGCAGCCTAATTTCACTAAAACTGCCTTAATTAACTTATATAGTCTGTGATTCTATAATTACCAGATCAACCTGTCATTCTAAATCATTCCTCATTTCAGGATATGTGAACACTGAACTGGCTGTAACAAACTTCTAATATTTTCAAAGTCAAAGGTTCATTTTTACTTAAAAAAAAGCCACAATAAAACTCTTAACAGAGGCTTAAAAAGGTCTTTATAAAATAATCTCCATCACACTTACAATAGTAAGAAAATGATTCTGGTTGCTAGTTTTTAGTAAATATGAACTGGTTTGTGAAATCTGTATTAAAGATGGCTATAACTACAGTTCACATTTCATTTCTTAAAGGTGGATGAACAAATGTGTCAAGAAAAGTAGATTATTGCTGTTTCTCATCAAGTCCTCTTTACTAAGGACATGCTGCCTTGGTAGGCAAAGCATGTCTGGCAGCCAGCTGAGACAGGAGAGCTGAAGGAGAGAAGTTATGATTTGCATGCCAAAAAACCCTTCTTCAATCACCTTATATTTGGCAAAGGTACAACTGAACTGATTTAAGACCAAAACTGTGCCATTCCATCCATCTCCTCAATGACAGTGCTGATCATCTCATAACTTAAGTTTGCTTGAAGTGACACAAGAAGGTTGAATCCAAGCAAGTTCTGGACTGGCAGGAAAAAAAACCCCTGATGCTTCTCCTGTCATATGCAACTATGAAAATACCAGGTGTTCTTCAGAGGGTTTTTCAGCAGGTCTGCTGGAGCAACAGGTGTGGCTGTGCAGAGAGAACAGAACATGGACATATTGGAAATAGGAAATCTATCAGGTTTTCTATTCCTGCAGTAGTAGTAATCAAATTAAATATGCCACCATTCCATTTCTAGAGGAGTCAAAAAGATCTAAATATCCATACACGTTTTTAATCAAGCTTTTCATACAGTAAGCCTCAGAAATGTATTTTCTGTGGACACAAATTGGCAGTTACAACTGCAAACAGGAAAAGCTCACAACTGCTAATAGGATGTCATTCATTATACATTTTAACCAGCTGTTAGATTCTTTAGCTTTTGGTCATAAATTATCCTGTTGAGGGTGGTGATAGTTTATATGTCCAAGGTTTAATCTGCTGGGGCACTTCTTTCCATTGCTTACATGAAACCTTACACTACTGTTTCACAAAGAGCAGCTCCAAGATGGTCTAGAAGAGCTAAATCAAGTCACTCATACAAAATAAAATGGATGTTGCTGTCAGAGACACCACTGGATAATCCATTATCTTCACACCACCACCCTTCACATTTGAAGGTCTTAAAAGAACAGAAAAACAGGGAAAACACCCACAACTGCTAGCACTGGGGGAGAATTTTCCACTTCTTCCACATTCCTTGTGATGTGGTAGTATTTTACACAGCACATGTAAAGACATTTCTTGTCATGTTGGAAAGATCCTGGTGGTGTGCAGCCTTCCCAAGAAACCACTTCAGTGCATTCTGCCCTCCCATTGAAGCCTCTGTATCTGAATCCCAGTCTGAAACACTGTCTAGTGCTGAGGGACATTCTGAGCAATTCCTACTGGAATTAGACTTCTCTGACTGTGCTGTGTGACATCCTTCTAAACTGTCCCCTGACCACGCAGTTCTCAATGAAAAAACCACAGTTATCCCAGTGTCTGCTGCAGCTGAGCTTTGAACTGATAAATCACATCCCACTCCCCCCTGCAATGAGGCTGAAAGGCATTTCATTTGCAATGAGATTCCTATGATTTCAACCACAGCCATCATAGAGAAACAGAGAAAAAATTCTGCAACTGTGACTTGAGACCCTGCATAAGCCATTGTGATGACTGATACACCCCTGTCAGAGCTGTGCAGCCAGCTGGTGCCTTTTCCCTTTTACTTCTCCACGCTTTAAAGAAATGCATTTGATCAGCCTTGACATTTTATTTTAAAAAAAGCTGCTATCAACTGACCATCAGAAGCATTCTGTAACAAAAGAGTACTAAAACTGCATGCTAGCAATGAAAGATACCTAAAATATTCCCCTGAAATGTCAAGCATTTCTCTTCATGCTGGGTATTTATGTACCTTGACATTATCAGTTCTTCTGAAAATGGAGAAACACATCAGAAACTATCTTATATGATTCCAAAAAAGCAAGGTGCATATTATTTCTTCCTTGCCTCTCAAAAGAAAGTATTTTCTTTTCTGTAACATCCAGTGATGCAAACTGGTACAATACAGATGCTCAGTTTGGAAACCTACGTCTTAAAATAAGAATACCTGCAAGAATATTTTGGATCTAAGATACTCAATTATAATGTGTATTTAATTTCTCTCCAAAGCAATCTTCCATGCTGTGTCATTTCACTTGTTCTACTGAAATTCTAAATCTATACAAAGATAATAAAATACTGACCTATATAAGGGTCTCATTAATTTTTCAATAGCAATGTTTAACACCTTCTTAGGAGACAAACAGCTTTTTGCTGGCAAATGTGCACCATTGCTCAACCAATCCAACATGGACATTGCAACAGTGAAACATTGTTGGGGGTCTTGAATCTACTGCACTGTAAATAAAGTTTCATCATATCCAATTTCACCAAATTTTCTTATTCTTGAAAATTCACTGACTGAACTGAGGGAGAAGCATAACAAAGAGATCACACTTTTGTTGTATTTGTAGTGACAATTATTATCCAGTACCAAAAGTACTAACATCAGATATCTTCTGGGAATGAAAGGAAGAACTCTAAGGCCTCCTCTGCATTCAAGTTTAGAAATTGTTTTTGCAATCAAAATGACATTTTATGGCTGTCTGCTTCATAATTTAAACTTCAGAGGAGAAAGGGCAAGTAAAGACATCTAAGCTGCAGATGAATTTGATATGAGCACAGAAGTTACATTAGAGCAAACTTACAAATTCATGTTTTTATACATCAATGCTGTGGCTGCTCAGGATTGATATTCATGGTCCTGTATATCTCTTTGAGAAACAGCAAGGCAGTGTCTTCAGATCCCCTAAGAAAAATGAAATAAATAAAACAAAAAGAAAAAATGGAAAGGAGAAAAAAAAAGAAAGAAAAAGTTAGTTCAGTATGGTCCACCTTCTAATTCTCCTAAGTCACATTCCATCCTAAAGTTTGCACAACCTCTTGGCCTAGTATTTATTGTTCATGAACATGGCCTCACCTCTATCAATGTCCTCCAAGCTGTAATTCTACACAAGTTTTGAATTAGTTCTGCTATCAGCCTCAGCCTATGCATTTACCTTTTTTCTAGAGCATTTCCTCCTCCTGCCCTCCTTAACTTCTACACTGCAACTCTAAATCCCCTCCTCTATCCACTTCTTTGATATTACTTCCTTGTCTTAATCTCCTCAAATAATGTATCACCTTTGGTCCTGAATACATTCCACACTTCATTCTACTCATTTTGTCCCACTCCATTAATTAGCCCAGTTCTAGCAGCAGTATTTTAATTTTTCTCTAACTGGCAGGCCCTTATTATAAACACACTGTTAAATACTCATAGTCTTCCTCTCTTCCTTACCATTAAAATGTTAGATAGCTCTCAAAAAAATGAAAGATTAACATCATTCAAGTGTCATGTTTCCAGGTGGCTGTTTTCTCTCCTCTTTTCAAAAATCAAAGCTTTGGGCTATCTGAGTTTCAAGTTAACATGAATAGACTTAATTTCCTTCTTCATCTATAAAATGCTATTTAAACACACATAAACAATAGCAACATAAAAAATAATGTTAAACAGGCAAATTTTAACCAAGTTCCAGAGCTGCAGGAGCTGTTAGATAAGGGCAGCTTCCTGTGCTTTTTAAAATAAATGATATAGGGATCCAGTAAAGGAGATTTAGATGGCCAGAACAGTGATCCTCCAAATGTGAGGAACATAATTTGCAGAACACCAGTACAGAATTCAACACACAAGCTAAGGGGCTTCATGTATTTTCCACAATTCAGCACAGACATTTCTTGATGGTCTCAGCATTAAATGACCAGCAAACAAGCAAGCAGAAAGTTCAACACAGAAGCTCCAATCTCTCCAACACTCAGAGCGTTTCATTTCAAGCTTTTCCCACCATTCCTCAAGGAAAAAATGCTCTCCTATTTGGGTCATTCATCACTGTGCTTATCCTCCTTACTCGAATGACAAGAACAGCTCCAGGTACCAAGTTTTGAACATGCTGTGATGGGCTGCCACCCTGTGGAAAGAATTCCCATCCCTCAGCCCTGCCTGTGGAACGGCACTGCCACCACCGGGTCACCTCAGAGCCCACAGCAGCCCCGGGACCCCTCCTCTGGCAGGCGCTGAGCTTCCCCGGGGAAGTGATGATGGCTCTAATGAGACCCTTCAGGTAACGCCTTCAGAGCTGTGTTTTAACCTCTGGGAAAAAAATGCCTGCTGCTCAAATTACCTACTGAAAATCAACACCTTCAGAAAGAATGTAGAGCACTCTTTGTCCAGCACCTGCTGAACTCAAAATGAGAGACCAGTCACTCCTCCCTCACCAACACCACTTTGCACAGCTCACAGCTGACACACGAGGTTGGCTATTATGTACCAAGGGGTGTTGTTAAATATAGTTCACACATCCTTTGCTCTGCCAGAGAAAGCAATAAAGTTTTACCACTTTTTGTAGTCTAATAAACACCCTTCATGAACAGTTTTATTTAAAAAGCTACAGTTGTCAAACTGCTTCCAGAGCTCTCCTCGTTTTGTAAATGACAGTAGTTAAAACCCTGTGTTTGAAGTGTCAAAGACCAAGAGAACAGTGTTCAATGTCTTTATTGCAAAAAATTTGTTCACTGTGTGTTAACACAGGATTTTATTTTGAAATTGGATTAGCAAACAGTGACATCCAAGCACAACAGCCTGAGCCTGACACTCCTGGACAGTCACACATACTGTGTACCCTAAGCAGTATTTCTGCAATCACAGATCTTTTCCCTTACCAGTAGCACAGGTGACTCTGCAAAGCAAACAGGTACTCATTGAAGCTTTCTATTGGTTTCTCCTGGAGAACATAATCAATGCGACGTCCTCCATTCAGCATCCCAACCTTCACTGAAACATCTTCATCTTTTGGAGGGTCTGGGCTTTCAGTGATCTTCTCAGCTAAAATCAAGGAGTTTCAGATTTAAACTGCTTTCAAGCCTGCTTGACTATAATTAAGAAATGTTACCCCTTTTTCCTGCTGTAATTTCCAAGTGTTTGTGGTAAGACTGTGACAACTGAACTGGCAGGCATGGTTCAGAAAGGTTACTGAACTACAGGCTTACTTCTTTTAAACAGTTTTCCTAAGAAATAACTGCTGAGTGATCTCTCCCTGAACTCACTCCACCCCACAAAGCTTTCATTGTAACTTCTCTCCCACAGCTGAGGGGCAGAGTGACAGAGCAGCTTTGGTGGGAGCCTGGCTTTTAGTAGAGACCTCCTTAACAGGGTCAGGAAAATCAATAGCAAACAGTCACTGGGATACCCAAGTGTCAACTTATTTGAAATAAGTAAGTTACAGGGAAACCAATAATGTGTCCATGTACCTTCCACCACCTGCTTTTCTTCCTCCTCTTTAATTTGGTTAGCTACTTTCTCCAGTTCTGCTTGCAGCTGGGTTGAAGATGTATGAGCACGTGCAAATTCATTAAGGGTCTGCCATGCACTCTTCAAAGAGCTAATAAAGCCCTGCTTCAGATCAGACCCCATACGAGACAGAGAGTCTTTCAGCTCTGGGAAAGGGAAAAAACAAACAAAAAATTGAATTCAGAAAGATTTAAAATTACCAGCTAAAACCAGAATGATGGTCTGTTCAAGAAACATCCCAATTACCAGGGGAAACAGGCCTGCTGTGTTATAAATGTGTGTTTTCATTTTAAAAGATTAGGTGAAATGCAATTAATACACAATGGACTTCTTACTGAATGGGTCAATGAAGCCACCTACATCAAAGTAAAATCAGTAAGGAGCAAAAGACCATATTTTCCTCCTTTACTATACACACTTTTAGAGAGTTGTAGCCTGAAACAAGTATCTTTTGTAGTCTAGCAAGGCAGACTCACTCTAATGGACAATGCCAAAGATGCAGAATCTCTTCAAGTGCCTGAAGAGAGGCTTTCAGGAGGGCTCTGTGAACTTGCACAACAGAAAAACTGACTTTCCTTATTAGATGTGTAAAATTTAAGTAGAGCACCTTGGTCTGATGTGCACCCATGAGTGACAAAATCAGTCCCTGCCCTCCAATGGCTTCAGAAGCTCCTTTTCCCTCAGGGTTTCAACACTGAACAGACTCTGGTTAAACACATCATGGTATAAATTTAATTTCTTCATTAGAATGAAGGTGATCAAGCAATGTACAGCAATTTTTTAATGGAACTTTGGAAATGAGAAGGTTAAATCTGAAGGAAATATGATTATTGCTTTTAAATGAAATTGTGAATGCCCAGCTTTTGAGGCTGGGTGGAATCACCTCTGATGTTTAGGAAAAATATGGAGTCAGATATCCAGGGATATTCATTGAATCTCTTAAAATCTTACAATAGTCTAATGCATCAGATGAGTAAATAATGAATAGGATCCATATGAAGTAAGTTTTCTTTTTACCCAGATGAAGTCTTTTCCTGCCTTTATGATGTGGAATGAGAACTGGTTTTAAATCCATGTCTTCAATGATCATTGGTTCTAACCTGTAAGCTACTGGATCAAGCTGTTAAGAGACAACCAATGGATGTTTAGTTATCTTTAAAATTATTCTAAATATCACATTTCAGCGAAAAAAATCCCTATTTCTAGTTTATAGACAACCATTTCTCAATTCTGCACTATTTGAATTTACAGAAATTCAGCTCACAACATATTAAGCAGGTTCATGAACTAGTTTGGTCTTGTTCTCCTACAGAAGGAGATTCTAATGAGGAAACACAAAAGCAAGATTTCCTTGCACTCCATCTTTATCAACATGTCACTGTTGAACTGTTAAACAAAATGAGACAGAGGAGGACAAACAGTGCATCTAAAATACAAATATTCCATAAAAATCTACAAGAGTGGCTTCAAATTAATGAAAAAACCCCAAACTCCCCCCCCTTCCTTAATTCTGAAAATAAACAAGGCAAATATTATCAAAACAACCCACACCTGGAACCACCTGGAACAACCCATGTGCTTAGAGGAACAAGAGGTGAAATGCTCTGAAAGTAAAACTTAGTATTCTGCCTTTTTTGTCATCTACATCAATTAAAATCAAATCTCAAAAGCACTGCTACTCACTGGGTGATAGATATTGAAGAACCCCTTGCAGGTAGGGAGCCTGTAGTTTTCATCAATCTTCTCCACACCCCTCACAGTCAGGAACACACCAATAGGGGAACCAAGAGCAAAGAAAATATCTGGTTCAAAGTCCAGTGCACTGTAAACCACAGAAACCTACCAGACAGAAATCAGACACATCATCTCTCAGAACTCTCAGCTTCAAAGGAAGTAGCAAAAGGTCATCAACATAAAAAAAAAAATATAGTGAAAAGAGAGGATTGATCAAATCCTTGAAATTGTTCAAATCATTTAGATCTGTGTAGTCTCACCTGGCCAGTTCCAACTTCAAAGTACTCATAGTCAATGTTCACAGAAGACACAGATGCACCAACTGGGAGCTTCCTCTTTGAGTGTGTCTGACCAGACTCTGAAGGTGAGACAGAAGAAACTGCCTCTTTTGGTTTCTGGGTGTCTTCTTGAGTCTGGAGTGTGGCAGCCAGCACTGCTTTCTTTTCTGCTACTGCTTTCTTCTGCTCCTTTTGAGAAAAGTGTTAAAGTTAGGGAGGGGAAAAAAGTTAATTTCACAACTGTCAAAATTGTTTAATATATCCAGGATGTTAACAAGAGTGTTCAAGAACAGAAGCTACTCCACAGCAAGGAATTCAGTTACATTTGCTTAACACTTTTAATTTCAATCCTGAAATATGTATTTACCTGCTTGGCTGCTCTGTCTTTTACAAAATTAGCTATTTTCTTTCTTGGTCCAAGAGGTATTCCCATCTCCTTCAGGTCATCAACTGTACACATGAGCTAAAGAAACAAACACCAAATACACACATCAAAACATATTTTTCCAGTAGAAAAAATACTTATAACTTTTCTATTAAAATGAATAATTTCTTACTGGCAATGATTTCTGAACTTGTTAAGTCGATTTATAAAGCTACAGAAAATACAAAAAATTAAAAAGACATGACACAAAGTGCCTTAACATAACTGGGAGGATGCACCACAGCAAGAAAAAACAGCAAGAGCAGCAGAACATTCAGTCTTCAAGTCGTGCATTGATTATCTTATCTTTGCAACTGCTCTCATGGCCACAGAACTGAAAGGAAAAACAAAACAACAACAAGAAAACCCAAACATAAACCTCCACAGCCTGGAGTCAAGTGAACATTTCTGTACCAGAGACTCCATGTCGATCCGCTCCTTTTCAAAGGTGCTCATGTACTCTGACAAACTGAGCACTTCCAGAGTCTTCTGCAGACTAGGGACAACCTCCTCTGCTTCAGGCTCACAGAGGTCATCAGCAGAAGTAGCAATGGAGGAGCCCAAGGAACTGGTATCTTCAGTCATCTCAACAAAACAGCACAGAAACAGAATCACATCCTCTAATAGTGGAAAACCAGTAAGCAGCAAGCAAAACCAAGTTTAACACTTTCTCTCAAAAACATTATCAAGCAAGCTCTGTAAATATATATCCGTTTTTAGTGAAGCATGATATGGATTTTCCACTAAAACAGACCTGCAAAATAAACACTTAAAAATTACTGTGAGAGAGAAAACACTCAAAAACGCTTTCATTTATTCTTCAAACAAGGGCTCACCATTTCTAGTCCAAACACAGATTCTTTCCCTTTTATGCACCTCCCCCACCACTTAGATACTATTAGACCAAGTTACATGTTCACAAGGGTCAAAGCTGTTACATGTTTACCATCTAATCTCATTATTGGCCCACATGGTACTTAAGAGATATCTAATTAATTTGTCCTGGGAAATGACATTACTTACAAAACAGCACTTTCCATTAACATGTTTAAATGTACCATCAAAACTCACAAACTTGGTTGTCTTAAGAAAAAATGAGTGAAAATATCAGACTTATTGGCTTGGAAATACTAGCATGCAAGTTACCTGTTTATCATGAACAGCCACATCCTTCACACTCCCATTAACACCAGTGAATGGTCCAGAATTTACTGATGAAGCCAAGTCCTTCTGGTTAGACAATATGTCAAAGAGAATTAAGGAACCTGCAAAGAGGAATTAGAGTTGACTTGGGAAAGATATTAGGTTTTCTTGTCCCTAAATGTTGAGCAAGATTTATATGCAATAGTAATGTCACAGTATGGTTTGATCAGAAGAGATGGCTGAATTAAATATATTAACTTGAACATAATCACTCTCAGCTAAAAGCAATCCCTTTTCTTCCCTGTTCATGCTTTTTGTAGTTGCCGTGACTAAACTATTTTTCCTTAAACATCTGAGACTGCTTGATGAACTGGAGGAAGAGTTCCAGTCCAAACCAGTATGTCAATATGATGCTCTAACACTTGTTCTATCTTCCAAAACATGATTGTACTTTTACTAAGTGGGAGCTCTGAGACACAGAAATCACCCACCTAACAAGACAGGAGATAACCTGTTAACTTTTAAACAGACACTAAGTTTTCCCAAAGGGAAGTACTAACTTTCTCCCAAAGCCTGACAGACTCAGCTGCTGAGGAGTTTGTCAGCTGAAAAACAGCCAAGCCCTACCAGCTAACTTCAGTTCTATGCAAACAAAGGGCCCATTTTCCTTTCAGGAAGAAGTGATTTGGGATCAAAGCAGCACTCCTCAATCACCTAAGCTGTGCCCAGCCACAGAGACGCCCCCTCGGAAGTCGGGGTTGCGGCTCATGAAGAGCGCGTAGAGGCGGTTCATCTCCAGGCCCACTTTATCCACGATGGTCTGGCAGTAGGTGGGGCTGTTGTAGAACAGGATGTCGAGCAGCGTCTCGTTGGTGAAGTGCCTCAGGCGACCAATGCTGGGCAAAGTGATTTTCTTTATGTTCCTGGCAACACAGAATGGTTAAAAGCATGAAAGGCTTTGAAGAAACGCTCGTGGGAACTTCGTTAGCTTTTGAAATTAATGCAATGTAAATGCCACAGAAAGGGTCTCTAAAGAGATTTTAAAAACCCACACAGCCTTGTTGCATATTCACATGTTAATGCTACCTGCTGATTGTAATATTTGAGAATGATACAGCTCCTTTTTTTCCTCTCCAGGCTGAAGGGATGCCTGAAATAACCTCTTCTCTGTTCCAACACTGCTCTCATAAAGTTCCAGGGAAGTTTGGTGAACAGATTGAAGTGGAAGAGGAAAAGCAACTAACATGTAAAATTAGAATCATAGAATGGTAATGCTCTCTTTTTGAAGAAAAAGCTTGGCATCACCATCTGCCTGCCTGGAGTGAAGACAGCTGCAGTGGAATTGCCACAGACTTGAGATTGCCTGGTTTGATTAACAGAATAAGGATCCCTCCTCATGCAGTGCTCAAATGCAAATAAAACACCAAGGCTGGGGGAAAGCAGTGATTTGGCTGAGCTAGAACAGTCTGGAGAACATCAGCATGGCTTTAAGTGGCACAGGTTGCCACCCTCACAATTTTTACTTGCCCAGCTTTGAGCAAGGCAAACAGCTTGAAATGTGAAGTCACAGCAAAGGGGCAGGCACAGAGAAGGGATTTTAAAACAGATTTTTAAATGCTGTAACATTCCTACCCAAATATAGATACTTTGCTTCAAAAAAAGAACCCTCTAGCTGAAGGGCCTGATTATAATCCAGGCACTCCTCTAGGACTGGACAGAGGGCTCAACGCCTTCCTCAGAAATAACTCCTAGGGTCAAACTCAATCAGACTGCAGGAAAGTAAAGAATAAAAAACTCTCCACTCTAAACTGCCCACACCTCATGGACAAAACAACTCCAGGCTCACCACCTCATTCATCTTTGTGATCATAATCTCTACACACTCACTCATCATCAGGCATCATACATTGGCCACTCTCATGCAAATCCAGCACTGAAAAGTTGTGTGCATGAAAAGAAACAAGAGAAATATTCCTCACACCTTTCCAGTTTTCCAAATACTCCTCATGAAAATGTTAATTCTAAAAAAATCTGCAATTCTCTAATCCGGTCACGCATTTACTGATGTAGCCTGCAGAGCATATGAACTGCTCTTTTTCTCCACTTTCCATAGCCCATTAAAAAGCAGCTTTTAAGATGTTTTCAACATTAAACTATGCCCTCACCTGTCTACACCTGTTGCATCTCCATGCAGAGAACTGTGCCAATGAACTGGAAGGAATTCCACCCTGCTCACTTTGCGTTCCTCCAAATATTTCTTAAAGTGAGTCTGCAACAACTTCAGAGAAACAGTCCTAAAATCATCAACTGTGAGGAAAAAGAATAATGAAAATCTGAGAGCTGCAATACTCAAGTAACACATAAATAGTCCCTCCTTCCCCTTAATTTCACAGATAGTCAGAATACAAATGGTGGAAACTGAAAACTGGAAAAATCTTTCCAAGTATTACTATTTTAACAATGAGAAAGTACCAATTTTTGTTAGAGTATATTTTCTAGCAAGCTTCTATTTCTCTCACAACGACTGCCTGTTCACTCCATAACCAGACAGGGCTTTCTTAATTTACTCAGTTGTACTGGAGTGTATTAAAAAAAATAAAACACAAAACCACACCACACACACAAAACCACACAAAGCAAACACATCCACTCACACCACAAAAAGAAAAAGCAAAAAAACCCAATCAACCAATAAAACCCCTCACCACACATCCCAAAACCCAAATCACCCTGCAGGTGTGATACTGAATACTAGTAACAACAGCTAAAGCTTCAAGTTTGACAGAAAACAGATTCTGCCTTTGGAAAATGATCATGAAAAAACTGAACTTCTTAACATTACAGACCTTTCTTAAAAAAAAAAATATATATATATAAAAACATGCTTATCTGAATATGAGGTAAAGAGAACCACATTTAAACAGCAAGAATACAACTGCTCATTATACAAGCCCAAACTTACCACATTCAACAATGCTTCTAAACCTCAAGTCACATACAGGACCTATGCCATGAACCATAAATACCAGATGGTCAATTTGGGACATTTCTCCTGTAGAATAAAAAAAAGGAAAACATTTAGAGTACCAGTATGTACTGCAGGAGTGAAGTTCAAAGTCTAGGAAGTATAATACACACTTGTTTTATAAAGCCTAGTACATAACATGGTTCAGGACATAACAGAGCCCACAGGACTCCTTTGATTAAAACACCCCCAAACCAGATAACCTCTTTCAAACAGCTGAGATGAAGGAATAACTTCAATCTTCACATTCCAGGCAGGAACAGCACACTCCAGCCACTATAGTGCAGCCTCTGCACACATCCAAACTGACTGCTCCCAGTGCAGACCCAAGCACCCCAGGAATCTCATCACCTACCATCAGGAATCTCATCATGGTCATCATCAATTCCACGTTTCACTACCCTTGGCCTTGCCTGCCCATCTGGAGTGGTGCCCCATTCATCTGGTGTGGCAGAAGGCTGGAACTGAACTATGACCTGCAACAAATACAGTGTCCAACTCCAACCACAGCAAACCCTCAAGACTCATACTGTTAGTCTGAAAGCACTGCATGGTTGAACATACTTTTGATTGCTTTGCCTTGCATCTGAAAAGCAAATGTTTTCTTCCACAAAATCCTCATTAGTGTGAAAAGCAAACAGATGACTTAAAGTAACCACAAGGTGAAGAAGCTGGGTCTGCTCAGTGATTCTGAACCATTTCAACTCTCAGCCAAGCATTATTCAAGCTCCTCCTCCCTAGTCTCCAGTACATACTCTTCCTTAGCAGATTACTGCTAGGTAATGTGAGGAAATTGAATGCTACCTGATTTACAATAACTCTATCACAAAGAGAAAATGGATAAAAACCCCAAAAACGTGCAGTGCTTTTCAGGGAAGGACAACAGCACCTGAAGCAGTCCTGAAACCCTAAAAAGTGAGGAATTCAGTAGTACAGTTGCTTATAGGACTTACAGTCTGAACTCCTATTTATGACACCAAGTGGTTTAAATGCTGCTTTTCTAGATTTTTACTGGACAGAATTCCCTAACCAGGATTATTAAACATTTTGGGTAGGAGTAATCATGATCCTTTCTGCCCCTTGGATAGTTCTTTGTATTAATTACTGCATCTCTGATAAGTGACCAGTTAACAGCATTGATCAATAAGGCTGAAGTCCATGTTTTAATCACATGAGACTGTTCACAGAGTAGAGTAACTTTTAAAGCTTGTCTTACTATACTTTCTTATGGCCTGAAAATAAGCAGAAACTTCTCAGGCCTTAAAGAAACTATTTCCTTATAGCTAGATTAATGCTCTTCTCCACATGAAAGCTCTTCATTTTAATTATCTTTCATTTGGTACAGACTGAGGTTAAACTAATTCAAATTGCTTACCACTTGCTGCCAGTTACACTTAGCCAAAATACTTACTATGCAAACCCTTACTCTCTTCAGGTTTCAGAAAGCATTGTCTTTTAACCACATTGAAGCAAGCACAAGTTTCAGGGCTCTGTAAACTTGATCATATTTAATGCACATGCACCAGAACAACCAACTGGTACATTTCATGCAAGATTAAGACCACATTCAATTTATGCTTCCATCCATTTTGCTTGCTCCCCCTTAATGAACCCTGCAAGATGCAATTGCCAAAATCGATTACCTTGGGATTATGCATAACAATTGTCTCCCCATTTGGAAATTCGAGTCGCCGATGCCATTGATTTGTAGTTACAGCCCTTTTATATTCTGCCTGAAACAATAAACAAGCAACACAAAATCAGCACAGCAACCTTCTCAATACTTTGTAGCCTCATGTAACGCTACCGTAGAGCTACATAAGATTTTAGGTCACAGCAGTGCAGCACTGATGCAGAGGCCGTGTGGCCTTCTAGACATGCCTCTTTCCAGGATCTGCTTACGTTCCAGAAAATTCTGAAAATCATCTTCATGAAACAGCAAGGCGAGTTTCTAAGGTGATTACCACAACGAGCTCACAAGGTCTCTGTGCCCCACTAACCTCCAGCTTGTCACTGAAGTCCTCAGTGTAGGGGACGAAGCGGCTGTCCTTGTCCCCCTTGTAGAACCAGAGGCAGCGCCTCACCTCCGAGGGCTCCTCGTCCCAGTACACGGCTCTCCGCACGCGCTCGTACAGGAAGACGTCGTAGCGGCCGCCGTCCGTGCTCAGCACCACGCTCTCGGGGTCGGGCTGGACTGGGACACACAGCCACCCCTGGTCACCACACTGACACAGCTCTGCTCCCTCAGCCCAGCCCCAGACACCCCTGGGATCACTGTCAGGACATTAGGATTGACAGGGAGAAGCTTTGTAACGCTGTGATGCTTCTAGAATGCTCCTGTACGCTCTGTACGCAACAAAAGGCTTGGAGAAACTCCCAAAAATACAAATTCTTACTCCAGAACTGGCAGTTTAACAAAAAGGCAACCCAAGACACAAATAACGAGGAGTTCTATAAGAAACTCTGATACCTATTTGGGATGGTACATCTCAACATCAAGCAGTGATGATGTCAGTGAAATAAAGTAAGTGGCACAAAATACATGCTCAAGACCTTACTTACTACTGCCACACACGAGTGGCTAGACCCCAATACTTTCCTTTAGTCCATCTGCCCACCTGTGGGTAAGACAGGACTTACCAGAATTATAGATCTCCTCCAGTTTTGCAGAATCCAGAATGCTGAATGGCATCCATATTTGCTTGTCCTCCACCTCCTTACAGTAGAACCAGTGGGGCTGAACGGGCTCGTATTGGTTCTGCAGCAGCACAGGAGGGGCTGGGACCAGGGGCCCTGCAGGCCTGGCAGGCTGGAGCTGGGACTGTGGAAACTGCAAAGAGATGGGCTCAGCACCTCAGTCTCACAGGGTTTTTACAGAACTCTTCTCTACTTTGCTATAAGGAATACTCTAAACCTTTATTTATAATGTGTTTTCCTCCTCAAGAACATTACCTTCCGTTCTAAAAATATTGTCCACTTCATCATGTGTTTGAGAACTTACACCTTCTCAAACTGAGAAAGCATGGGAGTTTCATTACCACAAACACACTTAAAACTGCCATGGTTTAGCATCATGATTACCTAAAATCAGTGAGATTTCTTAATATGTTCTTAAATTTTCAAAACTTGAGCTGACCTTGTTTCTTACAGCCACAAAATTTGACATGAAAATAAAAACACACTCTTCTCATTTGTCAGTTACACATAAGTATGCTCTTGCCTAAAGACTCATGATTTTAACAAGTGGTCACTTCAGCAATAGTTGTCTTCCTGCAAAGTGACCAGAACAGGGAGATTTCTAACTCAAATGTAGCATCAGTGGCACAAGAAAAGTAACAGATTTTGAAAGGGTCTACAGCCTATACAAAGCTGATTTCATACAAATTGTACAAAAATCCCAGCCAATACAACTGAAAGCAACCAATGTCAGCAGTAGCAACTGCCTTGGTTGATGATACATTTAAAGGAGAAAAGAAAGGGCACCAAAATATTGTACAATATATAAAATCCATCAAACAGAAGTTCTGAAATTATATAATCCAAAACTCCAGACTGTTTAGGTTCTACTGCCTTTGCTATGTTTTGTCATTATATAACCTTCACATTTTTTATTCATGATAACAGAAATATAGCAACAGCTCAGGCAAAAATAAAAACAAGTTTTGCTGTATTCAATGCAAACGTGCCAGGTTTTATTAACCCATTGGCATTACTTTAATAATGCTTTTGTGCAGGTAGAAAAGAATGAAGATTACTGCTTTATATCACACAAAATCCTCAACCGATGTGTTTCAAAGAGTTTGCTGACAATTTTGCGTGACTTAATTTCAAAAAGTTTTGGCTTCACCAACAAAGCCAGCTTAAAAAGAGATTTTAGACCGTATCTTTAAAATAGCTGAATGACCTGATTTAAAGCTGAGGCACAAAAAATGCAGCAGCACAGCTGAAACTCAGCAAGCTCAGAAACCCAGAGAAAAGTGCAACAGAACTTCACAACCTGGCTTTGTTTCTGATGCCCAGAGGCTCTCAGAGCTGCAGCCTCAGAGTACACTCACTTCAAAGATCAGGAAGTTTTCCTGGAACAACAGTTCCAAGCTACTTCTAGTGAAAAGCTTTTGCTGTTATAAACGGTTCAAGACTTCTTCTGGGTTTTTTTTTTTTTGCAGAGAAGAAAAAAATCTTCAAAAGATAAAACACACAGTTGGAAGAGGAAAGTGACTTGTTTTGCTGTGGTAGCAGGAAGGAGCCACCTACCTGTGTCAGTGGCCCCGGGGGTGTCTGGTACATGTGCACGGGTGGCACAGGGGACGCCGTGGCAGGGGGGTGGCTCTGCTGCAGCTGGGGCGGGGTGAGGTAGGGGTTGGCCCTGCTGCTCAGGGTGGTGTGTCTGTAGGGGTTGTAGCCCTGCTGCTGCGGGGTCCCCACAGAGCTGGCAGGGGGGGGACAGCTCTGCTGAGGGGGCTGGTAAGGAGCCACTCCCACCTGGGAAGGGGGCGGTGCGCTGTAAGACTGGGATTTGGGAATTTGTGCTGGGAAGGCATTTTGCCCATCCTGTGACCCAGACACGAGTGGAAGTGAAGTGGGAGGTTTGGAGAAGGCTGGTGCTCCGACAGGCGTTGAAACCGCTGTTAAGGGTGGCTGCCCAATACTTCCAAAGGGATCGCTGCTGCTGGGAACTTGGGAGAAGTAGCTGAAAGTCTGTGGCGGGTTGGGGCTGGCTGACGTCTGACCCAAGAAGCTGTCCTCTTCCCCAACATCTGCAGAATCATCTGCGAAAAACAAAAGGATGGCCAGAGATCTTGTGAGAGCTTCAGATCACTGTATGGGGTCAAAATGTTCTGTAGCACCATCAGCTATGGCCAAAACTGTTGGTCTCCATAAAGGTTATATATCCTTGATTCAGCACATCATAAAAGGAAACAAAAGATACCAAGTCTTCAAGAGCCCTTAAAATGAACCGTGAAAGTCACTCAGTGTACACAGAAAAAGCAACAAATATTAAGTAAGAAACCAAAATATAACTGGAGTCAGGACCTTCCCAGGGCAATCTGGCAGGCACTAAAATCCCTTCCAACTTTACTTATCCCTCAAATGCAAGAACAACCCTGGTTCATATCCTTTCACCACGAAAACAGCTACTAAGCATAGGACTTTATGCTCCAATTTTTAGGGTAGAGCTTAAAAACATTCCTAAACAGGCCAAACTTCCAGGTTAAACCACCCATCCTTGCCTGCTTCTTCAGCAGAGCCCTCTCAAGGTTTCTCATCTGACCTGCAAGGTGGCTATAACTCATGATCACAAGCCACTTCATGAGTATGACTTACTCCAGTTCTCCCTAAAAATCCTACTCTAGACTTGCATAAAAGCCACATCTCTGATGCAGAAAAATCAGTCCCCATAATGCATAATTGCAGGAGAGGATTTAAAAAGATGCAAGGCCACGAATGTCCTTTTGCATGGAGAAAATACATAAAAGAGGTCCTGATCAATCACAGTTTTCTACTTTGCAGTGATCTAGGAACAAGTGGGAATAAAAGGAGGTTTGCCATGATTTGAGGTCTCACAGTAAGCTCACCCAAGGATGGCATGAGCAGCTGTGCCTGCCTGCTGAGGAACAGCACCTTGCAAGGAGTCAGTGCCACCTGCAGAAACCAGCAGTGTTTCACCTGCCTGGCAATGAGATGTCCCCAGGCTGTGGGAAGGCACCACAGAGCATCTCTGCTGCTCAGGCCCCAGGCAGAGACCAAGAGTCTCTGCAGCTGTGAGCAGCCAACAGCAAATGCCTTTATCCACAGCCAACACAACAGTAATAGGAGCATCAAGGGAGTACAGGGGATTCCACAGAGAAGTCTCCCTAGGAAGCTGCTGTTCTAATTAATTCATCATAAAAGACTCAGCTGCCAAGATTAAAAAGAACTATTTTAATCATCTTTTATTTAGTCTGTGCAAACAGTGCCAATTTGAGGCATTACCTGCGTTTATCAATTCCTCTTGCTTTCACCTACAGCACTTGATCCCACTTTGAGGAGCAAAGCCAAAATCTCTGTGTGAGCCACTGTGTGGAGAAAGCTGAAACCACTTAGACCCAATGACCACTCTGAAGTCAGGCCTGGGGATCATCTCCCAGCAGTAGCCATTTATACTCAGTACAAGGTCTCAGCTTCTAAACAATAAAATCCACCTTCCTTTCACATTTCAAAAATAGTGTGGGACAGAGAAGCACCCTGCTAACCACACTCTCAGCTTTCCCAAACAATTGGCAGCAGAGCAGGCTCTTCACCTCACGGTGTCAGGCCACCACAAACATGCAGAGTTCTCAGGGCCTTTAGCAAATGAACGTTCACAAAACACCTACTATTCTCCAGTTTCAAATAGGTTTTGGAGCAGCTTTCCTTGCAAAATGAGGTTGACAAAAGTTCTGCCTAAAAAACCCCAAACTATAGGTATATATGTACACACATGCAGTTTTCCAACACAAAACATTACTGTTTATCTTGATTTTTTCTAATTTCACACAAACTATGTTGGAAAAACAAGCACGTCATACAAATGTAAAAAAAAAATGAGTGTACAGCTTTGATGTGTGCTCTTCTCAGGCACAGAACAGTCTTTCTTCCCCTGTGACTGTGCCAGGCAGAACTTTGTCATTCACAGACTGTCACCAGACAAACACAAGTGACATCAGTCCACGTCCTCACTGGGATCACTCCTCCCTGCCTCCAGTAAATATACTGGTTACAGCACCCACACCTGAGCCATAAAATGCATCTTATTGTCAAACTGCACAGCTCAAACCACTAACTACTCACCCTGGGAGACAGATAAACAAATGAATGACTGCACACAGCTCCCTAATGTTGGCTGTCAGGCATCAAACAAATCCCTGGATTGACTCTTATTACATTTTACACAATTTAAAATTATGATTCCAATATCCCACACAGCAAGAAGATCCCAACAACACCTGGCTGGACAGATGGTGAGTACACTTGACTGGGGAAACAGAACATTTAACAGGACATGGGCCTTACTTGGATTGACAAAGAATGTGGCAAAACCTCTGACACTGAAATTCACTCCAGCTGCAAAAACATGAATCTTCATCTGATCAAATCTTAAGTCACATGGAGAGGATAAAATTCACCACATTAATCAAATCCCATCAGATTTTATCCCCAGATGGCTTCAAAATGTTCAGAAAATTGCCAGGACAGTCATTTGTGTAAAGCTACTAGCCAGATCACTTAAAAATTACTTCATTTTCTTAATGAAAAATTAATGTATATTTGCCTGAAAGAAAAACTATGAAGATTGCACAATGGAATCAGTAAACGTATCAACTATCCAGATACCATGTAGGAGTAATAATGTTTTTATCCTTCCTACCCAAAAAAGTAGCTGATCTAAAAAAACTATTCCAAAGCCATACTTGGCAAACATTTTGTTAAATCTGCAGAGAAGTACTGCACTGATTTCCAGCTATATTAATACTTATTTTAGCTAAGATACAACAGTGTTGAAATGAAGCCTTGAGGACTCAGCAGAGAATAGTTTGGGTTAAAACCGACCTTCAAAGGTCATTAGTCCAATCCCAACATGTACAATACAGTAAAATCTAAAATACCTGGTTTGTAGATGCATTTCTAATGTTTCAAGCTTTAATCTCTGACTCAACACATTCCCAGAAAAATCCATTCCTTTATCTAAAACTGCTCGAACATCAGATTTTAGGTTGCACTAGCAAGTGTTGGGAACACCATTAAAGCTTTAGGAGAAAAGGTATTAGAACCAGGATTAAATTAGCAAGGCTATTTAAGGAGGCCGCTTAACGTGATATTTTCAAACCGGGAAAACAGAAGATAACATGAGAGAGGGGTTTAAAAAACGCGAAAATATTAAGTACACGCTGGATGGAAGCACTGACGCGTCGGTGAGCTGGACGCGCGACGATCAGCGCCCGTCCTTAGGCACAGCGCTAAAAAGCACACACACAAGCAATAAGTGGGGGGAAGTAGAAAAAATGTAGTGCCGGAAAGCGGAAAATGTAATCCCGAGCAGCGTCTCTCCTGAGGCACCACCAGAGACACCCGGCTCGGGGAGCCCCAGCGCCGGTCGAGCCCACACGTACCGGGCCCCCCAGGCCCGCAGCCGCCCTTGGAGCCCCGGCTCGGCTCTGGGGGCTGCCCCGGCCCCCCCGCCCCTTCCCGGCGGCGGCGAGACCCGGCGGGGACCCCGCACATCCCCCGCGCTCCCGGCTGCCCTCCCTCCCCGTCTCCCTCTGTCCGTACCGGCGGGCAGCAGCGCGGGGCCGGGCGGCGCGGCCGGCGCTTGGCTGACGGGGATGAAGGGCACGTTGAAGCTGAACTCGGTGGCGGAGGAGGAGAAGAGCAGGTTGGTGCCGGT
>VYXD01013986.1:36079-89682 GCA_013397195.1 Hylia prasina | reverse complement strand
CCCGAGGGCGCCCGGAACCGGCCGGCGCTTTCCCTGGCGGGGTGGTGGCGGGGGAGCGGCGAGGCCGGCTCTGTGTGTTATGTGTCTGCCTTATATCTTATATATCCTGTACAGAGCGTGTGTTCCGTGTGTCTCGTGTATCTCTGGGTTCCGGCAACAACGCGTGCTGTCTGTGCGCGCTGCCGAGCGGCGCTGGTGTTACCAGCGCTATCAGCCGCGGCTGTTTCCCTGCTGGGCTTGAGCGTAACTAAAACAATACCGAAATAAAAACTTCCACAGCCGACGCAGCGCGGGAAGCAGTGCCTCGGCTCCTGCCCTCTCCCACTGGGGTGTTGCGGAGCTTTCCCTCGCTTCCAAGAATGGCTCTGTACTTCTTGCTTGGCCTGAAAGGGTTTGAAATGGGAAATCAGTGAATCGCAAGGAGAATAAATTAGTTTAAGGTGCACTTACTTCCCTAAAATAGAAGCGAAAGTTGAGTTTGTTTGATATGCTGGGAAAATGCTGGATAAAAGTATCCTTTGTGGTCCTAATAGGCACATAAATACGTTGGTTTTTGTAGCCCAAAATGTTCCAAATTCTGATTGGGAGAAGAAGGTAACCGAATACTTCAAGGAGAAATTAAAAGAAAATAATGCTACTAACTGGGTAAGAGTGTTTTATTCTTTTCGAGTTACACTTTTTCTTAAGCTTCATTGTTACTTACATTCTATTGCAGTGGCTTTTGCCAAGTCCTGCCTTTTTCACGCTAAGGGCGCAGCTGCATTTCAGGCCGGCCCAGGTTTGGGATGTGCAATTTGCACCTCGGCTGCTTTAACCTGAGCCGGGATGTGAAATCCCAGCCCACCCATCCCCTCCAGCACCCTCCTTCCCCCAGGCCATCACTGCCGGGTGCTGCCGCTCTCTAGCACAGTCAGTAGATGGCAGGAGATGACAAATATTGTCATTTTTGGGGAAGTGCGAGTCCTCGGTGTGCACCACGAGCTTCGCGGCTCCTGGTTATAAACCTCGCAGGAGCTGTTATCACGATGCTGCAAACTTGTGTGGGTTGAATAAATAGTTGCCTGGACCTTCAGATTTTAAGGAAAAAAATGCTTTTCCTACTAAAACTGTGCTTTTTTTGGGGGCTGGGTCGGGCCTGGTTTGTGCAATTCAGCAGGGAAGCTGTGCTTTAGGTTTTAAAAATAAAATGTGCACAGTTGAGTTCAAAAGCTGGTGCTTTTCTAAAAGGCTGCAGCAGAAATGACATAATGGGACTGGTAAGGGGATTAGAAGCTTTTATATGAAATTGTTCTGCTTATGATTAAAAACTTGTGAAAATGATTTGTTTTCTTTCTCAGTGCAGTCAGTCAGTACAGTACTCTGTACTTAGTATTAAATGGTAGCTTAAATCAAAGCAAAAATGGCAAAATTTACAACATCAGAAGGAATGGAAATCATATTTTCTTACTCAAAAAAACCATGAGGGGATATACTTTTGTTAAAATGCCACTTCCCATAGGGCCACTTATGGTTTTTGTTGCATTTTAATGTTGGATGTGAGCTTTTTCAACAGAGATTTTATCTTCAAATTTGGAAAACTCTATTCATATTGCAAGTCTTGTTCTTTGAAGTTATACCATGTGCTTAGGTATTGATTTTTTTTCTTTCTATTTTCCCATTGTTATGTAAAACTGTGTGAAAAAGACTTTCCCCAATGTGGACTTGGAAATTAACATACAGGTTTTCCAGGACCTTTTGTTATAAGAAATTGTGCATGCAAATTGCTCTAGTACTGCTGGTACATAGCCCGTGGTGGAAGTGCTGTTAAGTAGAAATAAGTGATAAATTCTGTTTAATCCTGCAGCAGCTCTAAAATTTAAAAGTTGGTTTCAAATGTTGTACAGATTTCATACATATCCGGTGACCTAGAACCACTTCTTTCATAGTGCAGCTTTGGGACTGGAAGAATTTGGGAATGGTTAAGTGCCTGATAATTGTAACAATTATCTTTAACAGCATAGCAGAAAGGTGTTGGGATAGATACACTTTGTTACTGCTTAGATTAGGATGGGAGATGCACTCAGAAAATATTAAGTCTGCTATATATATATAGGGGTTTGAGGAGGAAGATATACTGGATGTTCAGAGAATTAAGTTTTTGTGCTGCTTTTCCTTACTTCAGAGCACTGCCCAATATATACCAGTAGTATAGAACAATCTCTTTTCTCACAGGTTCCATCACTGAATGATGTTCCTGTACATTACCTAAAACCCAACAGTTTAGTGAAATTTCGCTGCATGGTTCAAGATATGTTTGATCCTGAGTTTTACATGGGAGTGTATGAAACAGTTGACCCAAACACAAAGGCACGTGTAAGTGAAATACTGATTTACCATTTTAACAAACGCTTGTCACTTTATTCATTGTGGTCTTTATATTTCTGTAGCTTGTGAGTTAAACCCATGGAGTCTGGACACTGGTAGTAACTGTGTTCAGCTCCAGTGGCATCAGTAAAACATAACCTGTTACATTTCTGTTGAGGAATAGAAAATAATGTCTGTGAGGGTCTTTGCAGTGATTTTGGTGTGATTCATGTTCAGGGTGCTGTCAGAAACAGAATGATTGCATTGCCTTTTCCCTCTTGCCAGGTTTTGCATTTTGGTAAATACAGAGATGTGGCAGAATGTGGGGTAAGTTAAATAAATTATATAACTTAGAGAAGAAATATTGGATGGAAGGTTGCGGTTTTATAAGTGTGACAGAATTTCTTTGGTACTTGGTAATGGATTCCTGAAGCTACTGCTTTAAATGCAAAATTAATCTTTGGTTTGGAAAGCAGAGTATTCATAACTGCTCACTGGCATTCTGATTTCAGCAGGCTTCCAGCTGTTTCTGTTGTATTTAAAATTTGTTTTGGTTGAGTGGAGGGAGGAGTGCCCATGACCTTGAAACTCTCTGCTGGGCAAAACAGTAACCTTTGGTAGTGCAGTGCAATTTGAATCAAAACATTATATATTCACTTTTTCCTGAGTTATGTAGTCTTGCATGTTAATTGTAACTTCTGGCTGAGTAAGTGGGGTTAGTTTAAAAAAAGAAAACAAGCAGTAATCAGATTTTTAACAGAATTTCTCTTGGGATTCCAGCCTCAGCAGGAAATTGATTTGAACTCCTCACAAACAGTCACCTCGGAGAGACAGACTTTCTACTGTGTTCCAGTGCCTGGTGAATCAGCATGGGTGAAAGAAATATCTTTTTTGACTGAGCCAGTGTTTTGTTATACAATCAGTGGTCACCAACAAATTAATTAGATTTAAGGAGATAAGTTTATTTAAAATTTGTTGTGGGTTTTTTTTTAGCTGATCTGGAGAGGTGATAGCTGTAGCAAGAGAAAAAATGAAAGTTGATGGTGTGTAATATGCACAAAGAGGATGCAAAAGAATTTAGGAGCATTTGTTTTGATTTAGTAGACATTTTTGCTTGGGAGAGTCTTGAAAATTTCTGTTAATTTCTAATTGCTAGTGCTTAGGAAAAGAGAAACTTCAGTTGAGCCATTGGCGTTTTCTGCAGCAGGACACTGTTGCACAGTGAGAGTCTCCTGTAAAACAGCTGCAGCTGAGCATGTTAAGATTAGGATTTTGTTAAAAAAGACCCAGCTAAACCTCAGTGTGGCCGAGTTTTCCCTCTCAGTGCGTGGTTCCTTGACCGCAGTCCCAGGCGTACGTCAGCGCCAGCCAAGCCCGAGTGAGCCCCTCAACCTCCTACACCCCCAGTCGCCACAAGAGGAGCTATGAGGAGGATGAGGACATGGATCTGCACCCCTCCAAACAGAAAGAGCAACACATGGGTAAGAGTTGCTGTTCATGAGTAGTTGTTCTGATATCTTTCCAGGATTTGGCAAAAAAAAATCACAGCTAAAAACTGAAATGTTTGCAGCTGTTTTAATTATATTCATGTTCTTGCTGCCTTTGTGATTTGGAGGCTTTGTTGAAGTCAGTGGTTTGATTTGAAGGAGTGTGGGAGAGCCTGAAGTGTAATATGTGTGTTGTATGACTTGCTAACAGTCTACAGAGATTAATATAAACTGGTTTTTAATGCATATTCTGACCTGCTTTTTTAAACATGAGGTGCAGAAAAGTATTACCTGTGCGGTCATATGGACTGTAGAAAAAAAATCATTCCCCTGGTTTAAACACTGCATTTTGAAAATCAAATTTCTTGCCATGTTTGGGTTTCCAAGACACACAGCTCTTTTCCAGTACTCTCTAACACGAACTTGATAACATAAAATATGCACTTGTGAGACTTCTCATATTAAGAGTATATTCTGTCAAGTATATTGCATTATTAAATATTCTTGTCTCAGATGTCTTGTTAAATTAGTTTTATTCTGTGTTGCTCACTGAAAAAACTTGTTCAGTTCTGCATTTCCGTTTAAAAAGCTTTTAAATCCTGTGTTTTCCAGGCAGTGGAGGTGATATCCATGGATGTGTGGAGCCAAAGAGATTAGAAACAGAAGCTTCTGCAGGTCATCATGTCATTTCTCCCAACTGCTCCCCTCCACTTGACCTAAATTTTCCCTTGCCAGGAGAGAAGGGACCAGCGTGTCTTGTGAAGGTGAGAGACAGAGAGGTGATGAGTGGGCTGTGCTCTCAGTGAGGCAGACAGAATCAGCCTGGCAGCTGTTTGTAGGCACAGAAATTGTGTCTGAAGTCCACAATTTTGTTTCTAGAGATAATTACATTCTTTCTCTTCACTAACACAGTGTTTCTCTTCTGGAGTGCTACCTTTGAATTGTTGGAATCCTTCAGCAGCATCCTTCAGGGCTTGCACCTTCTCACCCCACTTAGTTTAAAAAAAAACGATTCCAGTATTAGATGCTTGAGTGTGTAGCTGGTATTGAGCCCTGGTGTTTTTCTTCTAGGATACCTCCTCTAATTGAAAAACAGCTGTGAAAAACCAAACTGGAAAACCAATAAACTACACATTTGTGTATTGAATTTGAAACAGTCCTTGATTCACTGCTATGCTATATTACTATGAAACTTCAACACAAAATTTGTCTGCTGTTGCTGTATTGACTTCTCTTACTCAGCAACTCTTGATGAATCAGAGTAGAATACAATTGTTTGCACTTGTGTGGCAAGGAATGTCAATAGAAGCAACATGGAATCAGAGAAACTCCCTTTTGCAGTGTAAGCTTACTGACACTGAGGGCAAGGGGAGGCCTCTTGACTCAGACTCAGCCCCAGTTCTCAGTCCACAGCTGAGTCTCCTGAGTTTCCTTTGTCTGTGTTTTTCTGCTGTCCTCCATGTGACCCATCTGCATCTGCATTTTATTTTCTGTTTGGGGCAGGTCTATGAGAACTGGGAGAGCTTCAAAGTCAATGATGTGCTGGAGGTGTTTGGTGTTCTGTCTGTGGACCCAGTGCTGAGCATAGTGAACAGTGAAGAGAGGTAAGGCTGCCTTGAAATGCAGGTTTTTGTTGCAATGAGCAGACAAGGAAATGTGTAAATACATGATAATTATGCTTAAAGAGTGAATTTTGTTGTTTTAAAATAGCTTGATGAGGAAAGTGTTACATCCAGCATCCTGGAAACTGAAGCCCAATGTGCTCTGGTGCATCCATATCCTTGGATACCCAGTGCATCTTTTTTTAGGTTGTTGTACAGTCTGTAAAATAGAAAATGCTTCTATAGCTAAATGTTTTAGACTCTTTCATGTGTACTAAACTTTCAGTGAATAAATGGTGAACAAAGCTTTCAAAGAAGTGTTAAAATTATAAAATGTCCTTTTGAAGTAAGTTCTAAGTCCATGAAGGTTGTTACAAGAAATGTAAGCATTTCTGAAGAATATTAAAAAGTTTGCATGTCTGCATGGAGAGTTAATAGTGACCAAAATGAGTAAAAAATGGGTTGATTTTTCATTAAGGTATCTCATCTTCTTAATCCACTGATAGCAACTTCCCACTTCACCTGCTGTTCTGCACTTCCTTGCCTGACAAAACACAAAATAATTTAGGATGCAAGAAGTCCATTTTCAAAATAAAACTCTTGAGCAAAATCTAACATAATTACTGCTGATGTCTTGAACCATTGCACTCTGAATCATTTCTGTTGGTGAGTTTATCTGTCTGGCAAGTACAATACCCAGAGTGCAATGTGAATCCTTTATAGTGCCAACTTCTTAAAAATTAACTCAGCCTGGTCAGCTGCTTTTTGTTATCATCTGTGTGACAGCTAATCCCAGACTGACAGCTCGGCTGCTGGGTCACAGGTGCTCGTGGGTTTTTTCCCTGTGTCATTCCATAACAAGAAGACAAAATGGTGGCATTTAGCAACATTTTGAATGCAAACAAAAGAAAGCTCTTTTAATGGAAAGAGTGGAGAGTGTGTGGGTGAACTGCTGAAGTGGCTTTGAAGTTATAAAGCCTGACAGCTTCTAAAACTAGTACAAGAAGGTGGAATTTGTGCTAAACTTGACTGTCATCTGATGGAGTCACTTTAGGGATTTTACTTTCTAAAAATGAAAATGAAAACCACCTGGAAGAAATTTTGCAAGACATCTTTGGGGAGAGCAAAGCTTGTGTATCTGAACTCTTGAATTAAGAGGTAATACCTCCAGATTCCAGCAGAGGTGCATTAGGATTTATTTATTCACAGTTATTTTACTCAGCCAGTGATAGAGCTGTGATGTGACTGTCTGGAAGATCTTGTCAGGCTCCAGAGCCTGGTGGGATATGAAAATACCACATGTACATACAGAGACAAATGTAATAAATGACCTTATTTTTTTAAAGGCTACTGTTTAGACTTCACTCAGTACAGGCTGGACAGAACAGTGTGTAATACTTGAAGCTACAGCCTATTAAATAGTGCAGCAAATAATAAAAGTGGTTTTGTTTGTGGGGTTTGGTTTTATGGGGGTTTTTTTGTTGGATTGTTTGGGGTTTTTTCCAGATAAATCTGACTTGATTATTTTCTGAAAATAATAGAATCCAGACATCTTGGGTCAAGCCTGCTTTGGAGTTAATATGTCATTATGTAATTGTGATTCAGTATTTATGGTGTTCATAAAGATCCTAAAGAAGGTGGTTTGACAGTGGGAGGAGTCACCAGGACTGGGAGGGAGGTTGTTTGCTCCTCTGTTCTTGGCCTGGTTCCAGCTGCTGCGGGTCAGAGGCAGAGCAATTCCCCCGGAAGGTTTCTGAGCTGTGCTGTGCCCTCTCCCCAGGGACGGCTCAAGCCTTGATCCCATGGAGTGCATGGACACGGCCGAGGAGCAGAGAGTGCACAGCCCTCCAGCCTCCCTAGTGCCCAGGATCCACGTCATTTTGGCACACAAGTTGCAACACATTAACCCCTTGCTGCCTGCCTGCCTTAACGAAGAGGAGAGTAAAACCTGTGAGTGTCTGAGCTCTGGGCACTTTCCAGGACGTCTGAACAAATACTGCTTTGCTCAGAGGCAAATGCCTCAACAGCAGGGTTTGAATTTAAATCTTGTTAGCTGGAAGAACCATGCAATGCTGAACAGAATGCAGATGTTTGTGTTTGTGATGCTTATGTTTTTATTTAGCTGAAATATATGTGATTTATGTGGAATTTGGGTTTGCATTCTACGTGCCCAAGGATTTTACCAAGTTGTTCAGCCATAAGATTTGATTTGTTTTCAGACAGGGTTGTGAATTGCTGGAAAATTAGATTTCCAATTTAGTGTGTTCCTGGAAATAAGAAACATACTGATAATATAGAGACTCATAATACTGTGCACAAAATAAGGCAATTCTGCTTGTAAGCAACTGTGCTGTTCCTTGTTTGCTATTTTTTCAGTGAATTATTGCTTGCAGACCTCTGATATTTATAACTTTCTTCCTTGAGTGCATTATATTGCTTGTTCTGAGCAATATGTCAGAGGTTTTTTCTGCCTTTAATATAAAATGGAGCAGCTATGGATTTTAGAAATTTGGCTCTACATTTTATAGCCTGCTGCAAATGCATTAGACTTTACACAAAATCATTACACAAATATCTAATGTTTTAAAAAAAAATCACTTCCAAGGAAGCGTTGAGTGATTGAGGTTATCCAAAGCCAGTTGGAAAACCAATGAATGTTTGTTTATTTTTCCTAGACTGCTTTGGAATAAACATTTTTCTTCATAAAACTGTGACAGAAAGTAAAAATTATACAGAGGGACTAGGGTGAGAAGCAAGAACATTTTCTGACATTTGTCTTCTGCTCTTTTGCCAGTTGTTTCTAATTTCATGTCTGAGCTGTCACCAGTGAGAGCAGAGTTGCTGGGGTTCCTCACCCATGCCCTCTTGGGAGACAGTTTGGCTGCTGAATACCTGATCTTGCATCTCATTTCTACAGTGTAAGTATTTACATGTGTGCTGAGAATTCATGTATTTACCATTTAAAAGAAATCTCCTTCTACGGGGTTCTTCACCAGTCTGCAAATAAATGGCAGAAATAGCTGAAATAGTACTTATTTCAGTAGTACTTTGTCCTGGTAGAGTATTTAGCATGTGATAGATATTATTCTTATGTTGATTTAAATTATCTCTGGGTGAAAGAGCAGCATCCTTTGATTCATTAAAATTTTAAGTGTGAAACTTCAGACATTATAGTTGTCAGGCCCAAATTTAGTCATTTTAGTCTTCAAAACCAAAATGAGTTCTGTTTTCATTCTTTTTAGTGGGACTGTGAATTTTCCAACACTTAGACTAGAATGTATTTTCTCTCTTAGCTGGTATCACAAAAAGGTTGAGAGTTGTCAAGAATGGGGAGAAGATACACAGTGAGAAGAGGGAGAGGAAAGCTGAGGGCAGGTAAAGATGAACAAGTGTGATAAGGAGGGAAGTTGAGATTGGGCTCCAGAAAGGAAAAGAATGAGGTGTGTTCAGTGAGTAACAACAGAGTACAAGGAGAACAGAATGTCTGGAAGGCCATTGCAGGGTGCCAAGCACTATAAATTCCTGCTTTTGTGTGGTGCTGCAAAGCCTGGAGCAGCAGCTCCAGCCTGGCTCTGCTCCTTGGGCGCTGCAGAAGGAAGGAAGCGGAGTTGGCTGATTTTGGTGTGTGTGTTCTGAAATCCTGCTGCCTGTCAGACTCACCACACAGTGCTCAAGCTGAATGACACCTGCCCCCAGTGTTGGCCAGGTGTTTGCCTAACCTGTGCTGGTTTTGGTGCAGTTATGCCCGACGGGATGTGCTTCCTCTGGGGAAATTCGCTGTCAACCTGAGCGGCTGTCCCCGGAACGGCGCCTTCACGGAGCACCTGTACCGCCTCATCCAGCAGCTGGTGCCAGCAGTAAGCACTGCACGGGGCAGGGCCTGGGGCACGTGTCTCACTGGGTAACCAGCAAAAGGCAGGCTGATGAAATGCTCTCCTGCTCCCCATTTAGAGAGCAGGTAACGGTAAAGATGTGGCTGGCCTCTGTGCTGAAGTCTGTACCTCATCAGCTAGGATGCATATGGAATGAAATCCTCTCCTCAGAGGTATTGAACTGACAGGCAGATGCTGCATGCTTTATTTGGCCTTTCTGGATTGTATGTTTAGACATTTGGGTCATTTAATTACGGTGTCATTAGGGTTTACTTAAGTTTATGGATACTGCTCTGCAGAAAAGCCACAGTAATTCAGTTTGGGGTTACACTAGCAGTATTTCTGCAATAAATCATTTATTACTGAGCTCATCCAAGATGTGCAGAACAGGTGATAGGAATTCCTAACAGCAATATTTTCCTGTGGGAAATTTTTAAGTATACGGCATTTGGATATTTGGGATGAAGCGCTGCAGTGCCAAGTTTCATTTTACTGTGCAGGTCCCCAGCCCAGCTGGAGCTGCAGGAAGCAGCATTCCCTGGGGAAGCTGCAGGCCAGGACAGGTGCTGATGGATTGTTTCTCCTTGCAGTCCTTCCACCTCCGGATGAGCATCGAGAGCATGAACCACTCGCGCTTCATCCCGCACAAGGACTACACGGCCAATCGCCTGGTCAGTGGGCTGCTGCAGCTGGCCAGCAACACCTCCCTGGTCATAGATGAGACCCAGCTCGAGCAGGGACAGCTGGACACAGCAGGTACACAGCTTTTGGTGTCCATAATCTCATTTGGGAGCTTTAGAGCTGCGGTGATAATCGTGTCCCGCTGATAAGGGGTCTGTCACAAAACTGTTTGTGGTTTCTACATCTCATTTCATTGCTTTGAAGCAGCTTCCTGCAGCCTTCTCAGCCAACTTAAGACAAATTGGGAGTACTCTGATTCATTAGAGTGGCCTTTCAGTTTCCTGTGATAGTGCATGAAGTGGGCAAAGCATATGCTGGTGCCTTATGCTCTACACTTTTACTGTATATCTGGAAACCATCCCGGAGAACACAGCTAAAAACTGGAGAAAAAAGACTGCTATTACTGTGTTAAAAATAGTGGGGATTCTATCTTACAAGCTGATGTAGCACTGTGTAGCCTGCTTTCAGCAGAGCTTCAGAAATTAATTTAATTATAACTCACATAAAAGAGCTGAGTTGCCTATTAAAAGCTCAGTACCTGGAGAACTCACAGTGCAGGTGTCTGGTGAGTCCTGGGGCTGTCCTGTGCAGGGCCAGGAGTTGGAGCCCAATGATCCTTGTGGGTCCCTTCCAACTCAGGACATTCTATGAAACAACAATAGGAAATCACTGCCAGTAACTTAATTTTAAAATAAAAATGCTGTCTTGAGAAAGCTGCTTTGGTTTTTTTTAATTACTGTTCTTAAAAGTTGCTAATTGAAATTATTCAATTGCCTTTGATTTTTCAGTATTTTTTGTTACTCAGTTTTAGTAGAGCTACAAAATTTTACTACAGAAAACAGTAAAACAAGTAACAAGCACTGCATTGTCTGTTTCTAAAAAAGTAGTTAAAATATGATGAACTCCCATTTAGGGAGAACTCATGCTGTGTTGGTTTATAGGTTTTCTAAAATGTTTGTCTGCAATGTCTAAAAATCCTCAGCATTAAGTGAAAAAACAATATTTTAGGTATTAAAAGTTGCAGATGGAAAGGCTTGTTAATTTTATTTCATTTTTGCTGATATTGTTTTTTACTGAATTTAGGGTAAAGAAGTAAAAATTTTTCATTTCTTACAGCAACATTGGGAACAAAATGTAATCCTAGAGAAGAGTGTCTTCAGATGTAGTAGTTGGTTTGGAACTCTTGGAAGCTACAGATTAGAAATTTCAAATGGAAAAATGTCCCAGAAGTCAACCCTCATATTAAATTTGCCTTTATTTGCTAACTTTGCTTTTATTTACTAAGTATTTAAAGGCAAAACCATAACAGTAGTTTCGTCATTTGATGCAGTAACTGCTAAAGAGAAATTCAATTTGTCAGGTACACATTGGTATTTCAAAGAAAGAATTCCAGGAGTCAACCAGCTAGTTTGTCAATTTTAACATTTTTATATTTTAAGTAACTTCATTCCAGGTAACGTGAGTGAGTAGTATTAAAAAAATTGGCAAAATTAAATTGGTACTGTTCTTCTGCTTTAGAGGAGAGATTTCTTTTTTTGTGTTTCTCTGTAAATAGATACCTGGCTTTGTAGGGCCAGTGAAAACATGAGCTATAAACTCATGTACTAAGCCAGACAAAGTTTAGGCCTGCCATCAAGAATTCTTGATTTTAATTCACATTAAGAAGTGGTTATCTGTGTCTGGGAGACACCACAAACACAAGAAGGAACGGGATGATTGCAGGAATCCTTCTGCTGCTGCTCCTTAAAGGCAAATGGGAAACAAAAATCAGGGCTGACGTTTGTTTCGGTCCCGTGGTCAGGGAATTTGCTGTTGCTCTTGCAGGTGTCCATAATGTGACAGCACTGGGTAACCTGATCACTTGGCAGAAGGTGGATTATGACTTCAATTACCACCGGATGGAATTCCCATGCAACATTAATGTCCTGATCACTTCCGAGGGCCGCTCGCTCCTGCCGGTATGGGAAGGGCTTCCAGGTTCTGCTGGGGAGCTGTGGCTGGCAGCTGCTGCTCAGAGCAGGGACTGCTGGGGACAGGAAACGTGTCTGGTGACCAGGGAGGGTGTGACACTGGCAGTAGCTGCTGCCTGCTCCCTCATGGCTGGAAACCTGTTCATGGGAAAACACTGAGATGTGGCTTCCCTCCTCCTCCTGAGCAGGGGTGGTGAGGTGGTGAAGGACCCAGGGATGGGTAAAGCTGCAGAGATGTGCCACTCTCAAAGCCTCCCTCTGGCATGGTGTGTTCTGAGGTGATGGGCACAGATGTGGCATTGCTCCTGCAGTAGCCTGAGCTTGCAAACATCTGCTCTCTGACATTCCAGTTTTGAATCAGGAGCTGTTCAAAATGCGAGCTGGGGAATGCTTCAAGAATTGTCTTACCTTAGTTCTGGGAAATAGTGCTGCTTTTGAGAATAAATCACTCTTGGAATAAAAAACAGTGGGATGTGGAAAGAGATGAAATGTAAATTTCTCTTTCAGTCAGATTGCCAAGTCCACTTGCAACCACAGATAATCCCCCCGAACATGGAGGAGTACATGAGCAGCCTCCTCACTGCAGTGCTGCCCTCCGTGCTGAACAAATTCCGGATTTACCTGAGTTTATTGAGGCTGCTGGACTACAGTATATCTGATGAGGTGACCAAGGTATGGACACTTCCTAGCACGTTTTCAATGTGTGTTTGGATAGAAAGCACCCTGGTGGGCAGTCACTGTACTTTCCCTGTCAGTGATTCTCCTTTAAGTTTTACAAAACCCAGACAGAAGCGTTTTCACATCCTGACTGTGCCTTCAAGGATTTCTAACGTATATACTGAATTTATTACAGATAAGAAACAGCACATGGAACCTGCTTTCTAACACACATTTTGAAAATGGGTTCTTTTCAAAGATGAGAAGTAGCCTGGTTTTACTCAGGCTCACTTCTGGACAGCAATGAGTTGAAACATTGAAATCTAAAGGTTGTTACAGTGTTCAGCTCCTCAGAAGCTTATCTGAGGTGGAGATCTGTTTTGCTCCATAACTCCACGCTGTGTTGTTCCAGGCAGTAGAAGACGACTTTGTGGAAATGCGCAAGAACAACCCCGAGAGCGTCACGGCCGATGACCTGCACAAAATGCTGCTGGTGGCCAGGTGGGTGTGGTGCTCTTGTCACCACTCAGGCCTTCCCAGCAAGCTGCAAGCTGAGCCAGCACTTGGTCTGCAGCTTAACTGAGTCGTGCCAGACTAACCAGATAGAACCTCCTCTGCCTTGTTCCTCTTAGTTACACAAAGTATTCCCTCCCTGCTTTCATCCCATGCTTTCTTACTCCCGGGATACTGAAAGACAGCTGGGTTTGAGCTGTGCTGGTTCTCAGGAGCTGAGGGAGCAGTTCCTGACTGGCTCTTTGTGCTCCCCCAGGTTCCTGTCGCTCAGCGTGGGGCAGACGACGCTGTCCAGGGAGAGGTGGCTGAGAGCAAAGCAACTCGAGGCCCTGCGGAAGGCCAGGCTGCAGCAGCAGCAAAGTGTCAATGGCAATGAACTTTAACACCTGCTGGATTGTCACCCTGAAGATTTCTCTAATCCTAGGTGGAACCCATGCTAAGATTGGAATATTGTTTATACCAGTTTTTGTAGATAATTTATACCAAAAAAGTTATGGATATTTACCCTTGCGGTCTGAACACACTTAACTCTGTTCAGCCACCTAAACGTATTTCATGGAATTTTTTTGGACCCTGTTTTGTAATTGAAAATTGGTAACACTGAGCAAATTGTTTGATATTAAACTTTAATACTGAGCTTGTATAAACTTGTTTCCTTTAATAAGAAGAAAATGTAAGCCAGAGCCCTTCATGCATAGCAGTGGTAGGTAGACTTGCTCTGATTCCTGCTTGGCTGAATTGTGAGGATCACAGCTCTAAGCTGGCCAGCAGCTGCAGCTGGAGGAGGTGCTGACTTTACTCCCTGTGCTGTTCTGTGAGCTGAGGCACATCACACTCAGAGCAGCAGCAGCATCATTGTGATGATATCACAGTGTGGTATCAAGCAGTGGTTTGATCTTACCCATGACCAGCTGAGGTGTGAAATATTTGCCTTGTGCTTAGAGCAGACCATGACTTCTCAAATTTCTCCAATCAGCTTTATCCTGGTGCAGCTTCTTAAAAAGCCCACATTGCCTGGGCAATGGGTGATTCTCCTGTGCTCATACAAAACATAGCTTTGCTTTCTACCTTGGCACTACTGCAGGGTGTTTAAATGGTTTGGATAATGTCATTGAGGCATTAAGAATGGTCTCTCCATCCCTGAATCCTACTGGGCAGTTTGAACTGGTCCTCAGAGGATGTGCTGCCCCAATGGGACTTGCAGAACTCATTTACCAAGGGTGGTTTGAAGAGTGAAATGCTTGGAGTGATCCAGGGAGGCTGCTGGCATGGAAACAGCCTGCAGGAACCTATGATGGAGCCAGTTCCCCACTTAGCTTTAATTAATCCTGTTCAGAACTAGATAGAAAGCTCCTGCCAAGTTTTCATTAAGCTCAGACCCCCTTTACTTAGTGTTTTCTGCTGATTGAAATCACAGGGACAGGAACCCCCTTTTCTACAGCATTTTCCTGTTCTAAACATGAGTTTTGCTGTACAGCCAAGCTGGAGATTTTGTCTCTTCACACTAATAATGAGTACTTATTATGAGAAACATTGTTTGTGTATCCTAAACTTGAGCCAAGTTTGGTGCCGTTTCAAATCACTTAGAGCTTCTTTTTTTTAAACACTACAGATGAATATTCATGGTTTCATCTGACTTGTGCTGCATTACTGTGGAGTGAAGCAACTGAACAAATGAGGAAGGAAATTAAGTCTCTTCAAAAGGCAGCTGGGCTGGAATGCAGGGTTTGGTTCTAAGAGTGCCTCAGGGGGTGGTTTTGTGCACATTGCCATATTTCAGAGCCAGGGATGGGAAGGTCCCAAGCTGGAAGGACTTTGAGCTGGAGAGAGACAGGGACAGGGCAAGGGGGTGATGACTTCAAACTAACAGAGGGTAGATTTAAGTAAAATATGAAGAAATTCTTCCCTGTGTGAGTGGTGAGGCCCTGGCACAAGTTGCCCAGAAAAGCAGCACGATTCTAAGAGGATAAACAACTGAAGTCATGGCTGTGTCCCAACTACCAGGGGATCATGTCTGTAACTTTGAAATAAACCCCCAGACCCCTACAGTCCCACATCCCTTAACATCACATACCAAACCCATCTTTTGATTCCACTTTTTTTTATTAAAATATCTCATGTATATTGCTCACATTAAAATACAGCAGTAGTTTAATTTTAAATATAGCCACAAGTATAGACAACTCAAAAATAAAAAAAAAACCAAAAAACCAAACCCACATCACTTTAATAAATAAACCAAATTTATCAAAGTTTCAGGTGATGAGTGATTTCAGACACAGTACAAGTCCTAAGACACAGAGCTACCCTAGCCCAGGACACAACGTTGTGGGGACACCACGTGCAGCCTATCTACAGTACAGGGACAAGGACAGAGGCACTGGGTCTGTCAGGGTGGTTGCAGTCACAAACCACAGCACAGGAAGGTCCTGCTTCACAGCAGCTTCTGGACAATGCCCTAGACTAGAATGGCATGGCAAGGCATTGATGAGAAGGAGGATTTAACAGATTTAATCCTTTGACATACAGAGAGAATGGAGTTTTTTATCCAGTTCCCAGCATGAGCAGATGCTTTACCCTGCGAGGTGCAAAGCTGGAGTTGGTCACGAATTTGGTCTTGAACAGATGCTGACAGCTATACTCTAATGCAACCCTGATCTTACAAAGCAGTGCACTGGCCTTCTGCTTTAGATGGTAGTTGGGATTTTGCATCATTTTTCACACTTAAAGAGAATCCTAGCACAGAGGGACACAGTGCCTGATGGGCAGCTATCTGGCTCATCTTGCTTTACAGAGGCAAAAAATTAGAGCAAATTGGCAGAGTCTGGAATAAAAAAAAAAAAGTAATTGCTTTAACATGGGCAGGACAATTCAAAGACATTTGCTTCATTTCCCTTCACCTCAAACCAAGTGAGGGAAAAAACCAATCTACAGAAGAAATCTGCACTGCAGGATTGTGGGTATTTCAGATTTGGTCTTTATCTATAATGAAAGTGTCCCAGGATGTCTGGAAAGAAAACAATAGCAAAGAAATCTCACTTGCTGATTAACATACTTAAATTCAACAAAAACACATCGGTTCCCGTTGTAGAGGCACAATTCATAGAGAGCTTCAATGAAAACAAGTAAAAATACTAGTCCAAAAATAAATAAAATGTAATTTACCGGTACTTTATTTTGCTGGTGTAGTGCAAGGTAAGTAAGGTCAGAGAAGTGCAGTATCACCTTTGAGTATAAATACTTTCTACGTAATTCAGAAGAGCTACAAAATTAGTCTCAAAAAAATAACTGTGCAACACATCTAAGATAGACAGCATGCTTATTGAATCCCAGTGTCTAAGCTACCTGTTTAAATATGGTTTATACAGGTTCTGTCTCACCTGCCTGAGGGAATTCTGAAGCTCGGTCAGAACCAAATTCATTTGCATCTCTCACTGCTTGTAAACAAGTTATCAATCCCAGTATCCAGTAGCAGTTCATGCCACAATAGTCCTGATGTCATTGTGTTGTTTTATTAGAAGCCACAGCTAGATGAACACTTCCCGAATGAGCAACTAGATCTGAATTATTCGTGTCTGGCATTGCGTAAACATTTCTCTCAGTTCTTTTTGTTTGATTTCATTTAAAGCTTCTGGTTCCGCAGGGCTCTTTTGGACCTTTGCCACAGCAAAATTAATCCCTTGAGTCAATCCTGCCTGGGTGATGTTGGCAACCTGGACCATGGAGCTGCGGATTTTCGCGAAGGGGGACACGGCCCTGCTGCCGCTGCCGTCGGCGGGGGAAGGAGAGGAGTGGAGTCCTGGCTCGTGGTTCCCAGACACAGATCCAGGGCTTCTGTGGGATTTACTGAAGTCAGGCCCGCCGACGGCCAAGAGCTGAGCATTTGGCTCCGAAGACCGAACATCCAGCTTCGATGGCCTGGAAGGAACGTCTGCAGCAGCTTCAGCCTTAGGTTCTGCCTTCTTGGCCACGCTCCTGCCGCTTTGGGTCTGCGCGGGGTGGGGCTCCTGAGAACCGGCCTCGGGCTCCACCACATCGGCCTCCTTGCTCCGGGCGTCCCGCACGAACCTCCGGCAGTACACATCCACGGGCTTGGCACGCTGCAGCTCTGCCGGCTCCGTGCCGTCCGCAGAGGGCGTGGGGAGGCGCTGGCCCTCGGGCGCGGGGACGCTGACGCTCAGGTCCGTGCTGCTGACCGACTGCGAGCGGCTGCCCAGGCGCGGCGCCGAGGCGATGATGCCGCAGCTGGGCAGCACGTAGTCCGTGGGGGCCACGTCCTCCAGGGAGTCCGTCAGCTGCGCGTCCTCGTCCGACTTGGAATTGCTCAGGAAGTCATCGGAGTGGAACGAGTCGTTGTCTGAGGCTTCCGTGTCAGATTCGCTGGCGGCTTTCGGATCCACCCCTGGATTCTCCAGAGTTTCAAGGCTGCTGTCCGACTTCCAAAGATTCACTTTCAAGTTTGGCTTTAAGAAATTGACTTTCACTTCAGGTTTGGCGAAGCTGCCCAGCTTCCGAAGGTTGCTGATGTTCACGTTGGATTTGGTTTGTTTCACCTTTTGATTGAGGGAGGAGAACTTGCTCAGTAAATAATTCTTGCCTTGGGCCAGGGACCCTCTGTTCTGAGACCGAATGCCAATGATGTCTTCGTGAGGTTTGCTGCTCCTCCTAGAGAGGGAGAAAGATCTTTAATGTACAATCAAAGCACCAAGTATTCACTGTCTTCCAGCCTATTTCCGTACCAGAGATGGACATTTTAGTTCCTAAGTTACCTTTTCCTTACATAAATAATAAATTTAATCCGTTTTTTTACATAATAATATTGTACCCATATAAGCTAATCAAGTTGAAACCAGCAAAAACAAAGGAGGGTTGATATAGGCAGTAGCCAAACAAGGGGAACAGGCAACTGCAGGCACTTCAGTTTTTGACGTAAAAGGATTTGAATTCTCCCTTTTTTTAACCCTGACTTTGCGTGTGCTGTACTCAGTAGCCAGATTTAGCAAATATTCAGTCTGCAATACCTGTAAAAAAGAGCCAAGGTGTTTTTTTGCTACACTTTCTACTCAGCTGGGAGAAGCAGCTGAGTTGAGAGCAAAGGTGGGATATAGAAGGTTCACATCATTTAGGTACTCACCTCTCCAGCTTCTTCTCAATAATGGGCACATCCATTCCCATTGCCTGCTTGGTGATTCTCAGCATTTCTGCAATGCACTGAAGAGTGTCTGAAATCCAAGCAGCAGCCTGTCAGACCCTTAAAATCACCCTTTAAAGCCCATATTCCACAATCTACAAAGAAATAGGTCTAATTTTAACATAATTAAGTTTGCTTGGTTTTATTGCTTTTTTTTTTTTCCTTTCACCCCACAGAGCAGTTGTGCCCTACAAGTTGCATTTCTGATTTAAAGCTTACAAAACAAACCTAAAGAACAAACTTTCCTTCAGCCCTAAATACTCGAATCAGTGCCACACTGCCTCATTTGGGGAAGGAAGAGAAGCAATTTTATTTATTCTAATCCTTGTTGACAAAACTCAGTGCTCCAGGTATGAAGTGGTATTTTTCCCTTGTTAGTGTTCATTTAATCTAGTTAAACAACAAGCAAGAACATTTCCAGATATTGATTTCACTAAAGAAATCAATTTCTTTACGTCTTTAGGACCCAGTTTTAACTTCCTTTTTTAAGTTTTTGGAGCAGTAAAGACCTGGACAGGGAAAGCACTCTAGTTCTAGAGAGATATTTTGCCTTAAAGCTGTATCTGAAACTTATTTTTCCTTCTATTAAAATAGTAACATCTGAGTGGTTTTTTTTAAATTACTTTCCCACTTCACACAACTGGATTTTACTGGAGTGATTTCTGAGGATAAATGTTAAGAGCAATGTAAGAAGTGTTTTTTAGAGAAATACTGATACACTGAATACACTTCTATATCTAAAACTTTACACAGGATCCAAACCTTTTCCATCTTCTTCTGGGCTGCGAACCACAGCCCTGAGAGTGTGAAAATATCCACCCATTTCTTTGTATTTGTAATGCAGCCTCATGCAGGAGAACTTGGGTTTGCCAAAGAGAGTAGGCTCAGGCCCTGAGAGAGAAAGCAGGAGAAATCTTTAACCAAACACTGAAAGAGACACTGCAGAGCCTGCACCTAAGGGTGTGTAAGTGCTGACAGTCTTTTTCAGCCTAAAAGGCTTCATGTTTTCATTAGAGCAGGACATGCACTTTCAATGAAAGATTTTCACTTTAACTAAACAATCAATAACTTACAAAAAGCAATTAGACTCTCTGTATGTCAATTACAATCCAGCCTGATTGTTTATTGCAGATCACCCTTTCAAACTGAAGGAAAACAAAATGTTTTAACACTTTTTACATCCTGTGGGGTTTTTTAGGGAATGTTCCTGCAAGGGTTAAAGGGAAAGCTAATATTTTTATCAGGAGGATGTAATTGAAATATCAAGATTTAGACCAAGTACTTCAACTCTTCAGTGCACTGGATAATCTATAGCATTTAATGAGGTGTGGATGTAGAGGTTTCACTCTGTACCTCAGGATAAAGATCTCCACAATACACAAGTGAGGGAGGCCTTTCCCCTGAACTCCTAGAAATTGCACAAACACAGTGAAAGTTACAGTCAGGAGATGATGAAATCACTGTGTGTTGTGTAATGGAGGATTAAACTCCATCAGGAGGCCACACACTCCCTTCTCTCCAACTGGATCACCTTTTCCATGCTTCAAAGACATCACATCTTTAATGCTTCCAGCAGAAGATGCTGGATTTAGCCTGCAGATGGTAGATTCTATGGCAAATAAGTTAAATCAGCACAACAAGGTGCTTTTGGAATAGCATGTTTGCTATCAGCCCTTGAGAAAGAAGTTTTATAAAGCTACGAAACAGATCCAAAGTACAATTCCAAGCCAGTTGCTGTGTTTGGATCAAAGGAAGAGCACTGAATGCACAAACCCATGACTCATTACAGAAGTTGACAAAATTGTTACTGCCATTTGATAAATAATGAAATCTGTTTGGATGACTCCGTGGTTCTTTTAGGAGTTTGAAAGAGGGAAAATTTTAGAACCTTTCCAGTGATCAAAGCTTCCTTTCCAGCAGGAGGAAGAGCCTGGCATCTCTTACCAGCCAGAAGGGCCATTGCTAGCTGGGCTGCCCACGGTTTGTGCCACACTTCAAGGGCTGCTGCTTCACTACCTTTGTAAAGCACTCAAGCTATTGTTAAGAGCACTGAAAAAAAGACACAGAGTGACTGTTTTCTTACCTATTTCTATTTTTTCCAGAGCTTCAAGACTTAACCTTTGGTACTGACTCACTTTGTCGATTTCATCATCGTAACTAGAAAAAAGAAACAGAATTTAGTGCTTCCCACTGATCTAAATCAAAGCTACTAAAATAAACTACACATAGAGTAAGGGAACATGGTAACTTACTAGGCCACATAGTAGGCAGAATTTGAAAGTAAAAGCAGCACATCCACATCCCTATGAGTGGCATCGATGAGACTGAAGGGAAGAAAAATAAATACAGGGTAGATTTTATTTGCAGAGCTGTAACCCACGCCCAGGGTGTTGTGGGGACACCCTTTAAGAGCTGAACACAAGTTACAAGAAGTTTCAATCACGGTGTGTTATCAAGCGGATCCATGTAAGCAACACTCTCTCTCAAACCTGAAGTTACCTAACAGCTCAAATACGTCAGCAGAAGGTCCAAAAATAAATAGAAAGCCCACAAGCCATTAAAAATGCTACCAGAGAAATGGAAAAATACCTCAGACTCAGTGAGGGTGATAAGTCTGTGCCCTGAATAGCTGTCGTAACAACCTGATCTGCTATTTTTAGATGCTGAAGTTTAACCTGCAGGAGATCTAACCACTATTTTTCTCTTGCAAGCTCCTGAACTCTGACCTTGATAAGGAGTGAAGTTCAGAGTTTATGTCCATTATTTTCCATGAACAGAAATCCAGACTGTCCAACTGCTGACTCATTCCCCAAGGATTCAATCTGATCAGTCAAGTTACACTTTCCCTACAAAACAATAAGGAACAACAGCTCCTCAAGCACTCCCTGTTAACCACCCTTAGTTCTACAAGTTCTCTTCATGGTACCTGCCACATTTTGGCAATATTAACCAAATGCATCCATTTCCAGATGATGTCTCAAAGGTAATTCCAGCATGCACCATTTTGGGAATGGCACATGTTTAGAGGACTTTCCCCTTTACAACTACAAGCACCCAAACCCTCCAAGCACTCCTGTCCTTCTACAGAACTGTCCAATTGATTTCTGTTCACACATCAGCTATCAAAACCTTTTAACGTCAGTAGTAATTAACAGAGGTGTCTGATGAATAGCAGCTGATGAATTTAAACTCTCTTCAACAAACCTTGGATCACAGTCAATGAGTGCCCAACCTCCGTGGAATTTCTCATCATCTGGCAGGAGCAGTTTCATGTAGCTCTGCAGCAGCTGGCTGATCAATTCCTGGTGGCTCCTCAGGTTCTCCTTGTGCAGGGCTTCGTGCTCCTTCTCTTTTGTAAATATGGAGTACAGGTCTTCTGTCACAGGGATACCCTGCATCAAATCTAAATAAACCCCAGAAAATATCAAGCAAGAAACAGTTAAAAGTGATACATGGCAAGAGTTTGTAAATTCCTTCCAAATGCTGCATTTGAATGATGCTCTTGGTAGTCTTTCTGAAGAGAATGTTGCCTGTAACTGCAAACTCAGAAGGTACAATCCTACTTTCAGTGAAAAACAAGAGGTCCTCATGATTTTAAGAGATACTTGCTACATAAATTTAACTTTGTCTTAAAAAAAAAAAAAACAAAAGAGATGCTACAAGGCATTTAATGCTAAAATGAAGCTGGGGCAAAGTCTCCAATGAGTCACACTGCATGCAATCCCTCTGAATTGAGTGTTGTTCAAATTCCAAAGTGAGTGAGACTGTTCCTTAAAGTGTCCAGCACAGACATGTACCCACTCACAGTGCTTTTAAGCAACGGGAAAAATAAAATCAGTCAGAAAGATGAAACCAATTATTAATCTTTTCAACCACAGAGCTCAGCTTGGATGAAATTGTGCTCTTACCTATGACTGCTTGCCTGTAAGCATCCCTGAAACGATTCAGGTAGTATCTGTTTGCAGAGTTCACTCCATCCTTCATCACCCCTGCCAGCTTTCTTTCACCAGTCCTTGTGAAGTCACCCTGTCACACACAACATGCAAATCATGCACACATCAAACCTTGGAGCAGCAAGCTCAGCTCAAAGGATTTGGCACTCTGAAACTCAGAACTGAATAGGAATTATCTTCAAGTAAAGATTTCATATAGAAGCTGAAAATACTGATTTTTTCCAAGAGCATCTTCTGGCATTGACTCTGCAGAGAATCCGGTGTCTTTGGAAGACTTACAATTTCAATAGGAAATTCCAATAGAAAACAAATCTGGACATATAAGCCAGCTAACATTGAAGCAGGACTTTCACTACATCAATCACTGTGATGCTTCAATACCTCCAAAAGAAAAAATCCCTTTATTTTTTAGCCTTTAATGTAAAAGGAACACTATTGGAACAACAGAGAAGACTGAAGCTTACTGAAAAATGGTTTTCATCTCACTGCTTTTGCTACCAAAACAAGACAAACATAACATGCTGGAGAAAAGCAGCACATATCCTCACAACCTCAGAAACAAAAGAAAGTTTCTAGGCCACAGAAGGCTCAGAATTTGAATAAAAAGCTGGTTTGGTAGTTACACTTCTTCAGAGGATTCTATTTTCAGATTTGCTCTGAACACTGGCATAGAGCATTTCTAAAAGCCACATCAACTCCTATGAAGAATATTTCAAGTGTGTTTCACTTTCAAATTAAAAGAAATACCACAATTAAAATTAATTTAATATATGAACATCAGCAGTGAGTGGAGAAATCTTCCAGCAGAAGGCCTGAAAATTTAGATCTATAAATTGAGGTCTGCACTTCAGATTTAAAGTTTAATACACTCAATGAAACAAGCGTGTCAGGCTGTTTTTTATTTTTTTTAAATATTAGTGCAATCAACTAATCAAAACTCAGTAGAGATATGTAAAGAGAGATTTAAGTCTTAAGCGTTCCCATCATCATGATTTTTCTTATGCCAAATGCAAATACTACTAAGATTTGCTCCACCATTACACACAGCAATTAGCTCAAGTTCTATGACTTTTCAAAGCAGTAGAAGTACAGAGCAAGGAGTTTCATGCTTGATCTTGGCAGAGAGAGTTCATTACAACTAATTAGGAAGAATCTTTAGAAAATATAGCTAATTAACATCACCTTACTACCTACACAGCCCGATCTCCAGAACTTTAGAGTATTTTTTAAGCTTTGTAACTGCTTAGAAGTACTATAACCATGACAAAATACAAATAATTAATGTATCTGTCAAAGCCCTGGCTCTGCTGTGCCTTGTCCCCAGACAGGAAGAGAACAGGATGCAGGTGAAGTGCGGGGAGCACTCGGCTCTTCTCCCATTCACACCCAGCGCGACACACAACGTTCCTCCACTGCAAAGCCCCATCCCTCCAGAACAAAACCACAGAGAATACTGGGTGAACTTCGAAACACCCCAGGGTTTTCCAGTGCACACCAGCCCTGTAATACCAGACATTCCTGAGGGCAGGTGAGGCTCTCTCCCTCTCCTTACCTTCAAGGCCGCCGTGCCCGCGTACTGCCGGCTGATGGCATCGCCGTTGTTGGCCCACATGATCTGGTAGATCCTGTTGCATTTCACTGGCAGAGGCTGCTCTGGTGGCATCACACCCAGTTTTTTGAGCTGCAATTTGACATATGTATTCGTTCAGCGCCCAAAGTAAAAGTCATTCTCAGTTATCACAGCTTGGTGAAGTAAATGGAAGCGCTTGCCAAGAGTTTAATTGGTAGATTTTGTGTGATGGGGGAAAGGGAGCCATTGTGCTGATTTGTCAGATTAAATTAATGAATTGGTGGTTTATTGCTAAACATCATGTCACTGGAGGCAGCAGTAACATTAATTATGGATGTTAAGTCAATCGTCAAAAAAATTAGCTGAAGGCAAACAAGTTACTGTATATTCTCAAGATACAGGAAATTTTTCAGTAGAGAACCATCAAAAATCACATCAGAATTTTAAAATAAACAAGTTAATATGTCTTCTTATTGCAAAGGCATTCATGACCTCAAGGGTCTGAAAACAAAGAAAAATAACTTCTTCTGTTGGTTTATTATTAGTGTTTGCACATTTTGGACAGTTACTGTTTGTAACTGATACTAGAGTAAGATATCTCCCTCTTAGAACACCCAGTCCTTCAGTTTTCCCCAGATAAGACTTGGGTACAATACCAATGCCAGGCTTTGTACACACACTGAGTGGGTAGACATCCACAATTGCAATGCAGTCACTGAATGATAGGGATAACTTGGAATACATCATAGGAAAACTTCAATTTACAACTGAGCCCAAATGCTCAAGCACTCTTTGCGAGTTAGATGAAAATTAACACAAAGCTTCTCATTAACTTTGAAAGCCCTATCGAGTTTCCAGATGAGAGAAAGCAGATCCAGTGGCTCCAAGGAGAAGTGTGAGGTACATGTAACCCTCAGTCCTTCACTCCAAGCCACTGACCCTGCAATGCTCAGGGCATTTCTCAGGCATGAACTGATTCCCAAGTACTTCAGCCCCAGGATGAGAATGATGCAGCACATCACAAGCTCACGCTTCAGCAATGATTCGTGAAGCATCTTCACAACAATCTGTAACACTCTTGTTTTTGAAAGAATTGCCTTGGAACTCAAAAGTTACCCTGGATAGAAACCCTGTTCTAAAATAACGACTGTGGGATTGCTGATCCCTCCCCTGGTCCTCAGTACTCCTATGTCAGGAGCTCCTAACAACAAAGAGGAACTGCCAGGTACAACAGCCAGATCCATTCACTTGTCACCCTAATGAAGGACCCACTTCATCCTTTCTCCTGCACTTGAACCATAATCAAGTTTGCTCATTTTGGGCTGTGACTGGGGCTTTGATGTTTCAGCTACAGGACATTAAGTCTGCCTTAGGTCTGTAGCAGTACTGTGGCAGTGAAGTCTTCACAAGGGAAGAGAGTCACCACTGAGCTTCTAGAAAGCAAGTGAGGGCCAGAGCAAAGAGGAAAACTGAAGGAAAGTACTCTCAGTGTGCTTGGAAATCCCTTCTCTGTACAGGGAGAACTATACCACAGCACAACAGTCACAGCCACCAGGGTTATTTACATCATGAATTAATTATTCCTCTACACACAGAAGGCACAACTAATCTCCCTACTTGCTGCATCACAGTATTCCACTTCTAAGCACCTAAAATAGCATCCAACTTATTAGACTTTAGTCATTTAACATAATTTCAGTGAAGGACCTGGGGGGAGAAGGCGTCTTGTTTCTAAACTCTGTATTCCTACATAACTTAAACTGAAATTACTAAATCCAAACAAGACAATCCTCTCCAAGTTGTGGACAGTCAGTCCTTTCTGAAGGAGGGCAGAAGGAGGCATCACGATTTCAAGTTTTGCATTTGTACATATTATTCCTCTTGGCTTCATGGCTCTTCAAGTATTTTGCAAGGATTTTTTTCGTAGAGGCCAGTTTAGCATTTTTGAAACACACAGATTTCTCTGTGAACAACAATTAAGGTGTGAGGCCCCCAGCACTCGGCAGAGCCCCCCAGTTTTACGTGCCTGCTGCTCCATGACCACTCTGGCAATAGCAGCCTGCACAACGTTGGTCCGATCCAGGCAGTCCATGCAGTTAACCCGGAAAATCCCCTCCTGCTTACAGATCACTCCAGCCTGGTCAACCCTTTCAACAGGAAGAGAACAAAAGCACATTGAGACACTTAAAAATCCAGTGTAATTCATCAGCTTCTATTAACAGTAGAACATTTTACACATGGAGCACTGTTTATGGTTGCACTCACACCCCACACTGAATTAACTCCTCTTGTTCTAACTTACTCTCCTCTTTAATCTAGGCTGTACATCAGACATAAATCCTACTGAGGCCACAAACTGGAGATGCAATCAGATGCTGAATTCAATTCATGCATACATAATACAAGCTTTCAAGAGCAAAGGCATTTAATTTCAAGAACAGAGAAGCCAGTGATAACGACAGCAATACAGAACAATATAGAGCAATTGCTGGAGGCTGCAGCCACACTTGTTACCCAAATGTACGAACTTTAATCAGTTCAAACTAAAGGTCAAACATGTCTGCTTGCTGTCAGCAGTAAGGCTGCTATTCTAGGGTTTGTGGGTCAAATACAGAGTGTTTCACATTAAATGTGAGTGACTCTATAGGTGTGAAATGCAGTAAAGCTCGGGCAGGAAACAGCACCTGAGAATTTTTGCTGTTACGTGGATAGAAACATCAACACTTCAGAAGACAAAGACTGACAAACAAGCTGGACACCAAAAGAGAAATATAAAACATATTGGTTTGGAGGAAATTAAGGCCTCTGAATATCTACTCTTTGTTGGTGTTTTCCTCTACAAATGTTCCCTACTAGTCTAAAAACAGTTAAGTACCTACCAGCACCACTTCATGTCAAGAATAATATCATGAATGGCATCAGTCAGTGTTTGAACATTTTCAAACTTCATTCCTCGGCTGAAACACAGAATTTCACAAAAGTTAGTTTGAACTAGAGCAGTGACTTTGCTTAACAACTTTATCTTATTTATAATGTTAAAACTAAGATGGTGTTTTGGCTAAATGAGACAGACAAGCATTCCCTCCTGCAATGAAGCAAATATTCAGAACTATTTTGCAGTACAGTTCAGCATCCAAATCCAATTTTTTAATCCAGAGGTTAAAAGATCATTAAATTATCAAGACCTCACATTCTTTAATGCTGCTTCCATTAGGAAAATTAGTGTGCAGCTATTCAGGCATGTGCAATATTCTGTTCTCATTTCAGTCTCAAGAAAAGTAACTGCTGTAGATTTGGAACTGGGATGGTGAGCCCTGCTTTTGCCAGTGATTGTACAGAGAAAACCACCTATAGACACATCATCCTCTTCCCCCTGCCCCATCTGGTTATTTTGCAGGATTGTTCTCAATTCACTCCTGCTCACAGTGCAGAAACAGTCCTGGTCACTACATCTGTTTGTAGGAGAAAAGTGAATGAAGGAAAATGGAAATTCCTCTGAACAAAAGATTAATTACCAAATCAATCCAGGGTGCCAACAGTCCTACAGAACACTCTAAGGCCAATACTGTTCTGAGAGGGGCTTCCCTTCCCACCACCCTCTCTGACAATATTTACCAATGCCATACTCAGCCAGTAATGCTCTCCCAGGCCAGCTGCAATCCCTAGATTAAGTTTGGAAGTGAAGATTAAACCAGTTTAGGTCCCACACAAATGCAGCCTGCTTGAGGGGAGCAGGAGAAACACGTGGCTGTGCTAGATGACATACTTGGGCATGTGAGCTCTGCTCCAGAGCATGGCAGCATCGGAGGGCAGTCATGAAAACAGCAACTACTCACACTGGATTAAGAGAAAATCCGTGCGTTTTGTATTGAAATAACAGCATCAGGGTCCTGAATGAACCCATCATGGTTTTATAGAAACAAGCAAGAGTAACAGAAGCAGAGAATTAAAAGCAGAACACTACATAGCTTGAAAAACCAGGTCAGCCACAGCTTTGCATTCGTGGCATGTTTAAGGAAACTTCCAACGTGTGACAGTGAAGCTCTGCCCAATAAGTAACTGCATATTTAACAGGTCAGGGACACAACATCACACATCAGTGCTTGGTTACCCAAACTTTGAGTTTTACAGTGCTTTAAAAACTGTATTCTTGTTTAAAAGAACCGTGTTTCACGCAGAAGTAGAAATAATGAGTCTTCTCCTCCTTTATATTCGCCTTTCATGCCAATAAAGATGCAAAATGACATTTTTTAAAGTTTTCTTACCAATGCTCATGGAAGTCAAATGAAACATAGGTCAGATTTGCATTGTTGTAGAGAAGAACTTGTTTAAGGTAAGCATCGCCAATAATCTTCTCTCTGCCTGTCTGATCCACCAAGTTAATGATAACCTGTTCAAAATTTAATTATTAAACACTCATCATCTGCTACACAACTTGCAATAACAAATAGATCCAGAGTTAAAGATTTGTAGCAATCAAGTTACAATCTTTGATAGATTGTACCTAAGACAAGTAAGTTCCAACAGTTCCCTGCCTACACAAATTTAAATAAAGAGGAGCTTTGAATGCATAGGACAGGTACACAGAAATGGGGTTTACACATTTCCATTAATTATTCCTGGGTTTTACTGGTTATTTACAAGGATAATTGCAAAGCCTAAACTAAAATTCTATTTATGTACCAACCTTCCAGTTGTCAACAAGCTTCAAAAAAAAAAAACCCCGCAACACATCACCAAGAAAAACAACGTAAAAACATTAACTTTCAGCCCCATGATTTCATGAGATTACTATTCTGTCATGCTGCACTCACCTGCTTTTTGTAATTTTTCAGCTGCTCTTCAAAGTGTGCACGAAAACAGGGCACAGTTTCATTTTCACCTACAAGGCAGAGCAGTGTTACACACAAACAGCCTGCTCAGCAATAAATCCTGTTTGATGTATTAAATCATGCCCAAATTTGTACTCTAAAAAACCTTAGCTCAAAGATAATAACACATTGTACAAAATTACTTTTAAAGGTCTTCCATTATTTGCTCAGCTTCAACATTGCTGTTATAGTCCAGTATACAGCAAATTTTGCTGCATTTTGCTTTTTGTGCAGAGGAGATGGGATGAAAATTTAATTTTTAATAAGCCTGCTTCATCCTTCTACATTTGCACTACACCCACATAAATCTCTTCCAAAAGAAGAGTTCCAGGGGACCCTGATTTTTAGGTTTTTCACCCAAATACTCACTCTTGTCCAGCCGGGGCCGTGGGTTGTATCTGTATCCAACTTGGCTCCAGAAAACAGGCACAGAGCCTCGTGTTTGGATATAGGAAAGGGTGTGATTATGGACATGGATCAGTTGCTCTGTCTCAACATAATTTGCCACGTTTCCATTTTTATCAACACCTCTCCTCTTATACCTCATTCCTAGGGGGAATGATAATGGTCAAGTCATATTGAAGTATTTGCCTTAAACATTCATAATTTATGTTGCTGTTTTTGACAATGCTAACCCAAGACAACAGTTCTAGCCCAAATCCATGATCAATGGTACAAGTCGCTCCCATCCTAGTTTATTCCTCAGAAGTTATTTTGACTACATGGATAATATTTATTTACTGATACACTATGAGCAGCAGAATGTAAGCTGACAGCACAGGGCAGTTTAAAGTCAAAAATACCCCTGGTCCATCTTAAAAGACACATTTATTCCTGTTCTTTCACAGTTAACACAAAATTTTACTTCAGTGCTCAGTGTTTTCCATGAACCTAAAGGCCACTTTTACTGACAGAGGCTCCACTTCTCTCAGTGACCCCACAAGCAGCCCAAGAGGATTTGCATGTTCCACCAAACAGAAGCCTTCCCCTCCTTGTTTTAACTTGTGTAGCTAATTCTGCACATTAAGGAGAGATAATGCTCCTCTGACTACAGTTTTATGCCTACACTGAACTGCTCATTGAACAGAAATGTGTTTGCATGTCCTTGACTCAAAGGAGAGTACATCATTATTTCAGAAAGGATGCAGGTGGTAGCAAGGGAAAGGGAAGGAGTAAGAGAGTTGGAAAAATATTCAAGGTCATGGAAATTCAGTTCCAGGTCCTGAGGTAGCACTGAACCAAACTTTTGAGCTGAACCTTGGCAGCACAGAAGGGAAGAGTTTAAAAGTAAGGAAGGGAAAGGAATGTAAAATACCTGTAACAGGGACCTTTACAGACAAATTGTCAGAGCAGCATTACAGTCTTTAATCAGACAGGAAAGGGAGGAAATTCTACACAGTTTATGCTAGACAAGCAATCAGATGAACAAAGTGATATTAATATTATTAAGAAGGAATTAATAAGAAATTTCCCCTCCAGAATTCAGTTGCTGTAACAAATTAGTATGAAAAAGGCTGCAAACCAGGTACTACTCTGAAACCCTCAAGCATTTACTCCAAGTTGTTCTGACAAACCATTTTCCTTGGAACTGAATTAAATGCATCCAAGTGAGCTGTGGTACAAAGGTACAGACCTACAGCAGAATAAGCTCAACAGGTTTTTTTTCTGTGTTTTTTGACATGTTAAAAACCCAACTGTGTAAGAAAGGAGTTGGAGACTTTGGAGAGTGTCTTCACAAAAATCAGAGAGACTGAAAAGCCTGGAGTTGAACAGGATTTGTTAAGCTGTAAAGTGATTCAATCTTCCTTTCTGAGCTCCCAAGGGCAGGGAATAATTTCTGTTTGCCTTGCTACTCTAAGTCAAATAAGTACAAGACCAAAGCATGGTCACATTTCACACCTTGCCCCTCACAACCATCTCCTGGCACACAGGCATGCACACTCATGGCTTTCCAAGCCTCTTCTGCTGCTGCCAAAGCCCCTAAAGACCCTTCAAAACTTAACTCCCATCCAAGCCTACCCAAATCTATCAGCACAGAGTTACCAGCAAGGTCCTAATCAGGGGGATCTCTGCAAAAATGGAGCTCTGCCTCAGGAATGTGAGCTCCAAGGATGCAGTGAGTGCTGCTGAGCAGACCAGAGCAGCTCACTCACAGCCACCTAAAAAGACAGCCGTGCAGTGCCGCAGGCACCACGGCCTCTCCTCTCCTCCTCTGGCAGGGCCCAGCCATCTGCTGAGCAGCTCAGCCCTGTTTCACCACTTCAGCACTCGAGTTTTACCAGTGCATCCCCCTGTGCAGGGCTCAGGAAGAGCCCCAGCACCCCGAGCTGAGTCTGCCTACCAGCCCTGTGCCGGCTGCGGCGGGAGATCAGCGCCACCAGGAACGTGGGGTGCACGTCATCCACGCACGAGCACTCCTGAGGAGGAGTCTCAGGGCTGCTCTTATCGTCATCAGAAGATTCACTGTAGTTGACTACGAGTTCTTCAATTTGCACAAATCCTTGAATGATGGGGATAATCCAAAAGTCCACTTCAGCGTTCTGGAGGTTACAAAAAAACATTTACTTTCCTGTTGGTCCAACATTACCTACAATTATTTCTGTCATTTCTCATGTTTATTTCTGCCATTCCTCATGTTTATAGCAGGCATGCTTTACATGCTTTTCATGCTTTTATTTTTGCCATATCCTTATTTCTGTAAGAGATACCAGCATTTTTCCTCCATCAGTCACAGGGCTTTTAAATCAGGAGGAAGAAAGAAAGCAACCTTTTGACCTAGTTTCTGCTTTAAAAGGCAGTTTTAAAACCTTTGTGTGGACACATACTGTATTACATTTATACAGGAAGGTAGATGTTAGCCTGTTTTCAGCAACACAGAACAGTATAAAGCTTCATATGGGCTAATTTAGTCCTCAAGACAACTGGTTCATGGCTCTGCACCCTTAAACATTGATTTCTTAAACATTGAGATTCAAATTCTCCACTAACTCAAGGTTATTCATTCATATCTTATAATATGAAAAATACAACTCAAACTTCTTTAATTACACTCAACGTTTCACAGAGGACTCTGCTGTGACTCCATAACCATTTGTTCATGTATAATTATCAATGGAAGAGGAGCAGGGGATAAGGTGTCTGCTGTCATCCCTGAAGAAAATTAAACTTGGCCTAAACTGGCATACAGAAGTTAGCAACTTAGTCCTTGATCTACAAGGTTAATTCAAAATGATGAATTTCTTCATATATTGAAGAAAGAGCGGTGGTCTGCTGCTTCTTTATGTGCTCATTAGCCAGGAACATGTTTTATTTACTCTGAACAGATGTTCAGAACAACTTGTTCTACACTGCTTTGACACTGATCAGCTACTGTGCTCAAGGACATAAAACACTATCCCTCCACTATGGAGGACCAAAATCTTATCTCAGGGAAGCTTTGGAATTCAGAGGTTATTTCTTTTCTGGCTCCTCCTTATTATCAAGTTCAGCTCTGTTCAGGGATAATCCATTTCACATAAAAATACAACTCAAATTTACCTTCAGAAATCAGCACAAACACATCACACCAAGTTATTCCACACTGCTTTATTTAGAAAATGTTTTAATTCAGCTGCAGTTCACTCCTTAGCAATGATCACAGGCTGGCTGGGGGAAGAGGGCAGTGCCAGCTGCTCAGCTACAGAAGGCACAGCCCTGATCCTGACCTGTCTGCCAAGCAGGTTTGTAATCAAACACCCACGAGGCCTTAAGCAAACATTTCAACTAAAAAGAACTAAAGAATGGTTCTCCTAATGCATGCCAGAAATAAGACTCACATCAATGCTGATGAGATCTTCAATCATGTGCTTGTTCCAAAAGAATCTGTCATCCACCTGTTTAGAAGACAAAAGGGCATTTTTTGCAGTACCACAAGTTAGGTTTGGCAACGTCTGTGGGAAGAACAGCAGCGTCCATCAGTCTATTCACTCCACCTGCACAGACAAGTCAGTGCCTTTAACCAAACACTTCAGGTCAGGTCATGCTGCTGCAGACTTTTGTTTCCGTGCAGCTGAGCTGGGTACAGGACAAGCTGCTGCACATTGTGACCAGCCAGGTTTGGACAACAACCATTGTTGGAGAGCTGATCCCCCAGGTGGAAGAAACAAACACAAACCACTCACTTTTCTCCACAGGGGGAGGTTGGTTTTCTCACACGCGCTCTGCCTCTGCACAGAATTTGTCAGGTCGTAGCTCAGGCTGTAGTAAAAGGAGTCTGAATCCATGAACATCTTGAACAACTCCTCCAACAATCTCTTCTCCAGTCTCTCTTTCTCTTTGCTTTCTCTAATCTGAGAGAAAAAAAATGGCTCTCATGTCTTTGTGTGTGAAAAAGACTCCAGTCATATTTTCCATCTCCAGCCTTGGAGGGCAAACAATTTCCCAGTGATGAGCAGGACCTCAAAATTCCCAGCAGAGATAAACACAAGAGACAGCAGCCACAGGAACATAATTCTAATTTTAATAACTATTGTTTTGACTTCCTAATCCAAGCCATTATTGTGTTAAAAGCAGTTAGATGAGATTGGATGGTGTCCTCTGAGGAACCAGGCACCAAATGTTGTGTCCAATTCTCTTTATTATAAGAAATACTTATGCAAAACAATTTCTGGAAGTTTAGAACCTCACCAGAAGCTAATCCTGGTAAAAAAAGAACTCTATTAGCAATTCTGCCAAAATTATGTAATTACAAAATGAAAAAAAAAATCAAAGAAGAGCTGCAACTAAATAATCAAAAAAATTAAACTGGGCATCAAAGACAGTAGTTCCACATTCTGCAGTGTTTTTAAGGTCTTTGTATTCCATTTGATCATCCATCAAAACCTTTGAATTATAAACTCAACATTTTGGAACAAAAAAAAGAAAACAGCAGAAAAGTTTACCTTCTTTTTATTTGGAGCAGACACGTTAGATTTAATTTGAGTAAGAGTCTTCAGCAGGAATTTTGTGTCATCTGGGGACTGCGTTATCTTCTCTGGCTTGTTTATCCCAAAATGGTGCTTTTTACAAAGCTAAAATAATGACATTGAATTAAAGCCAACATTTAAATACTCTTTAAAAAGTTGAAAGAAAACAAAGTCTACAAAAGCAAGATTTTGTGTCCACAAACCTAGGGGAGAAACTGAAACAGAGGGGGAACATGCAGGTTTCCATCTATAGCCTAATTCTCACTCTTCTATGAGAGAAAGGCATTTTCTCCTGGGATTGTGAGAATCTCTGTCTCAATCTGACATGACTTGAGTACCCAGACCTATCCCAACTTCCACCCAAATTAAATTAGCATTACTCATTTTTATCTTTGTTCCTTTATCCATTCCCTTCTGGGAAAAAAAAAAACTTGCAACATTTTAAGTATGAATTTTCCTTCAAGCCAAGTTATAGAATTAAGATTCCAAAATGAGATGAAAGCAAAAGAAAACATTAAAAAATATACTTTCTCCTGGTTCAGTAAATCATGTTCTTGTGTGGTATTCCCAGTGATCTTTATGAAATTTGCATTATTTTGTTGCAATTTCCCTCCCCAGCAGAACCTGAGATTTCTGTTTAAAAAATACTTCTTACCAAAAAAAACAAAATTTAAAAAAGCACAAAATATTCACGATATTTGCTTATACCAGGAAAAAGAGATGAGAGGCATTTGACTTTTCTTTCACTGAAGCAGGAGGGGGACAGTCAGAGTTCCTTGAGGATGGCCATACCTCCAATTCCAGATCCTGAGGTTCTGTCTCAGAAAGTGGAATCACTGCAATCTTTGTTATTTTGCAAACCTCGTGATCTCCTGGAAGTTTGCCAATCAAGGCTTTCTGACGAATTAAAAGCAGCCACCATGGTAAATCTGGGAAAAAAAGAGATTAGTAGATGCTTTCATTTGTCCTGTCAGGAATTTATTTTGATTAGTGTGCCAGAAACCACTTGACCAGAAGAATCCAGTGAATGATGATTTGTTATTGTTGTGTTTTGTTGTTATGCATTGCAATAAAATAAAATAAAACTAAGAAAAAAAACCCCTTAAAAATATTTATTTGGTCTCTAATATAATGAGATAAATTATTTCACAGACTTACATTAAAGTTACCCCTGCTTCAGCTGTAGCAATTAACAACCTCTAGGATGATGCACATTCCCAGTAATGGCAGCACAATTTGAGAACAGCTGGTGCTCAGACAGCACGTTAAGGATTTCCCTTTGTACCTCCTGTCAGGTATCAAACAGCAAACAAGACAGACACAGGTAACACCTGATTACAAGATTCATGAGGGAAGAAATGTGATGAGTAAACATGAACTGCACCACAAAGCAGTTCACACGTGTTTGAAGGCTCATGGCACCATTCCTGAAGGGCATAAAGTGGTGCAGAAACTTGTGAGGTAAAAATTAATGAAGATTCCATGCACGCATCCAGCCTACAGCACCCACACTTTAACGAGACAGGGAAACAGAGCAAACATTCCCACTGACTGCTGAAGAGTGCCTGGACATTCCCAGATTTCAATCCCTTGGCTAGAGCAGGAGTTGTGTGATGGGCTTTTAGGAGCCAAATGCAAAAATTCTGTTAAGGGAGGTGGAAAAGGCAGAGAAAGTCCTAGAGACAAACATACACACTCACTGCTTCTCCCAGCTGAGCAGCAGCCAACGGAGTTCAACTGAAAAGGTGACATAAAGACATAAAAAGCCTGCTGTGATAGACTTAAATATGCTCCCACACTTGTGATGGCAGAATGTGTCGTGTATTATGCCTCTGAATATGATACACAGCCTTTGAAAAGCTTAGTTAGCAGCTCTGCAGCAAACACAAACTCTGTTCTCCTTGCTCAGTAAATTCTAAACAGCATTTTATCCTCTGAATGCTTAAGCAAAACACAGAAACCCCCAGCAGTTTCTTTTATCTAAAGAACAGCAATAGTCACTGCCAACAACTGTGTGCTGTGACACTGCACTCCTCCCTTTGATTCTGCATTATGGCCTTTAAAAATAGATTTATGTTGGGTATTTAGAAGCCTTTAAGATTTTTAGATCCTCATGACTATAGACCTGCTGTGAGAGCCAGAGGTCCTCCCAGAAAGGCAGGAGGGGAAGGGGAATGAAGACATGCACCACTTCTTTCACATATATGGTCCTGTAAAGGGAGTCCTGAGCCCTGCAGCAGAATCCTGATCTCTGCAGGATCAGAGACACCTCAGGGCAGGAGGGATCTGATCCAGCAGGGTCAGCCCTGGGGCTGGAGCAGGTCACCCCAAGCTGTCACACAAGCACAATCTCCTAGAACTGCTCGAAGGACACCAAATCAGGAGAGGAGGGTGACAGCAAATGCCACTCAGACAGTGATCCTCACTGACCAGCGGGTGCTGGAGCAGCTCTTCTGTGCAGGTGTAGGGAACAGGCCTTGGAGAACACCTGCCTTTGTCCCCAGCATCCCAGCCAGCAGCCATGGGGACAAGGAAAACAACAGATCCTATGCAACAGAGAAAAGACCAATGAACAGGTTAAAAAAAATCCTTTTGCAAAGGAGAGATTGAAATGCTGCCAAACCCACCAGCAGCACATAAAGATGCCTATCAGTTCATCTGCAAAGGTCTGCCCTTTCTGTGTTGATTTCTAGTAGGCAAACCCAGCAGTCTCTGAAAAGCCTGGGCACCCAGCAGATATTCCTGCTGGGCAGTCCCATAATCTCATCCATTCCCACCTGCAGAAGGTTGGCCAAACAATTTACTCCCAGATCACCAATGTATGTCAACAAACAAAACAGACACTCTTCTAAGAAAGGCAACCATCTGGAGCTCCAGTGAATTAATCAGTAGGGTTCTATTGGAGATTAGTATAAGGTAAAGGCATTTCTGAGCAAATATGCCATAGTTAAAAACTGGAAGAGGAAAAATCTCTGCCCAGAGCTTAATACAGACAAGTGAGCTGAGTATCTTTTTGTCATTTTTAAAAATGCACTGAAATGTCATCTTGGTGTAGATTGCAAAACTCTTTGTATTATAGCCAGAGCCACAGAACATTGAAAGAAAACAGGAATTCCCCAGCAGATCAAAAGCAAACAGTCAGGCAGCAATTATGCAGCTAAAGTATGCCCTGAAGTAAAAGCTTCAACAATAGCCATAAAAGCAGTATATTATAATAGCCAGCAGTATCTAAATAACTGAATCCCTAAATACAGAGATCGTGCTCCTGCAGTCAGAGGGAAAAAAGCAGTTCCACAGATTAGTTATTGCCTGCTCAGAGTGTGAGGTATGGCGTGCACTGCAGAACAGGACAGCTGCATGCCACTCCACAAAAGTGCACGTTCCAAGCCATCTCTCAGGATATAATGTTCATTTTTAGAGTTTTATGAACTGTGGCAGAGCAGATGGCAACAAATAGCTCGAAGTATTGCATCCAAAGGAAGTTATTACCTCTCATTCCTCACTAAAATGGAAATTTACTCCTCTGTTGCTTCAACACTGTCAGCACAACACTGATGTTTTTCTCTAACACTTCCCCAACAATCTAGCATTTACTTTCCCTCAAATGCTTTTGCAGTAACTTTTCATAAACTGTACATGAGTTTACTACAAATGCTGCTTTCTGCTAGTATTTTGATTTTAGCCAAGAAATTCTATGCTATCAATTTCATACCTTTTGTTACTTGAACAATTTAAAAACTGGCTGCATGCAAAAAGAATGCTTTGGGTTGTTGCTGTATGAAATTCATTTATATTTCAATGAACAGACTTCAGATGCTGAACAGCCTGTAGTTTCTATCAGGATTCAGAGGCATGCTAACAAAAAAAAGCTGGGGATAAGGAAGGTAGAACTTCATTTCTCTCCTGTTTACAGAGTCTGTGGACTCTTGGCAGCAGGATTTAACCTGGGTCTTAATTACCCAGCACTGGAAGAACACTCCAAATGAATCCAAGTACAGGGGTGTGCTTTGACCAAGAAACAGAAGCTTTGACCTGTGGCAGAAATGATTGTGTTAAGTTGGAACTGCTTAAGAAATCCAGCTTTGGTTATAGTCAGATATGCTGGACAACAAAATTAAATTCTATAAAGGAGATACTTCATGCATGAGATGTGTTTGTCTCTATATGGGAAGATTATGCAAAGACAATTATAATTGTGCATCTTACCAAGAAAATGTGCAATGATCTGTTGCAGTAACATCTCCACAACACATCCTAAAACCTTTTTCCTTTTATTCCCATTGTTACTCCGCATTTTCTTACAAGTTGTTTTTGGATGGGCCAGAAAATGGAAAGCAATTATAATCTTACATTCTGATATTCAACCAATGTTTTATTGTTTAGGTTTGAGTCCCCCCACACACACAAAAAAAATAAAGTATCTGAATGTTTAAGAAAATTCACTTTGGGGAAGAACAAAATATTGCTTTAAATAGATTTGAATCTCAAATGTGAGTGTACTGTTATGTTCAGAGGTACAATTGGCCCTCTCATGTCAAAAATTCCTTGAAGAATTAAAAAATAAACCACATAATATTGGCTAGCTGGTTTCTATGAGACAGCTTCCCTGTCACAACGGCTTCCTACAAATTCTCCTGTATGAGGCAAGCAATAAAACCAGCAAGATTAAGAGTAAATTAAAAGCCATCCCTAGTTACAGCTCATTGGCGAGGGTATTCCAATGCTAAATTACAGACAGCCCATGACTGATTACAGGGACATTTCAAGGTCATCTTAGACAATCCCAGCATCCTTACAATAAGATGAGGATCGATGTCCAAGACATTCAAGTGCACACAGGCTTTGTGACAGCTCTGGAGCTCACTGGTAGCAACTCTAATACTTGAAAAGGCATTTGAAGTTTCCAGCACTTGTGTGTACCAAGCGTTTTTAAAACCTCTTTTCAACAATAGCTGCTAACAAGGCTCTGAGCAGGACAAATTCACCAAATGAGCTTCAAATTAAGTTTTCTGATCCTCATACCCCGGGGGAAGAGGAGAAGAAATCAGAGCAGCAAGTCCTCCTGTTGCAGGTCAGGCATTTCACCCAGCTCCTGCAGCACAGTTCTCCCACTGAGCCTGGACAGAATGGTCCAGCAATGTTAAATATTTATACAACTTCTGCTGATAAAGTTTCCAGGTGACAAAGATTGATACAAGAATAAGTAATGAAGACAGGTTACTGTTACAGACTGCTGGATGATTCAGCCTGAGGATAACATCAAGAGACACTTGAATATGATCAAGTAGGAGTTCATTAAAATAGCAGGTTTGAGCAGACCCGTGTTAGACACCTCAGTCAGCCCCCCTCGTTGTGACTGCAGCCTGATGGATGACACTCACCAGGAAATGGCAGCAAATTCAAGGAGTTCTCAGAAGAAAAGTAAGGATAAACAGCTGGAGGCTATCCTTCTTCAGACATTAAATAGTAGGAAACAAAACACCATTTATAGGACAGTTGCATCAGTAAGTACTAGAATATCTACAAGGAAAAGAAAGGATGAAGGGTTTGTGATGGTGTCATCTGAACAAGGCAGAGACAAAAGGAAACACTTCCACTGACCTAAGCAGCAACTCAGTGGAATGCCTGGATGAGCTTAATTGATTCAGCAGCTCTATAGGACACATGGAAAGAAGAGATATCAGGCTTATTACCTGATAATCTTAATTTACCTGACAACAGCAAGCTGACACCTGTTGAAGTGTCACACTGTGGGGAAAGTTTCAACTCGGATTTCATAAGCAAAGGAAGCAGCTCACAATAAACACACATGCCAAGAACTTCAGTTGCCACAACACACTAAAAAACCTTCCAGAAAGCATCTGAGGCCTCCCCTTTCAAAGGCTTTTATAACTAGACTCCCTAGAGAGAAGGGGATGACTTTTGTGTACCCAAGGGCCTGGTTTTCAAACAAAACGCCACACCCCACACAAACACAAAAAACAGGTGTCAAAACCAGTCACTGAGCATTTTCCCACAGCAGAAAAATGTCATTACTGGAGTTCAGCCATCATTCATCAGCACATGCTGACCAGCACAGACAACCTGGATGGAGAGAAAGGGAGATGCAGAGTCTGAACCACTTCATATCAGCAGATCTGAAAAGAGATGGCTGAATAAATCTGGAGAATGAGCACAGACAAAAACATCAGGTGAAGTCAAAGAAGATGATGAACTAGGAAGAGGACATGATCATAAACTTCCTGGAGAGTTGAGCTCTGAACTATTACTCCCAGAAACAGGACCAGGGGTCACAGTAGCTATGGAGCCACAAGAATTCCTAGGACTTACCTGCCCTACACTCGTGCCAGGGTGTCCCAGACCCTGTCCTCCATCCCATTATTGCCACGCTGAGCAATCTGTTTCTATTCAAGGGACCACAAACATCTGATCCATTTCAGCACTTAATCCATCCTGCCCTCCTGGAACACACTTGAAACTTTACCTGTATTGATCATATTGCCAGACACTACTTTAAATGCAGGGAGTAGGCACTCACAAAAAGAAAGGCACTCAGCAAGGGTTTATGGCTACCTTTCCTACCTGCCAGGAAACAGACAGCCAGAGCTCTACTGGCAGAGCTATCTTCCTGGACAAAGCTGGTATATATCAAAATAAATACTTATTATGGCTGCAGGGATTTGCAGCTGATAAAGCAAAAGGAGTACTGAGTTTATTTTACAGGAAAACATTACTACTATCAGTTAGAGACAAGCTTATCACTAAAATAACAATGAATTCTACACCTGCTTGAATTTTATAGCTCTATCATTTAACTGCAAACAAGTTTAAATGTTCCTTTTGCTTTCAAATATTCCTCTACCAAGGCAGCAATTACTCTTCAGGTTTTCACATAGCACTGAGAATTCAGGCCTTACACTTTTGTGAAAGTTTTCTTTATTAGTTTTTGCACTGTACCACAGGAGAACAACAGGAATCTCCTGGAAAGGATTATGCCAAAAGGCTTAAGAATTTTACAAATCTCACACAGAGATTCAAATAGAACTTCAAATACAAGTTTCTACTATTTGTGAATGCAGTTGTCTACTTTTACAAGACCGTGCCAAATCACAGTACATACATCACTGGAGAGCAGTGAATTTGCATGTGCAGCTACAATATAATCACCTAATTGGGGATGCTCCTCCAGAATACCACATGGTTCCACTGGAGCTATGCAGTATTATTTGTAATATCACAGAACTGCAGCAGTAAACAAATAAAAAACCATCAGAAGAGAACAAAGCACATACCTGTATGAAGCTGGACTTTACCAATGACTCCCTCTACTAGGCCCAGACAAATGGGATTCCAAGCCAAAAGAAGATCAGTGGCTGCAAAAAAGAACAAAGCTCCTGTTTTTAAACAGTAAACTGAATGGGACAATTAATCCAGTGATAGTCACCCTCTCCACCTTCCCCACCTTAGAAAGTAGAAAATGTACAATAATTCCAGCAATAATAAGATGATGCACATGTCCATTTTTGCTTGCTACCAAGTAGCTATGAACAAAGACAAGGTTTACAACATAAACCCCTAGCACAGATAGTCTCCAGATTTTTGAGGGGGAAAAAGTAACTTTAGGTGGCTGTAATTGAATGTAATGGAGGCTTAATTCTTCTCATATCCACTGGAATTTTTAAGGTAAGCAAAATTTTACATGGCTGTGGTGAAACTGAGTGGAGGTCAGTGAGTTAACAACACAGCTTCAAAACCCAGCAGATGTTGCCTTTCACCCCCAGCTCCCTCCCGTTTGTATCCAATTACTATTACTTTCACATCCTCTTTCTATAAACATGCACACACAGACACTTCCTCTTGTGTACACAAGTACATGGAATATCAAAGCACACACAGTTAAGGTTTAGGTTGGTTTCTTGTTCTCCTACTCTGAACAAATTCCAGTGAACCACATAGGAAGTAGAAGAGAAAGCAGGAAGAAAAGGAGTTTCTAACTGTGGTGCAGTACCTGTTCAAGGATTCAAGAGTGGGGGAAAGAATGAAATTCCTAATTCAAATCTTTAAAGTGAAAACAAATACTTAAAAGCAAGTATCTATGTAGGAGAGAAAAATCTCAAAGGAGAAGAGGTTTTTTCCTATACCATGAAGGACAAGCTTGTTATTATTTACCAAAACACACTCGTTCCAAGGTAAAAGAGTTTCTCCAGTTTTAACAGCCAGACAAATTGAATATCTTAGCTATTGGTGTAAGTAGATGAACATTTGAAAGAACAAACTCACAGAAGTGTACATATCATCTACATAAACACTTTATCTACAATACTTTCATTTCTTCTTATAAATCTGAGGTCTGCAGGTCACAGTGGATAGTATGGTTTTATTTTTTACACACTTGTTTTAAAACACTGAATCCTTGAAACATTTGTAACTGAGGCCTTGATATTCCAAGAACACACACTGCTTTCCCAGCTTCCAGCAAAACATTTAATAGTACTAGATTCAGCTGATTTCCTCATTACATACAAGCATTTCCATGAGCTGCAATAGAAACAGCTGCAGTCAGGGTAGATCTGGAATGAACTCATTAAATGGGATGGATCACAGGTGCCTGGACACAGACAAGCAAGAACTAAAAGCCCACAGCAGCAGAATTTAAAGCAATGTTTGCAGCAACATGCAGGGCTGCAATTAATGTGCGTAACCACACTGGACCAAATTCCTGTTTCTTCCTTTCCCTGGAGAGCGACTTGAGCTGCACAGAACCCTGTGTGAACCATGCCAGAATAAAAGGAACTTCTGAAGGAGAGTAACAGAACCTTGTGTGAATATTGCCAGAATAAAAGGAACTTCTGAAGGAGACAAACACAGCTGAGCATCACAAAATCAGTGACGGTGGCTATGACGGACTGAAGGGTTTGATGTGCCCTCAGTCCCTGCTGAAGTTCCTGAACACATCTTGTACCCTCCTGACAGATTTGTGCTCATACAAAACACGTTCTAGAACAGCCTGAGCTCGGTTTCACTCCAAATAACACACAGGAGTATCTCTGTGCTGAGTGGGAAATCTGCACTGCCAGCACAGAGGAATGCAGGCAGCCTTCCTCACTCCCAAACCTTCCACCTTCTTTCCCAGTTCACCCACACAATCCCAGTTTTGTCTTCACCCTGGGACTCTTCCAGAGCTGCATTGTCTCACACTTCATCTACTTCTTGCTATCTTTATAATTAGCTTTAAATTCATATTTCCACCATGATACTTAAAAGCCAGCCAGAGCTATCAAGCAGCAAACAAAGGCAGGCACAGGAGGAATTCAAAGAAGCAAATCAGTGAAGGTTCACCATGGCTATCATAAACCCAGTAATCTAGAACACATTCCAGATGTCTTTCTAAAACTCTGATTTCCTGCTGTGACAAGATATTAGCAACAAAACATCACTTGCTATCCAGAGCTTTCCTCTAGGAGTTTAGAAGAGATTAAAGAATGAAGAAGCAAGATATTTTTTTTTTTTTTAATTAGAGGGATAAGGAAACAACACTTTAGACCTGCCTGTAAAAGGACACAAGAAAACTGGTGTTGGGGACTGCACAGACAAGGGGAACTTACAGAGATGTTCTATTACTCTGTTCCTCTGACAGAGGCAGCACCAGACAATCCAAGCCCTCCACAGGAATCCTACTACCCCAGCAAGCAGAGACACAATGAGAAATGGCTCTAAACTCTAAGTACAGACAAGCTTTGGAAAGGAAGAGAATGTCTTTGGAATCAAATGCATATTCCACTTTCAGAGTTTGAAGGCAGCAAATAAGGATCCACCAGCTGGGCAGTACTGGCTCTTAGGTAAGTGTCATTATCAAGCTACTAATGGTAAATGCTGACTGCTTAAAAAAAATTCTCCATGGGGAAGGCAGGGCATAGTGGGAATAAACCACATATTTAGCAATATATAAGGGGATTACCACGGTTTTTTCAGTGTCCAAGAAAACCTAGATGCAAAGAAGCCCTACAGGAGAAATGCTCGTAGGCTGTGAAAAAACACCAATTGTGGAATCACACTGACTTCCTTTTGGTGACAGCACCACAAAATTTGTTTTTCTTACACTATTTCCACAGAACTTTCTATAGGAAAGTACGTGTGACAGCACAGAAGCAAGCCAGTTTTTTTAACTAAATAAAACATATCTGGTTCCAACTTGATTAGAACTTTGTTACCGGTTAGAATTCAGTTTCCTGTGTGACAGCCAAATATCAGCTCAGAGCCAACACCCAATCATGCTGAATAAATATCACTGCAGTAAATACCAATATGAACCTCCTGCTCCTGATAAGTAACACTGTGGAAATAAGAGACAGATGAACCAAACAAAATGAAGGTTTAAATATAATTTCCCCACCCATCCACAAAGATGGCATTTCATGCACTCCTATTTACTCTCTATAGGAAGAAGCTGTCTCCAGCTTTTGTCTAACACTAAAATTGATCAAGACTGTTCCCTTGCAGCCTTTTGGTAAAATTGGCAGCAGCAATCTCCAGTCACCATCTTGTATCTTTGAAAATTATAACCACTCTATATTTAAAATCATTACATAAGCAAAGATTCAGAGATGCAAGAATGTTAACTGCAAGCCTGCAGGATGTAAGTATTTAACGTATTATATTTTACAGTGTTTAAGAGGGAGCCTAAGATGGTAGACAGTGATACGTGCTAGGTATCCACATCCTTTTGAAGTAATAAAAAGAAATTAACCATACAAAACAAAACTGAAAATCCTCAGTTAAAAGTTTTCAGGTAGCATACCTGAGACCTGGCCACATTTCTGACTGCTGAATGCTGAAAGAACTCACAAGCTTGATTCTTTTCTCTTTTTTAAAGAAGTGCCTGTCAATAAGAATTAACTACCACAAAGCTCCATCAAAGCAAACTCTGAACTCTGCTTACAGACGAAACAGACAATATTTTGATTTATAATGTGAAACACAATTTATCAATAGTTACCCTTTGTTTCCCCACACAAACTCAACTCCCTGTAAATGTCATACTAGTCCTCTTCTGAACCTCACAGTGCAAGGAATAAAGATTTATCAACTTTAACTGCAACACAGTGATGTTGAAACAAACTTCTTACAGTATTGTGCTGATGATAAAAGAACCGTGTCAAAACAGTCACCACAGAAAGTCAGAAATTGTGTCCAGAAAGAATCACTGTGAGCAGTGAGACGAGTCCCATGGAAGATCTTCCCTGACTTGAGGAATTCTCTGCTGTCCTCAGTGTGTTTAAATTTGAGAGAACTGCCAGTGTTTGACAGGCCTTAACACTGATGTATACACTTGCTCACCAAGTTTCCAACCCAAAGTACAAAATTGCTCATTCCTTCCCTTATCCTACTAAATAAATTCAAGCTACTGAAACAAATGTTGGGTTTTTCTGCTGATTCCTGTCAGAGATTAATGACCACTGCACTGCATTTACCATTCACAGTGATTGTATCAGCATTCAGCTGCAGCACAACAGAACTTGTGTCACAAACTCAGAACAAAACCAGCTTTGATGTGACTGACTTCCACCACCACCCTCAGAGCTCACCAGCAGCGACGCAGAGCCGTGCAACACCAGATAAAGTCTCTTTAATTCTTTGTGTTTACACAAACATGACCCCGATAAAGGTGATACAAAAGCAACTTGGAAGAGCATCAAAACCCAAAACTGCTTTCTGGCTCTTTCTGCTGTCTACCACCAACTGAGCTGCTCCAAGGTCAGGCACAAGCTCTGATAAGAAACAAACCCCTGATTTGGGATGAGCCACTTGCTCAACACAGAATGGCTGGAGGCAAGTCTGGAGTCTGGAGAGGCAGGCTGGCAGCTTCCCCTGGAAAGGGCAGGAAGGAGAAAAAGATTTAATTTGTTATCATTTAAATCCAGCCCAAACTACTGAACCACTGCCTGGTTCAGTCCATGGAGTAGCTGTAATTATTTATTTCTCTTCCAATCTTGCTGTAGCTCAGAGGGCATGCACACACCTCTTATCTCCCTCGTTGCTGGCATTTGGGAATGAACCTCAGCTAGAAAGAGTTTCCTGACAGTGTAATATAAAACACACACATCATCACTGAATTGCCCTCAGGTTACACCTAAGTGCATAAGCATGGACATCGATGTGTCAATTATCCAAAGGTCTTCCTGGAGTCTCACAGAGCTCGAATTCTCCATCATGTTCACCATTCAACACAAGCCACAGATATTTACACAGAAAAAAATAAAAGCAGAATGACTCATGTCATTTGGCTATGTATAGCCAAAATAAATCACGCAGCTCTGCTAATGTAAATTTCAACACCAGAAGTGTTAATTTTCAGGAAGAAGCTTCAATACTATTTTAAAATAGATTTCAGGGGGAGGGGAATTCTTTAAATTTTGTCTGCTTTAGATCAAAACCAACTGCAAGACTTTATTATTAGCATTATTTGACCTTTATGAGCTCCTGTGGCTTTTCAAAATAAAGTCTGCTTCCAAGTTTCAGTTCATCTTTGAATAGCATTCTGGAATTTTAGCCAGGATTAAGAGATTACAAATTAACTGCAAGGATTTAAGAATATAAAGCTGAACTTCTTTCTCTTGGAAGAAATAAAGTACTATTTATGCAAATAAAACCTGGGCTACTTGAGTTTTCCTTTCAGCACAGATTTCTAAAACTGTATTTAAGCTACTTGCAGAAAGATGGAGCATTAAGACATTCAGTATTACAAGCTCTTAATTGTTGTGAAGTATTAACTTTATTTACTTGAATGTGATCTCCTCCTTAACTTTAAACAAGTTATCCCTTCAGCTGATCACCTGCTTTATTGGGACACTTCCCTTCAATACCTCAGCATTAAAGAGATGAACACAAACAGGCCAAGTACAATTCAGTGACAGATTTAAAGCACTGGGGATGGGAGCATTTGTACATGACATTTGCATTGCTGCTGCCAAAGCAGGATCCAAGTCCCAGAGAAAGCACCTAACAAAAATGAATCCCTACTACTCATCTTGATAAAGAAATACTTCTTTGTATTCTGGTGAAGTCAGAAAATCCCTTGAGTCACCAGGCATTGCTTGGGAAACTGGAAAACATACGGAAAATGTTCAGTTGTCTGGAGAGTGTCCAATGTTACATGGAATTGCACAAGGAACCCCTGTAGTAGAAGTGGAAACAAACTGCTGTTACCAGTGTTTGCTCCAAACAGAGTCTGACCCTGTGCATCAGTGGCCTCCAAACGTTTTTGTCAAATGCCACACCAAGAAAAACAAAATTAGCACATATCCCAAATATTTATTCATTAGTCCATCAGAAAGCATAAATAATTTGCATTGCATGCATTGGAAAACATACAAAAGATAACAGGTTTTTAATGGATGAATAGACACTATTTTAAAACAGCATTTCTCTTTATTAATGCTACAAAATATTTTCTTCCAACACCTCCAGTGGACTGCCTTGAGCACCCACAAGGTGTGTGGCACCCCACTTTAGACACCACTGGTGTAGGTGGCTAAATATATACCACAAATTGCTATGTGCATTTCAACCATTCGAAACAAGAACCAGCTCCTCACATCCCTTCCACAAACCTGTAAACACCATTCAGAAAACCACCCAGCAGGGACTCTTAAAATGCAAATAAGTGCCAAACCACTGGAGCTCAGAGGGTTGGTTTTTTGGTTGGTTGGGCTTTTTTTTTTTTAACTTTAGAGCTTCCTTTTATTCTTCACATTGCTGAGCTCTGCTAGCAAACACATTTTCTCAGAAGTAAAACAGAAAAGGAAAAAATACCTTTTATTCTTCCAAAAGCAACAACTCTGCACTAATTAATATCATTCCACACCAACACACATTCATTCCCATTTTTAGCTTTTAGTATTCCAACAAAGCTCAAGTTGTTTGAGGATATACCCTTAGAGTTAAGAAAGCAGTAGGTTGTCTGCATTTTTTTTAATCCTATTTACTCTGCAAGAAGGAAACTATCAATCAGGCAGGAGAAAGATTTTATTCAAACCTACTTACAAAACTGACAGCTTAAACACTATGTTCACTCCTTCTGAAGATTGTCTATTAAAAGTTTGCTCAGCTACAGCTATACTGAAAGAAGAACACAAGAAAGCTGTTCTAAGCTCAAAAAAATTAAATATAAACATTTGCTGAGCAGAAGGATTTCACAATTACAGAAATTAGTTTGTTTTACTAATCACTGAGCTGACTTATGCTAATGCTTCTTAAGAGCCATGAGAGAATTACAGTGTGAGCCAAGTCTAAGCAAGGTAAAGTTTTCCCTCACCTGTTCTTCTGGTGCCATAATTAACTTCCCTCTCCGATTGTCCAACTAATCAGTCTCAAAGCACAAGAAGAACTATGGATTGGAAACAACCATTTCCAACACTAAATAAGGGAGTTAAACTCAAAAATTTGGCATGTGTTTGAGGAACAGACAGGATTTCCAGCCATTCCCCACCCCCCATACTCCTCCCTTTATTTGTTTTTTTAACTATTGGGAGCAATTTGACTACTCAGAAAACAAGCAACAAGCAGCAATATATTATTTAAATGTTGCTGGAAGCATACAAGTATAGAGGAAAACTTAAACATCATCCATATGTGCAAAACTTGCTGCTTTTCCTTAACTGAGAAACAGACAAGGAAAAAACCCTGAAAGATAACAATTAATGACAGACCAGTGTATTTGCCATTTACATCTTGCAACTACCTCTTGGGCAAGGTCATTTACTTCTAAATTTGGTTCAGAATTCTGTTTTCGAGTTCAAAGCATGTTCAAGGGCCTTGTTTTCAGTTTTTCAGAGACTCAGCAAACACTGCTCCAGGGCTCTATTCAAGTAAGATTTCTGCCTTAAAAGGAAAACCTCAGTGTTCAAGTGCTATTTCATTCATTTGGGTTCAGCTTTTCAGGAAAACAGTCCTCTCCCAGTTTGTATTGGGGAAGATGTTTGGAGCCAGAAAATACCACTGAGGATTAAGCATTAATATTCCTGTTTACTAAAGCCAAGCTTTAATAAAAAACAGTTTCTGCACTATTTCCAAACCCTTCTGCTAGATACACAACCAACAATTTCTCCTCTTCTTGATACTCCACTCCCATTACCTTATTTTCTATCCCATTCCAATCTACAACAGTTGTTTTGAATGAACACAAGCAGCATATCAAACAAGTGGCTGCCCTGTCCTGCAGTTCAGAGTTCAAAACTTAAAATCGCAAAAGTTTTAATGTTTCCCTACACATACAGCTGAAATATCACCCACACCATTAAACTGTGAAACAACCAAACAAGAACAGTGTTCTCAGACGAAAAAACCACAAGCCCTTGGTACAGATGCAGACCTTTCTTAATGGAAATCAGTGTCCTCTGTTCTAAATATTTTAGCTGCAGTTAGTCTGCAATTTCCTGTTCAATATTTAGTTAATACTAACTCATGAGATCAAAGATGAGTCACCTCTGCCAGCAAAATACAAGTCACAGAAATCTACTTGAATTAGATTAATTTTCATTCTGGGGGAAGGCAAAAAAAAAAAAAAAAAAAGAAGGAAAAAAAAAAAAAAAAGAAAAAAGAACCAGCAACACCAGAATATCAAGACATGAAGCATTAGGAGTTTTTCATGTACTCAAAACCTCAGGTCATTTCAGCACGGGCAGGAATTCCAAGACATCTACACATCTGAGCTGGGACAAGTTTGGCATTTTCAGAACTCTTCAGAGAAAGACAAGGAGGAAAAAAAAAAAAGAGAGGAACACCCTTGTCATACTCAACTCATCACCTGCTAAGATTCAACAGGAAAGTAAACACCTTACCTCAAGGTTTATTTAATTCTCACCAGCTTAGGCTTTAACACACTATCAACCCACTTAGTCTCAGTTTTAGGTTTACTATGCTCTATAAAAAGAACCATGGATGGAATTACAAAGTAGATCTTACTTATAAAAAGTAGAAAATAATTTCTCTCTGATAAATATATAGGAAGATCTTGCCTCAGAGTCAGAAGCTACAACAGTGACTAATGTATGCAATATTTAACGAGATAAAGGATATAGAATATATGCAATATTTAATCAGCCCATTCCCCTGGTCCCCTCTGTTCTCTTTCACAAGGAGGAAAAAGCAGCAACAGGGACCCAACTGCTGAAGATTTTTTCAGCCTACATTCTCGCTGGGTTGCAGCTAATGCAGATCAGTTCTGACATCTGGTTTGTCACATACGCCACAAGTACGTGGTGCTGACAACCAAGAAAGAGTAGGGAAAAGAGGGAACAGAATGAGCAAGCAAGGGTGAGAGGCAGTGCAGTACCCACTGCAGCTCAAAAGGTGTCAAAAAACAGCTTGAGGTTCCTTATGAAGTAACTTGAAATACAGAGATAGTTTTGCTAAAGCTCCAGCCTCCTGTGGAATTCATTTCCCAGAATAGACAGGCAGTTTCCAAGACATACTACTGAAATTCAGGAAGGCAGTTTCGTATGAAATAGTTCAGTAGCATGACTTCACACTCAGGCTGTCACCCCTCAGAGCCATGTCTGGGACTGCTCTCTAGACTTAAATTTAGCAATACATGTTTTGGTAGCAGTGGCATCACTCCTTACACCATTCATTAGCTCGAGGCCCTCACCTGAGCACTTAGAGACTTCCCAAAAGGAACTAACTGCTCCTCCTCCTCCAGTCCACAGCCATGAAGAACAACTCAGGAATTCTGACAAGTCATTTCTACATGACTCCTGCAATGCCTTGGACTAAAGCAAGCACACAGCTGGAATATTAGATGGCCTTATGATTTGTGATTCAGAGATGATTTCACACTATCAGACTGACACCTAACCTGAAATGTGTCCCCTGCTTCTCTGAAAATACTGTTTGGTTACACATCCCTCACTAAAAGTATTTAAAGTGCATTGCCTCAGTTGCTGACTCACAACCATTTTCAACAGACGAAAATGAATACTGTAACAATAAATTCCGAAAGTGTTTGTTTGAAACAAAAAAATGGCCATCTGCCTCTAGTTTACAGTTCCAGAGGTAAAACACAGTTTAACCCATGTGACTCTTTCAGGCAGAGGCAACACAGGCTTTGAGCATGACGTCCCCAAAAGCTGTGTTAGACTAATTCCAATCTGTGTACCCCTCAAAATATTTGGTAGAGTTTATTATCCAGAGCACTGGGAGTCAGTATAATTACAAACAACAGTTTCAGTAGCAACTGTTCCTAATTTTATTTGACATTAGTGCCTGGAGTATGATCAAGGCCAGCACAATGATAATAGAAGCTTTCACACCATAACAGTCTCATTCCTTCTTCCGCTGCTAAAAAAGTGGTGAGGAGAATTCAGTGTCTTCAACACTTTTTATCCTTTACATACACATATATATGTATACATATACAAATATAAACACATCATTTATACAAATATAGTCAATAAAAAAATATTTGTCATCTGTGTAACTACTGGTCAGGAGCAGCCACACAGAGCATAAACAGAGTAATCCAAGAGTGAAATCCTGACCAAGACCTGATGTAAGGCATTTAAGGCATGTTGAACAGCACATGTTTTTTCACTACACTGAAAAAAGTACAGCCTCGACAGCCAGATTCTTTAAAAAAAAAAAATCTATGATGCCGAAGTGATTCATGGATTTCCTGCAGGTGACTCATTAGTGCTTTCACTTTAGAAAATAAAAAAACCCAGAAACATCTTGTAAACACAGGCTGACATCCTTCAAATGAGGGCCAACCTCAGACTTTGCTTATGGCAAATATTTACCAAGATTATTTGCCTTTTTTTTAATTCAAGCTGTTATGTCCATGGTTCAAAGAGATCAGAAATACAGCTCTCAACATTAGAAAATTTCTGAACATGCCTTTATGAGGGAGGAGAATACTTTAAAGCTTAGAGCATCAGCTCTTTTGATTCAGACCTACCCTCTCCAGTAATGGTTTGCAAGGTTTAGCAGTATTATCTATTTCAACCCATGAATGTCCAAAGATCAATTCAGAGCAGCCTCTGTGAGACAGAATTTTTAAAATCAAGGCCTCTAAAACCAAGCAGAGACACATAGCTAGATCACAGTGGCCTTTTGACAGATTATTAAACATGTCAATGAACACAAGTGATGACTTTGTTGTTTTGTTTAACACAGCAGTGACTCATTACACAGAAATCCATCTACTCATTTCCAGGCAGTGGCCTCAATAATAAATGGTCAAATGCAATGAAATTGCAAACTTGAGGATATGCAGTTTTCTCTTAATACAAGAAAGAGCTATTGATCCAAGAAACACTTCCTGTGACAGAACTGTTTCTTTCTTAGGCTTACTTTCAACCTACTAAGGTATTTCATTTCACAGACCTGGAGTCCACTGTCAAGACGATGATCCACAGCCAGGGTTGGAAAAACAAAGCTGCAAACACACGGAAATGGGAAAGCATTGCTAACAATCGAGAGTTTCAAGCAGGCCAGGGCACTTCAATATCACATTACCTTTCGTTAATCTGCAGGTCACACACAATAGGGATCACATGGAAACTGCCTGAAAATGCAGAGAAGGACAAAATGCTGCGGGAACAGCAGGCAGACAAACTGCTGGGCACTGGTAAAGCCTCCATGAAGTTAAGGAACACCAAGAAAAAAATCAAACACAGCAATGGCTGCGTGAAAGCAAGGCATTGATGCTTTTAAAAGTTAAAGTTATCAAACACTGATCTCCAGAACTACAGACCACTAGTTTGTGTTTTAATTGCTGTGGGTCAAGGAGAAGCTTTTAGGCCATGCAGATGGCTGTACCCACCACAAACCTAAACCCTGTGTTTTCCCCCCTGTGAAAGCACACATTTCACTGACCAGCAGCACTGTCTGTTAGCTAAATACCAATTATTTTGTAGGATCACTTGCAAATCAAAGTATTGCTGGATTAGTGAGGTTGATGGACAAGAATTAGTCACGCTAACTCAACACAGATTGCAATTTTATCTAACAGACACAAACAAACTGTGCTGAGAAGACACAACTCAAGGATGAAAATATAACACAAGAAAGCGCAGAAAAACAGTTCTTTGGAAAAATACAGATAACAACGGTATTTGATGTTTATGTTTAAAGTTTGTCCAGTCTTTCACAGAAGCTCATAAAGTCTACTGTATTCAGCCAACTTGGTCACATACATATTTAGCCACCTTTTTTGGCATAACATAGATCCCAATTTTAGAAAGCTGTAAGTAACATCCCTGCAACCTGCCACATGTTTGGTGAAACACCCAGCTATTTAGAGTTTCTTCAGCATACAAGCAGGGTCAGCATGGTCCTTTACATGAAAGCTACATATTAGAATCACAAAGAATAATGAAAACTCACAGAATGGTTTGGTATGGAAGGGACCTTAAAGATCATTTTGTTCCAACCCCCTACCATGGGTAGGGAGCCCTTATTATGCAAAGCAAGATAATTTCCACGGCTGGCATTTTATTTTAGACACCTTTACTGAGTAACCTCCTAGGTAGGATAATTACCATTGTTTCAAAATTCCCTTGTACACAACTCCATCACAATTTTTGTTCTCACTGCCTTCCCTTCAGTCTTATATTAATACACAGTGGAGCTCCGTGTAATTGTCACTTACACAGCCGGCAATCACCGAAAAATTTAGAAGCACTTTAGAAGCCACAGAATCACAGAACGTCAAAGGGTTGGAACGGACCTCACAGATCACCCAGTCCCTACCCAGTGCAGCCACCTGTTCGGTTTCTCCTGGAAGAGGAGACCGCGGGACACATCTGCCCAAAGACGCAATGCCCGTGCATGGGGAGCATCCCTTATGTAAGGCGGACACCAGCCCCACACGGCCCCAGCGATGCTCCCCGGGGATGACCGGGCGCCTCCGGACACCGGCACCTCTCCGGGTCACACCGGGCGCGGAGCCCCG
>VYXD01013986.1:1516-35448 GCA_013397195.1 Hylia prasina | reverse complement strand
CCCTCAGCCCCTTTCCTTCATTCCCTCTCCCCTCAGCCCCCCTCCCCTCATCTCTGCTCCCCTCAGCCCGGATCTTCTCATCTCCTCTCCCCTCATCTCCGCTCCCCTCAGCCCTCAGAAGGTGACAGACGGTATAACTCGTGGTGAAAGGAAATCTCAGGACCATAGCACAGGGCTCATCGTTATTTTAAATATTTACTCAGAAGCCGTCACCTCCTGATGAAAGGGCAAATCATTCCCTCTGTCTCTTCTGCAGGCAACACTGGAAAATGTTCCTGCAAACTTGTCACTGCTACAGACCCTTCCCAGCCTTACTGAGGGCTTGTCCACAGGCTTCCAGAGCTTTTGTTCGATTACAGAAGCTGAAGTCCCACTGTCTGTGAAACTGAGGAAGAGATGGACGCAGACAAAAATCATCCTGTCCTGCACACAGGTAGGGGAGTGATGGAGCAGCTCAGGGAAGGGCTGCTGGCTGCTTCAATTGGCAAATTAAAAGATTTACCAGATATTGCTAAACCACCTACAGTAGGAGAAAATCACTACTTTCGAACCACTCTTTGACAACATTTTTTTCTCTCGTGCTATTTTTCTCCATTGATATATATTAGTGATCCTACAGAACACTAAGTGACTAAAGGACATTAAGAAATGAGAAATCTCATTATTAAATGTGAACATTCCAGAGCTTGATTTTGGGAGGTACTGAGCAGCCAGTCTAGAAAAGGATTTAAGTGCAGGCATGACTTTAGATGTATAATTTAAATTGGTTTAATTGACAGTTAACACCTTTTAAGATAAGCATGTACTTCAGAACTTTTCTGGTTTGGGACTAGGAACTGAACTTCTCAGTGGGTAAAAACATTATTTTTCCTCCCATGTCTTTAGTCTGCACTATCATTCACTAAGTATTTCCCACTTGCAATATCATCTCTATTCTGCTTGCATTTCCCAAATAGTTCAGTGTTGTAGGACAATGCACAGGGTCACCATTAAAATGCTTGCAGGGATTTCAAGGACAGACTTTTGTTTTGCCCTTTTTCACGCTTTGATCAAAGCTTTTTCTTTCCCCCCTGGGTAGTTTGCTGTTTGCATTCAGTGTGTTTTCCATAGATTCACAGCTGGGTGCTGTTTTTATGAGCCTGTCAGCTTTAGTTAGCATAGGGGGCAAAAACTGAGAGAGAAATTTGCATTTTTGCAATTCATTGTCACTGGCTAATGTTAAGGAAATGTGTAGGCTGACAATTAGTCATGCACTCTCTCAGCATTACCTGATTGCCAGCAGCTTGATTTCAAGTTGAAATGTTGATTAATGGAAAGGGATGTGATTTAGTAACACTCCACGCTTGGAAGTACAATTGGCTGGATGGATTGAACAAATACAGCACTCTTCCTGAGGTGAAGGGTACCAGATTTGGAAATGGCACTGCAGACAGTGTGAGGAGATTTGTTTCTAAATGTTGGTCATTAAAAAGTCGTGAAATAAGTTTTTTATTTGTTTGGCTTCAATGCTCCTGGCAGCTTCCAGAGAAATGTTAGAAGAATCTTGGTTACTAGAAGTTACTTTGGTTTTGAAGCCAAAGTAACTGCAGAAGCCTTTCTTGTTACCCTTCATACTCCTTGATAGTTTTTAGTCCAACTGTCGTTTGTCCTTTCTGTTTTCATCCCTGTGTGTCCAAGGCAATATCTCTGTATTCCTCCTTGGCATTCATGTGCTTCTGTTTTCCTTTACAGTCAGGTTACTTTCCTCTTCTGAAACATGTTTTTGAGAAGGCTTCTGTGTGCTTTTTGGACAGGGTCTGTTATGCATTAAACAGAAACTGAGGAGTCTGCTTTGAGAGGGAACCTCCTCAGAACAAGAATATCACAAGAGGGTCTCCTGACAGGCAGTACAGCAGATAAAAGAGATTTGTTTGGGATTAGAACATTTTCTGAAGTGCCTGTAAATGTACTACTGAAAAATAGTTGTGTGTTGTGTTTTATAACAGAAAAATACAAAACTACTGGAATGAACATTGGCTTTTTGGCAAGAAAATGGAAACTCTCAAAACCCAGGGAAAGCAGTTCTGCATAAGAATTTTTGCCTGAATTTATTTTTAGCCTTCTTTTAACTGAAGTAACTTTTTGTGGCAGCTGTAGTTACCTCTAAAGGAAGAGGAACTCTGGTATTGCCTCCTTCCCCACGAAGAGCTCTAACTTGCAATGGGAATATTTCTACTTCAGTGAGCACTGGGAAAAGAACAACCTTCTCCCTTCAAGGCAATGTGTTTGTGGTTAATATCTGCAACATGCACTATGGCTTATGGACAAGGTATTGATTTCCCTCTGTTGCACTGGCTGTTAAGAGCAAATCAATGGGACCATTTCCAAAATCAAATTAGAATGTTTTGACTTCCTACGATCCTTTTATTCTGGAATTGCAAATTGCAATTCAATTTGAAGACTACCAAGCTGGTGCACATAAAAAGATTCCTTACTGTGCTGTTGGGCTGCCTTCCTCAGTTAAAATACAGTTTATACCATACCAAGGCCACATTTAATTCATATTTTCTCCAAAGTAAACAGCAGGCTGTTCTTCATGGTCATTGTAATAAAATTTGCATCTCATTTAAAACAGATTCTACTTGCTTTTCCTCAGTCTGAAAAAGTTAATGGTTTTATTACCCTTTGGAAGAACTTATCTCCATTTCTTTACTTTTAATTTGGGTTGGGGTTTTTCTAAAGAGCAAAATAGCTCACATTACAAAAAGAAAAATTCTGCCTTTAGAAAGGATAAAAAGTAAAATTTCAGGATCACTGCAATATGTCTTTTAGAAAAAGAAGATTTTTTTTTAAGTTTGTTTGTTTGTTTGTTTGTTTCTGATACCATTTAGCCAATCTGAATTGATTTTGCAATTAGCTTTCTTGGAAGTTGCTTTAATTTCCCTAGGGTTTTTTTTCTATTTTAATATTATAGAAACAAAAAAAATCATCATCTTTGTAACATTACTGGTATCCACTGAATACAGCCTATTCCTCAAGATGTATCAGTGGATTAGAGAGTAAAACAACAAAAGTAACAAAATATGCATATTCCATTTTTGCATAACTAACTTCATGTGCTGTGAATACTGTGGAGGCCAAGCATCAAATGACACCTGAGGAACAGCAGCAGTTGCCAATGCTGAAGTGTTATAGATGTCTTTTTGTCACTTTTCCCTGGGTTTGGCTGTCCTTGGAAAAGGAAATGTATTATCTATTCAGTGCAAAAATCTGTCAGTCATATGTGATGGAAATAAATGCAGGAAAAGTGGGGGGGTTTGAATCACGTTCCACTTGCTCCCCGTTCTCCTGGCACTCGTTATTTATACAATACTCGTTATACTCGTTATTTATACTCATTATTTATATGATATTTATGAATTCTTTGCATTGTTTACATTCGTGTCACGCCCAGGAGCTCCAGCTGTGCACAAGGACCCCCACTGTGCGAGGTGCTGAGCAGAGCCAGCAACATCTGCTCACATTGCAGGGATTCACAACCATTACAAAAGGCAAGGTCAGTAGCAGAACAAGATGTTTAAGGGATGAACATAAGCTAATAGGTCATTTTTCATCAGCTTGGAAGCCAGTGGTCTCAGCATTCCAGGCTTTAAGCATTACTGAGTTGTGATGGAAAACATACTTTAGTACTCCATTCAATTAATAAAGTTTTAACACTAAATATTTACATCACTCTAATGGACTCCATTCTCTATATGGAGAATAACATGCTTTCAAAATAGCACATATACTTGTACAGCTGCAGCAAGAGCATGTGCAACAAATTAACTTGGGGTCAAACTCTCTTTTCCTCACCCCAGAAGTTGTTCCAGAGGGAACTTTGCAGTGTAAGGTCTGACACGCTGTGACATTCAGCAACAATACTGAATGCTGCTAAAGCCAGCTTAAATAATCCTTTCCTCCTTCCCAGCTGTGTGTTTCTATTCCTGTCTCATGCCTGCACTGGATAGCCACAAGCATTTGTGCAGCATATTGTCAACTGGATTTGCAGATGCACAATAACCTATTAAGTACTATTAATGAAACTCCAAATCACAGTAACTATTTATTAGGCTCCAAATCATAGTAACTGAAGCTAGAACAAACCTACCTGGCCTTACTGAGCAGAAGGAGCCTAATTTTGTGGGGTCAGGACTCACCTTAGTGTCACTCAGACAGTGCCAGTGTCACACTGAGCAGAATCAGATCATGTCTATGGCATGGACACGTTAATGCCAGCCATGCCCATTGTAGGAAGCAGTGCCATAGAATTGAAAAGGCTTTGGAGAGCTAAACAGCTGGTGCTGAGCATCCAGCTTCTGACCTATGCACACTCCAGGGGCTTTGTTTAACATTAGATCTAGTTTTATCCTCAGCTGGAGCCTGTCAGAGGCAGTTCTGAAGTACACCTCCTGTTTTCTGTTGCAACTCTTAAGGAACCCAATCCATGTGCTCACACGTAGAACAGCAGAGCCCTGGGATGAGCCTCAGAGAGTGTCATCCAAAAGAGCTTTTTCAGGCACCATCACCTTTCCCAAATGTCATGAGTTGGAACAGAAAGAGTGCTCTTCTGGAAGCCTTGCTGTAGCTCAGACACACAGATGAGGTGATTGTTTTTAACACTCTAAGTGAAATTGCTCTGGCAGAAATTTGGAGCCATCAAGAACCTCACTGACACACATACCCACACGTCTCCAAGAGAACTCGAATTTACAGAACCTCAGCCTCTACATAATGCTGCATTTTCACTGCAGATACACCTCAGTGTTTAAGAGGAGTAGGGATGTGTGAAGTTCGAAGAGTGACACTCAACCCTCTCCTCCCAAGAGCAGAACCTCTAGCTGCCAGGCAACAGTTCAGGTCAAAAAACACTTATCAGCTTTTCCTTCATCTGTGGCATGTGGATAAAAAAGTCCTGCCTAGATCTTGCAATGCTCAAGCTCTTGATGCTCAGTTAAGTGCTGTGCCGGTAATTAGAATTCTTATGACTCTCAAGGGCTAAGCCAGAAGATTAAAAGAACTTTATTTTCCTGTGAGATTATATGTTCTATACTTGAGTGACTGGGAGAGATGATCATTGCTATATACAGGCTAAAAGTGTTTCTTGCTGGCTTTGCTTTTCTTGTGCAATGCTATGTAGGTCATTGTCAAACCTCGGGAAAGAAGACAGGCATGAGACTGGAAAAAGAAGACTGAAAATCAGAAAGTGTGAGTCCTTGTCCTTGAACATGTAGCAGGTTCTTTGCACCACACTTTTACATTTATGACCACGGGTAATGTTTGTTCCCTACTATGCAAAAGTGTTTAGCCTGACTATGTTGATATGTGTAAAATGTTTTAACCTGCCAAGGCAACAGTTTACATTTGTATTTATATGCAGATAAATGAAAGCAAGGTCTATCTTTTATGGTAATAATTATAAAATAGAATTTATGTGTGGTCATACCTCAAACAAATCAGGGAAGCTCTGTATTTTTGTTGGAGTCAGTCAGGTTCTGCATTTGTGGAGGGACTGCCAGTGAGAAGCAAGATTGGAGTGGAGCAAGGTGGAATAAGAGCCACATGAACACTTGGCAATGTGCTTTTCATTTTGATATTTTAATTACATTACAACATCTATCTATCTGAACAATTTTTATACTGTATTTCTGTAATAGGCTTTTACCCTGGCTCCATGGCTATGTGTGATAAATCAGAGGGCTGCAACACTTTGACAGGTATGGAGCTACACAAATGACTCAGCTTTGCATGATGTTTCTGAGATAAGGTCAAAGGCAGTCCTAAACAAAATTTTGAAATACTCTAGAAACTGCATATAAATGGTCAATTGCCTCTTTGGGGGGAGACACACACGAAGAATTGCAAGGCACCTTTTCATTTATTAAGGCCATACACACCATTACACCATATAGGATGTAGGAGGGAATGTAGGATGTAGAACTGTCCCTGAGTAATTACTGAAGGGAAAATTACCAGCACGTGTTGTTGTTGCAGGAGGCACACTGGGTCACCAGTCTGGTAGGGCCAGGTGGAGACATGATCAGCTTGGAGAAGCAAGTGCTGATCTCTGAAAACTGACAGAGGATGAGGCCCCAGAAAGTAGGAAAAGTATTTGGGTTTCTAATTTCCTCCTGTTTTCCAAGGTCTGTGAAACCTGGATAGTGATATCCAGGGCAGTGATATCTTCCTATATATTGAGGAATCTCTGCCACCATCCTGACCTTAACAAAGGGAAAGTAGAAAGAGACACAGAATTTTAGATCAGTCAGACCGTTTTCTTGAATGAAAAGAAAGAAGAGAAAAAAAAATATCAAAGAATGTACTTTCAAGTACCTGCAAGACAACGAAGTGTGAAGTTAGGATAATAAACATGAGATTGAATCAACATCCTTTCTTCTTATGACAGTCTAGCAGTCCTGGGCAATAGTTGTGTCTGTACTTAATCCTGTTCCTTGTGATTCCCCAATGGCAATATGGCCCACTTCTGGCACCTCCACAGTCCTAACATTTGGGAATTTTCTCCTGGAGAGTGGGTATTAGTGGTTCACACTCTAGTTTGGTGCTAACCTGTACCTTTGCCAATGGCCCAAATAATGGAATAACAAGTGTACTTGGTAAACTCATCAGGCTGGAAGGATCAGAAAGCCCTCTGTGTATCAGGATTCCATTATGAGGTTATTGTGGCAAGCTGCATAAATTACCTGAAATGAATGAAATGCCCGGCAAGAGGAAAAATTTTCAAGATTAATAATCATCTGTATAAATACAAGCTCAGAACAGTTGGTTGATCAGGAGTTCTGGGGTAATCCTAGATGGTAAATTGATGAAGGAACCAGTAACAAAAAGTGAAAAATAAATCCATTTATACTACAATGAACACACAGGAGCATTATGCACAAGACCTATGCAGTAATCCTTCTACTCTACTCTGAGTCAGACCTCAGTGGGAATTCTATATTCAACCATTTAAAGAATTATCTACAGAAAACAGGCCAAAGGAAATCAAGGGTAATCTGAACTTTAAAAGCTGAGAATTATTATTTGATGAATGGGGATGTTTTTGAACCAGTTTCTCATTGGAAACAGGAAAACAGTCCTGAAACACACAAGAATTGCTGGAAAGAGGACAAGAAAATCTGGTTTCTTTGCCCAGTGTGGCTGAACCATAGAATGGTTCCATAGAAGGCTGAAAGGTACCTGTGGTTCAAGCCCTCTGCTCACAGCAGGATCAGCTAGAGAAGGTTGTCCAGGTTCCTGTCCAGTGGGGTTTGGGTGACTCCAAAGACAGTGACTCCACCCCCACTCTGGGCAATCTGTGCTACTGTTTGACCACCTTCACAGAAAAATAAAGATTCTTAACTCTAAGTGAAATTTCCTGTATTCCAGTTTGCAGCCCTTTCCTCTTGTCCCTTCACAGGATATCCATGAGAAGAGTGTAGCCCCATCTTCTTTTCTTCCTCCCATCAGGCATTTACACACACTGAAAAGGTTCCCCCCTGAGTCTTTTCATTTTGGGGCTAAACAATCCCAAGTCTTATTCCAGCAAATACAAGTACTAGGCATAATCACAGGAAGAATGAGTTAGACAAACAAAGAAGGAGTTAGAAACAAAGCATTTGGCTAAACAGGCCTGGGAATGGACTGCTCAGTGGCATCATCTGGGCACTATCCACTGCTGGTGTTGTTTAAGAACATGTTAGGCAAGACAGGAAAAAGGTAATATGATCTCTTCCTATTCACAACCCACGAGGATTTGCTGCACCCTAATTTTTATGAATCAGTCTCTTTGCCCATTTCCACGTTTCTTTAATCTTTTCACCCATTCCTTGTCTTTCTTGTCTCATGCCTGCATCTGTCAAGCAGCAGCAGAAGTTTCTGCCACGGTGCAGCAGCCCCACAGAACTGCAAATACTCACCATCTGCAAGAAATTGCAACATTGATCCTACTCAACACTCTTTGCTTTCTGTGTCTCCTCCAGCTGGGTTCTGAGCCTTCTGCACCATGGCCTGAATGTCATGTCCTGTGTGCAGCTCCTGTGAGGTCACTGCCTCCTTATAAATATTGTGCAAATTGAACTTAGGCATCCACAGCCACCTGAGAAGTGGCAGGATTGTCACATTTCAAGCCAGTGGATTCCAGCACTTCCCCAAGGCTGTAGATACTTCACCAGAAGGTTTGGGCCACAGCTTCCCAATTTATTGTTTTAATTAAGAAAAGAAAGCCTCCCTCATAAGAGTTTTGTTTCTTTCTGTGACATTTATCAATGCATTTTTATTTTTTCCTAGGCAGCTGTTGTAAGCTGTGGAAGGAAAAAGGGGGAAAAAAAGAGAAAAAAGGCTGACATTCCATTTCTCCCCCTCAGATATATTCACCTTATTCACCTCTTTACAGAAAAAGCAGCCCTGAATGTACCAAAAAACCCACCCCAAAAAATGAGAAAGCAAACATGAGCAAGTCCCCAAATAACTTTCCTGCTCAACTAAACCAGATTGAAATGAGGTTTCTGAGACCAGCTGGTGCATCACACAAGCAATTGTTCTGTTTGGCTGATTTGATTTGCCTCGAGCTGCAATGTTAATTACAGTGAAAAAATAAACACAAACTCCAGTTAAATTTGCTAACAATCTTAAAAACAGGAGCTCTTACTGTTAATCAAACACAGTGTCCAAAAACAAACACAGTTCAATACTAACAAAACCAACCGTGGTCATAGGTTTGATTCTCAGAGTATGTAATTTTAAATATCAGTTTTGTTTAATATATTTGATTCAGTTTAAGAAGGATAAAATGAAAAATTTATGTCCTGCTACAGTTTTATAATAATGTCTACTGGGGGAAAGATTTGGGGAGCACTGGGAATCAACACCCCTGGGTTATATAACTGACACTGCAAATAATTCACTGTGCTACTTGTAAACTGGAATAATGGGCACACGACCTATGCCCATGGAGTATTTCATGACTGGAAAGCACTTTGGAATCAGGTAATTAAAAAACTACGTAAGTACACACAAGAGCACAAAAAGTTCCCTGAGATGGAAATTAGGTGAAAAATAATCCCCAAGAATTGTGATAATAGGATTAATTTATGTGGACACTACTCCATCATGCAAAGACCAGTTTTTGCTCTGTGCTTTACATGTCCTCTTCTTACAGTCCAGTTTGTCCAAGGGAAGGCTGTCTCAGCTATCAAATCATAAGGATTGGAGCAATCCTTGGAGTCAGAGGTTTGTGGCTCCCTGGCAGCTTTTATGGTGACTTCAGTTGCTCTAAAGGGATATGCAACACTTTCTCTCAGGGCAAAAGTGGCTTGTATGAATTCTGACCCGGCCTGGCTTTGACCAAGAGCACCCTCAACAAAATAACATATTTACTGAATAGATTGATTGTGATTTTAATATCTTGTCCTTTCAAAATGGGTTTTTCAGAAAACAAAGTGTAGCTATACCAATGCTGGTCAGAAGGGACCTCTGCAGATTGTTGGCCTAACCTTTCACTTGAGGCAGCACTTTATTTAAAAGCAGGACTGAAATTTTATATCTTGCTGCTCCTCACAGTACATCTTCCCAGTCTGTGTAAGGAAAAATAACTAACACAAAGCACTGGAACTACTTAAATCCCTCTCTTATTTTGTAGTTTTGAGGTTTCGAAGGGTTCCGGCACCTCTAAGAGCAACACCTGAGCCAACAATGATGCGTGTGCGCCCTCAGCCCGACCCCAGCATTACCTTCTGTGGCCGGACGCGCGGAGCTCGGGGGGCTCTGACGTCACAGCCCCGTTTTGGTGGAAAATCGCCGCTTTGGGTTGTGGCCGCCATGCGCGGGGCGGTGCTGCCCCCTGCCGGCCGCGCGGCGTCACGGGGCTGTGACGTCATCCCCGAGGCGCGGGACGCGGCGGGCCCGGCCCGGCCCGGCCCTGAGGGCGGCGGCCTCGGGAGGGCGGGAGCGTGACGGGGCTCTGCGGGAATGGGGAATGCCCTGAGGGACCCTCCTATCGGTGAGCCCGTGTGGAGCCACAGAAACACAGGACTGACACGCTGGGAAGGGACCTTCAGGATCATCCGGCGCAGTTGTCCGCCCCTAAACCACAAACCACATCGCCCGGCTCCTCCCGAACGCTTCCAGGGATGGTGGCTCCACCATCTCCATGGGCAGCCAATTCCCAATGCCTGAGAACCCAGAGAGTGAAAAAAATTTCTTCTAATATCTAATCTGCATGTCACCATCTCAAGATCTGTATGATGAATGCTAAATTACCATTTACTGTCACTGTTAGGTTCTTCCCACTGAGTGCATTTTGCCTTTATCAGAGCATTATGTAACAAAATATATTAGTTAGGAACAAGTTCCTGAGCTCAAGCCCAAGGAACTTCAGGAGTTTGGATTTTAAATTTGACTGACTCTCGGAGTTTTGTTTTGCCAAGATGCGCCTTCTGCACATGACTTGCTTGAGTCACACTGGAAATGTCCATTAGAGCTAATACAAAAATTGAGTCTTTTCTTGCTCTGTCATTTATATAAATATACTCAGGCTCTGTTCCAGCTTCTGGAAGCAAAGGAAGCTTTGGCTGTCCAGTCCTTGAGACAGAAAATCCACCAGGGAGGACAGGGGAAATTGTAAGGACAAAAAGCTCCTTAAATCTCCTGCCCCTGAGAGAAGAGTTACAGGAAAAGAAGCAGCAGGAGGGGATTACACCAATGGATCAGGCTTCATCAACAGCTACTGGAGACTCACACAGAGCTCCCAATGGGAAACTGAGGGACAAAAATTAAAAATATCACCATGTGACACTGAGAGAATTTCACTCTCTTGATGAGGTAGCTTGCATGGTACAAAATGTGAATCAATTATAAAGATAAATGCTTTTAGCCTCTCTGTAAAAATCTGAGAACACATTTAATTTTGATGTAATTAAACAAGAAAGCATCACTTACGGTAAAGAAATAACTTTTACCGTATTTATCAGAGGAAAGTACAATACACACTCACAAATAATAAAGATATGTCTCAATTCTACATTCCTAGTTTGATAAAAACCATAAATTCAAGTGAGTGAGTAAAATTTGTGAACTTTTTCTGGGTGAACATTGGTACAGGGCCTGGTTTTGCAGCTGGCTGATTCTCTCCTGTAGAAAAGCCAGGCCCATCACACCAACACTGACCCACTCACTAATCTCAGAAGTGGATGTCACTGAGAGCAGGGTATCTGAAACCACACCTTCCCCCAGTGTTTCTTCCACTTCAATTTACCATCCTTTCCCTCAGTTAGGTTGTGCTCAGTTTCAAGCCTGCAGGAAATTAAGAGCTGCTGGAAAAATTCTGAGTTTGTTCTTTCTGAATCTGCAGGCTTGTATTTCTTTTTAGATTGATGGTTTAGGATTGTTGGTGATTTGGAGATTTGGAATGAGGATTGAAGTTGTGGTTATGGAATAAAGAGGTGCACAAATGAGCCAATTCTTTTGGGTTTATAAACTGAAGCAAACTCTAATGCTCGTGTTGGGGATAATTATCTTCATGCAGATCCCAGACTGGAAATGTTTATTGGTTTTATGTGAAGATCAAGAGTGTCATGTTCAAGCAGGGTTCTACAAAACTCGTCTTGGAAGCCAAATCTGAAACTATCCCTTGTTAAAATGCTGGATATGTCAGTGTTGTTTGTTATAACTGGAACTTCAGGAACCCAAGGCCTCCAATACAAACCTGACACCTCTTGTAAGCTTTGAAAAGAAATCGTAGGAATGCGAGCATCCCCCAGAGCCTGCCCACACCTCTGGGGAGCATCCTGCCATCACGGTGGGCACATGCAAGATGAGAAAGTTCTCTTCACTATTACAGGAAACCCTTTTCCACGGCGGTCCTTCTGCTTTTCCAGCGCGGCAGGAGGAAATTCTGGTGCTTGGAAGGCGCAGCGGTGCGGCAGTGCCGCGCTGTGACCCCTCGCGGTGACACTCCGGGGACACCAGCAGCGTCCCGGGAGGCGAGACCCGCGCCTGCCCCGGTTCTCTCGTCAAATGACATCCTGGGAGGTGCCTCGGGTTCCTTTCCTGCTCCGTGCCACAGCTCTGATCGCCGTCCCCAAACAGGGATGTGCGCACAGAGGGGCTGCTGGGGTCACCGTCAGTGCGAGGCACGGGAGGAACCAGAACTCAGCAATGCTGTTTCTCAGCTCGGTCAAATCCACCTTCTCTGATTTCACAACCATGTCTGTTTCTTAGCGTAGTCAAGCACAAACTATTCAAGGCAGGGATTCCCTACGCAGGTAATTGTATGTTATATAATAAGAGTTACGTGTCTAATTGTTACTGAGAGGGAAAAAAGGTATAACAATAATAATTGCTGTGATTCCTGCCTTCTCCAGTAGTGCCTATTTTCCTTGAAGTAATCAGGAACTTGTTGCTAGGTAGTTAATATTAAAGGTACCTTAAATATTTTAATGTGTCTATGCCTGCTGTTTCTAGGCAGCAATATTTGTTTATGATATTGTTATCCAACCCTACCTTATATCCTTTATTCAGTGTAATCTAATATATCCATACAGCTAAACTTCAGTCCTGACACTTTTATTTGTCACAGAGTACCATCTTCAGAATGAAAAGATGCCTCTGATGTACAAGATTTAATCTTTATCAGGGTGCTAGTAAACAATCTTAGGAACTAAATGAAACAAATAAGGCCATTTAAAATTTGGTAGTGTTTCAGTGCACTTTCAGCACCAGCAGATGCTTACATCTGCCACGGTGAAAATTTCCAAAGTTTTAAAGTATATTGTATGATTTCACTCTTTTGGCTGGAGAGCTCAATTTGGATTATTTACAGTTACCTTGATCCTTGTTTTCATGCTTCCAGGCATGTTCCATCTTAAGAGCCAGCTTTATACCGGGTATGCAGTCACGCAGAAACTTTGATCAACATTTGAGTTTATTGGCTCAGGGTCAAGATGATCACCTCTGATTGATGAGAGAGGTTACAGTTGAACTCCCAGCACTTTTTTTGACGAAACTCTCTAAAATTTTAAGAGAAATCTTCGTGTGCTCTATCTTGCTCTTTCTTCTAAATGATAAGAAACATTTCATGTTTGTTGGAAAGGCAGCTGGGGAGAGCAGGAATGGAGATGAGACAGGAGCTCATCATCAATGGTGACATGAGGGAAGGTCCTGGGGACCAAGTACTCCCTAACACCTACTGAAATGCCCAGCTAAGGATGTGTGTTATCACTTCATCAGTCCTTTGGAAGTAAAACATTGCTGTATGTGTGGTGCTGGGCAAAACTGCTTTAGGTTTTCCTTGCTTTCATCTCGATTTACATAAAATAGGAAAGTTCGCACTGAGGTAAACATTATGGCTCTTACTAACATTTTACAATCTGAGCTGTGCACTTGGAGTGGCAAGACAGAGTGCTGGCAACTCCTATTCTTTGCCACGGATCAGTATGGGCTGCAGTAAAAAAAAAAAAACCACATTATCTGCCTGCCAGCCCTGTGGGAAATGCACAAGGGAATTATTCCAGATGCTGCTCATTTCTGCAAATGGAAGGAGTGGAGCTTTCCTGACAAGACAGAAATGGATGAGAACTCAAAGTTCACAAAATGATGAAAAGCAATAAATCAGGGCTTCAAGTAACCCATGTGGATGATTTTGCAAATCTCATCTGTTCACTGTCAGGAGCTGTGGAAATGCAGGCCAAGCTCCCTAACCCCTTTGTTACTAATTCAGTGTATTTCTTTTACTCTTCTAAATTCACATAACACTCCATTTTAAAAAATTGTTTTATATTTGTCAGATGAATAGCAGACAGATCTATCTATTGAGTAGATTTCAAAGTTTGTTACATTTTCTTGCCTGCTCACCTCATTCCTAACACAGGCACCATATTTCATTAGAAGGAGTTAATTATTTTCATCTCTGTTCTGTGTCCAGCCTTTTTACCAAGACTTCCAACAATGTTATTCTTTAGTGCAAACCCTACAGTGATTTCTGTGTTTGTTGTGGGACACATCAGAGAACATTGCACAGTCCTTGAATAGATGTCAAACGTGAAGAACCAGGGATGAAGAACTCCAGATTACATTTTTAATTCTGAAACATGAAGTGTGTTCCTTACAGATCAATGCCCTTTGGAATTATTTTCTGAAATATGTGTGGCAAGTGTGTTTTTCTTCTCACAGTCTGAAATTTAATGTAAGATCCTCCACTTCTGCTTGCCCTGCAGTTTGCTGGTGCAGGGACATACGGAAGCTAAAGCCTGGCTGGACCTGTTCCTTCCTTTCATGCAGATTTGCAGGTTCTGGAGTGGAAATTCCAGCAGGAACAACTGAACTAGCCTCTTTATTCTTTTTAAGTTGTTTATTTATAGATCCTGGAAAGGTGTTTGACTGAGAATTGGTGTGTTCCCCTGCTTTGTAACCAGCCTCTTGCCCATCTTAAAATAACTCTTGCTCTGGATTACAGGGGCTGGCATTCAGTTACATTGGTCTCTAGTGTTACAGACCATCCAATGTCCCTTAGTTGCTCACTGGCACAGGGACTGATCCCAGGCACAATCCTATGGATGTGTTCTTTGGGCAGAGCTCAAGAACCCAAATTATCCACTTTAAAGGCTTTTCCTTTGTGCAACCAGGCCACTGTATCTCAGTGTCAGCCATTTATCTTTAAGCAAATTACTTATCTTAAGAAAAAAATAGTTTAAACACACTTGTTCATTTGGACCTCCTGCACCATTGCACATAAATAGGTGAAAGTGCCAATAAAATCAGTTTGCTAAATGCTAAGATGGTTGCGTTCATATTTCATTAATGGCAGTACTATATCTACCCAGAAAAGTTTGGCTTTGGAGTCTTAATATTTACACTCTGGCTCCAGGAAATGGTATTTTGTATGGTTAACTTCTGGCTTCAATCTGTATTCCACAGGGAGTGCTGAGCTCAGATTAGCTTTCCCTGAAGGCCTCCTTTACCCAAGTGCCACAGAAGGGCTGGATTTGTTTGTCAGAAAAACTGCTTTACTGCTGGCTGTTGTAATAACCCCAAAATTTTATGATATTCAACTTTTACAGCACTAAGATTTGTTTCTGTGACATCTGCATTTTATTTCTTGGACACAAAAGGACCAAAAGCACAGAAATTATTGCCTATTACTCGACCTTTAGTCTAAGCCAATTTTTCCCCATGCTTGTGTATGTCTTATTTAAGTTCAAGATATTGTGTCTTCTATTTGGTTACTTGAGTATTTAAAAAGATCAATACATACACATTTAGGGAGGGAGACTGAAAACATAACAAATTAAAACTTTCTCATAAGCACACCTTGACTGAGTTTTGTCCTCTTCAGCAGCTGTGTGCCAGCCACCAGAAGCTATTTTTTTATTAGCATTATTTTTAAGAGATACCTTCACTAAGGACTCTGGATCAGGGCTTTCCTTGACTTCCCTTGACCTGAGGCACAGGGGCAGAACCTGCCTCTACAAACTGCTGTGCTGCTTTCCTGCCTCCTGTGTGATTTGTGCCCCTCTCCTTTCCCACCTTGCCTGCAAACACAGCTGAGCCAACATAATGCTGAAAGCAAAACACATCCCAGATAAAAGGTTTGTCCCTCCCTCTGGAGAGGAATTGGACACCAGGCCTGTTTCACCCTGCTCCTGGGGGCAATGGAACTGCTGCCCCTTCCTCAGGGCATGGCACGGTTTGACAGTCTGTAAATAAATAGTCAAAATGCTGTATTTACAGGAAACACAATGCCTTGCTGCTGTGAGGGTTTAAATATAGACAACAGACCACTGCTGGCATTTAAAATAGCACTGGCTGGACAAGATAGTGCAGTCAGAAAATAGCCTAAGCTTTTCCTGTGGTTCTGTGTACAGGCTTTCCATATCCCTCCTGCTACTTTCAAATGAGCTGAAGCAATGCCTTTCACTGAGAGGGGATCGTTTGCTTTTGAATAAATTGCATTGTTTGGCATTTATTCCATTTATTGAAATGGCTACTGCAAGTGCACTATGTATTTGAAAATCTTGCATTCAACAGCACAGTTGCTGTTTGTTGTGCACAGCTGTATTTGAGATGTAACATAATTCTTATGGTTTTAAACCCTAATTAGTTTCTACCTGAGTTTCAACCCCAAATTTCCAGTTATTACCCAGGGTCAAAGCACAGAGCAGGTAGCACCATCCTGCAGAAAGACAAGTGAAGGAGGAATCCCCCTCCTCTGCCAGCTCCACACATCACTGGTACCAACCCAAGGCAGCAAACAGGCCCTGCACAGAGCAGGCCAGGAGCAAACAGGGAATGGGTGGGAATCTTCAGCTGCTTCCTCCTTGGCCACTCCCTCTTCCCAGCCCATATGCAGGATTTGCAGCTATGCTGATGTGTCAGGACATATAAGCTGGACTGGGCACAGTTCAGTCTTGAGCAACAGAGTTAACAAAGAGACTATGACTCAGAGCACCAGTCTCCAGCTAGGCAGCTCCAGGGCAGCCAAATGTACCTTCCCTTATTAGGCCACATTATGAAACCTCCCTTTGTTTGAGTTGTACCTAATTCTGCAGTAGCAGCATCGACTTTAAGAATCAACTTCTAAAGCAGCACTTGGCAGAGTGCAGCTCTACCTCCAGCTTTGCTTCTTAAAGAACCCCATTAGTTGTAATTGAACTTGACTCCACCTCCTCTGACCAACACTGAACAGTGTAACATGAATCAGGCTCCATTAGCAGCAGATGACATGCATTAAAAATCTAGCACATGTTTAACTTCCTGTAAATACCACATTTTTAAGACTATAATCCTTATTTCCACTGTGCCACTTCAGTTAATGAGGTGGTTTTGATCTGGAATATTTTAGTGGTCTACTAAGAGAAACCATTAAGAGATAGGGCCTTATACCTCCCACGGACTTTCCTTAGAGATCTCAGTTCTAAAAATCCACAGCTGATTTTCCTCAATTTAAGTATTTTTGTTACATGATGTCAGATATGTGTCCTCAGCTGAAATGTAACCCTGCATGAGCAATGTGCCACTGAAGTGAGTTCATGCAGGAATTATGCTGGCAGCTGAACTTCTCACACCTCTTCTTCTAGAATGCCTCAAATGCTGCTCCCAAAGCTGGAGAAGCCAAAAGGTTACAAGACATTGTGTATTCTCACACAGTGCTGTTGACTATGAAAATGAAACTAAAAGAAGCATCAACCTCATACCTACAACCAAGCAGACAGTTCACAGCCCAAATGCTACAGGCACTGCAGTATCATTTACATGCTGTATTGTGACTTTAAAACAAGGAGTGACAGTTCTCAATGACCATTCTCAACCTGCCTCTTAAAAAGAGATTTTCAGAAGGGTTTAAACCTTATTTCAAATCCACTCTCATGACTCTAAGTGTAGTTCAGTAAGTGATCAACTGCCTTGGGCACAGCTGTTTTGGTATTCATAAATTTGGGGTTCTATGCTGCAAACACGCTATCAGGTAAAAGAAAATTTGCATTTGTAAAATTAACAAGTCTAACTTCTGGATTTTAGTTAGGACCCCTTCCTCCCCTGCACTGACTCTGCTGCTTTCATTTCACATGGATGTAGCTGAAAAATGGTTTATCATCCTTGCTTAAATGCAAATTGCTAATCTCTTTGAACAAAGCATTGTTTAAAACTGTTCACAAAGAGGAATCTTACTGACCCGATGAATACCAAATGTATTTCTAAATACAAAAAAGTATTTCGGCATACAAAATTCCTTAATTGTTAATAAAAGCATAATGACTTTGCAGAAGAAGTTAAGATCTGGAAATTTCTGTAAGACAACCACTGATCTCAACATTACAAACATTTCTGTTAAATGGTGTCTTCCAGGGTGAGGGAGCAGAAATGCTCAGCCAAATTCCTTTCTCAATCTATAGACGTGAAACAGCAACAACATCGGAAGGGAGGCATGAATAGAGAAAGGCATGTTTTGGCCTTGATGAGAAAACAGCTGTCAGACTTCAACTATAATGCTGCACTAACAAATCTGTGTTCAGAAGGGTGTATTTAAAACAAATTACTGCCTTTACAGTTCAGCTTATAAAATCACAAGACTAAATTAGGCTTCCATATTATTTTATTTCCCTCTTAAAATATAGCATTGAAGTCCTGCACACATATAAATATCCCTACAGTTTCTTACACACTTTCTATCCATCATTACTTAAAGTGCCCAACTGTGAACATTAAAAGTAAAAACATTAACTGTTAAAGAGTAGCTATACTTGTAGGAGGACTGGTATTCTGACAATGCAGGCCACTGATTTTACAAAAATCACCTGCAAAAGAATACACCTTAAACAACACGCATCAATATTAACCCTGAAGTCATTTTTCTTTTCCATTCAGCTGATCTAAAAGCAATTAATGTACAGGGTTTATCTTTGAAACATGTCTTTTACATAGTGTAAGAATAAAGGATAAATGCATCACTTTCTCTCTAGCTCCCTCCTTTCCCTACAAAGTGTTTACTGTGTCCCAAGCTGCTATGTTGATTAAAACCAGTTGAAAAGAGCTCCGGAAATGCATGCAACTTAAAATTCACTTAAACACACTTTAAGTTATAAAGTCTGAGAGATTTTAATTTCAGCACGTGGCTACGGTTCAGTTGGATTATTGGATGTGTTTGTCGTGGTGGCGAGATTGGTAAACACTTCTTCCTTAGTTTCAGGCTGATGTCTTTCCATTTTGGTTTCTTCTTTAGCATTTTTATTAGTGATATCTCCCTTGCTCTTGACTACCACAGGTTCAATCTCCATGATCTCCTGTGGTGGCTTAGGCTCTGGCAAATTTGGCTGAAGTCCATCAACTTGAACAGGTTCTGGGACATCTTCTGCTTTCTGTTCAAGTTTTTCCAAAATGGTCTGGACCTTCCTTACACCATCTCTCCTGGCCTGGCGCACATCCGCACGACCCTCAGGGTCCACTGAGTCTAGGGCTAGCAACTCTTTGGTCAAATACTCTTCAATCATCAAGTACTTTTTGTCAGTTTTCTTGCCTTCAAAGGAGTTGACTGCCTGCTCAAGCATTTGTACTTTCTCCAGAATCGCTTCCACTTTCAAAACACCAGGATGCTTTGGAGGTTCTCCTGATTCCACCGTCTTCGGCGGCGCCGCTTCTTCAGGAGGAGGAGGCCTTTCCTGGGGGGCAGCAGCCTTAGCTGGGGAAGGAGCCTTTTTATCAGCTTTCTCTGCCATGGCTGGAGGCTTCTGGGGTGGTAGTTTAGGATCTGGTTCTTGGTGGGTGACCTGAATTGGGATGTATGTGGAGGGTGCCTCTGTTTCGGGCGGCGGGGCTGCCTTGTTGTCAGGCTTGATTTCAGGAGGAGGGGCTGGTCTTGGTGGCTCCTGAGCTGGGACTTGTTGCTGAGAAACCTGGTGAGCAAGGCAAGTTTTGTGTTGAGACACAAGGCTCCTTATTTCCCTCTAAAGAATAAGTAATCCAACACCTAATTTTCTGTTCTCCTAGCAGTGCAATTTCACACACATGAGATGATTAATCTTCCCTGAGCGTGGCTGAATTTTACTGTTTTAAACTGAAAAACAGCACTGTACTGAACAGCTATTATTGTCACCAATCAACTCTCTCAAACATTAAATTTCAACCCACCAAATCCTGCCCATGCTCAATAAAATCAGTCCCAAAGCAAGTTTAAGAGACAGGACCTTTGAACAAAGCCTTCACCTAACTTAAGTCTGAGATTTCTTGCAGCTGACTGTAACAGTCAGGATTTCATCTCATTTCACTAATTTCATTTTCCTTGAAAAGCCAACTACTTTGCTGAGTTTTAATCACATTTTGAGCTATTCTCACCCTATTCCTGTTTTGAGGACACTCCTTTTTTTGTTAGTGCTTATTTTTAGTCTTTAACCTATTTACATGCAGAGGTTACTGTGTCAATCTTATTACACTGTAGCGATTAGAGACTATCTATGGGATTACTCCAGTTTTAAATCACCAAATCAGAAATCTCTTGAAATTGAGGTTAGTTTTGAAATCTTAGCAGAAAACTGAAATTTATAAAAACTGCATTTTCCTCCCTCTGACATGCCCTTTACCTACTTGGGCACATAAACAGTGATTTTGAAAGACACTAAGTCCAGCTCTCATGGATTTAAATGGCTGGAGTAAAATATCTGTATTTTATTTAAAACAAGTACATAAATGGCCTGCACTGAAAAATCTGTTACTGCTTTACCTGTTAAATATAAATTTTGATTAGGGAGTGAAAACTCTCACCCACAAAAATGAATTAGCACTGACCTAGAATAATGTGCCATTAAATATCAAGTCTTCCTTGTTTTGTCCTAGCCTGGGTTTTCATAACTATTAACCTAACTCTGCTATTGTCATTTTTCATGTGAAAAATCTCCAGAGAGGAAATCAAGGCTTGTTTCTGTACATACCCTCTTCCACACACAGTTGCCTAATTCCCAATAGCCTTTTAATTGTAGTTTTACCAAGAATTCTAATATGGAAAAACTGTTCAATGAGCAGCAGGTTCTACGACCAAGAACATGCTTCAAGTCAGAAGAATAAAAAGCTCTGGATTTTGCTTATCCTCTTTCTTCACAGCAAAAATCACTTTGTGCATCTGATGCTATCCCCTAAATGGTTCTGAGACATCAGTGAAGTATATTTACATAGATGTCCCAAATCCTACAGACCTGGTTTTCTTCTCATAAACATAATGCAACATCAGTGACCTCAGTGTAATTATACCAAATTATACTCTGACAAGAGAAGATTAAATCGTGTGTTAAATCATATTTCAGTGATCCACCACAGTCCTGACAGGTGGAAAGGCAACTTGCTGCTTATCTCAGGATCTCCCAGTCTGTTTAAATCTAGCAGTGGAGACTGCTTTATGTGCTTTCATGTATGTGTTAGTACAAGCTCATTTTTCAGCTCTAGCCACGCTCAGGTCCCTGGCAGATGAATCACTTCCCCATTCTACATACCTGGGGTCTGTCTACGACTGTCTGCACTCGGATGGGAGCTGGGGGCTGCACCTGGGTGCTCACCCTGGCTGGGGAGCTCTCCCGACTGGAGGAGCCTCTCTGAGCCACTCGGAACGGAGACTGCGCCCGCGCCGCCTTGGGCTCCCTCTCCTCCGGCTGGATTTTGTGGAACACTGGCTGGTGGGCTTGGAACTCGCTCTGCTGGGCAGGGTAGTGGGTCTTCTGTGCCTGGTGGTAGGCTTGTGCTGGCTGACGTGGCATATTTTCATGGATCACAGGGATTGGAATATAACCGCGAGGAAGCGGATGGCTCCCCGCGTTGGGTCTGCCAGAGGTCTGAGGGGAAACTGTTGGAGGGTCAGATGCTCCAGGAGGTTGAGGCTGCCATGAAAACAAAAATCCATTATTAAATGTTAACCATTGTGTCCTCACAATACATTTGATTTCCAAAGAGAAAAGGGGGCAGTCATCACAGAAACTGAACTCGTGTTTCCGGCACGCAAGGACTCCATTTCCCTGGTTTTTTGGCCAAGAGCCTCACTAGACAAACCACAAGTTGTGAGAGCATCATCATAACAAGCAGGAACCTGAGCTACAGCATTCCCAGCCCTGAAATGAGCAGGGAGTGGATGCTCAGTCAGAATGTTTGCTGCTTTTGCATGGCTGTTCCTGTCTTAACCTGTTAAATTTGAGGCAAATTAGAGCTAAGCAAACAAATTACGTGCTGGAGACAAACCCAAACCCCTAAGAGCACACAACACTGACTTCTGATCCTGGCCACACTAACAGATTTTGTATGTTTTGTTGGATTTTTTTAGAGCATGTCATTAATTTGGTAATGCAGATATGGCTAACTCCCTTTTGCACCCTCTTCTGTGAAAGGCCAGACTGGAGCTGTGAGAGAGCAGGCAAGGCAGGAGAGAAGGGGAACAAGACCCCTCTTTTGGTGCTGATTAACTGCTCAGCTGCCCATGGAACAGCAGGAACCTTGAATAAATAAATGATGGTTTGCATTACAGCCTCCATCAGTGGCACTACTGGTGGCACTGCTGATGTGCAGTGCAGGGTCCCCAGCACAGGCACTGGTCACTTGGCACCCACACTGCACTGCCTGAGCATGGAACAGCAAGTTCTGAGGTCCTCCCTGCTTATCTCCAAGCAAGTGACACAGGACACATTCCTAAAGCCACTCTGTAGACAAGGCAAAGCTGTACAGAGTTGGGAGAAGGAAAAGCTGAGTTTCTTGTCCACAGACAGGCATAGTTAGTCAAGATAGCTGAGAAACCTGCCAAGAGGATTTTAATTACATTCTTCAAACTCCAAATGGGTTTCAGAGAAGATGCCACCACTGTTGAATTACAGACCTGGTATGTTTTCAGTTTGGTGAAGGCTGAATTTCCTGCTCATCTTACTTTGAATAAAAATGAGGCTTGTATTTCCATATATTACAAGAACACCAATTTGCTAATTCTCTACAGAGAACAGGCCAAAAATCCAACTTCTGAAACACGAAACAAGCAGGGTGGCTTTTTTCAAAGAAGTTCATAGTCTGAAAATATTTTCACATGCCACTGAAGGGCAAAAATACTTTACAGTTCCCTTCTAAATCTGTGTATATGTAAATCCATTTCACACAACTGAAATTTGCAATTAGGAAGCAAAGATCCTCTGAAGTGGACTGGGTCTTTAGCTGACTGGACACTTGTCTCTCCCACTTTGACTCACGGTGCAGAACACAAGAGGCTTGTCTGCATCCTCCACTTGTGGGGGAACCCCTACAAACCCTCAAGCAACCCTCCCCTGCCACAGGGCCTGCTCAGCCCTGCATTCATCTCTGCAGAATCATTCCAGAACAGAAGTGGGTGACGCTAGAAAAAACCCATACATATTTAAGCTGCCATGACCGAGCACCTTCAGTACTCTGGGAAAACACAATCCTGTGGGGCGAGCTGGGCTCTCAAGGGCTGAGCTCCCCGTGTGACATTGAGGCCACAAGTGCTGCAGAGCCCGCTGCAGGCAGAGCCCAGCAGCGCTGACGCTCACCTCGGGTCCGTGCGTGGCCGCCGCAGCTGCCGGTGTCTGTCCACATTGTTTATCGGCCTCGGGCCTCGCCGGCGACTCGGGGCCACCAGAGGCCCCCCTGAGGGGTGGCTGAGCCTGCCCCGGGGCGGGCACGGCCTCTGCCTTGTACCTCTGCAGCCCTGGCTGCGGGGAGAAGCAGGGGTGCTGCTGCCGGCCGTCGATGCCCTCGTGGATGACGGGAATGGGGATGTAGCCCGCCCGCAGCTTGGGGTAGCCCACGTGTCCCGCCGGCTGCTTGGGGCTGTCTCGAGACGGGCCATTCGCTGAGGACTGCCCTTCCTGCAAGGGAAAAAACAGCACAGAGCACTCGCTGGTAGGTCAATAAACACGGCAAGAGAACGCTGCCCCTAAAGGTCTGTCCCAAAAGCAGCATCAGCTGTGTGTGAGGAGCTCAGAGCCTCTCAGGCCCGTGCAGGGCAGTCAGCGGAAGGTGCCAACACTGCAGGCAAGGGGAGGAAGTTAACAAATCTGCTTATGTGGGGGGCTTTCACCCCCACTTCTCATAAGCATTCACTTGTGCTTTGAAATACCTAATTCCACCTGGATTTCTTATTTATCATGCACCATCAGCACTTAGCCACCAGCCCACCCTCTTCAGAGGGAGCTCATCCAATTCAACCAAGTACCAATGGGACCAAAGACATTTCCTCAGCACCTCTCAGAATGTCTGTGCTACATCTGAAAAAGCACTTGAAAACAAGACTAATCCCACCTGAACCACAGATTTCTTTTGGTATCCTTCTTCCCACAGGCTATTTGAAGAGATACTGACACTGCACACTGAAAATGTATTCACTTCCAGCTAAAGAGGATCTGGCTCAGCGAATATTGAGGGAGAGGGAAGGGGAAGGCAGGATAGCTTAACAACAAGGAAAACACTGAAAAGCAAGATTTAAAAATCCCTGTGTTGTCTGAGTACACTCACTGGACAATGTCAAAGCTCTGGCAAGGGTGGAAATGATTTGTACTAAGAGCCCTCACAAGTCCTCTAGTAAGTTCTTCCTGCATCGGTCATTCTATTTTGAGACCCCGTGAGGGCCAAGTTCCAGATGTATCTCTAAGTCAGATCATGTAACAAGCACCTCTGTCATTCAGAGGGTAATGTCATTATTCAGTAAGAGGAGAATTTAATAAGGGGACATATGGTGCAAGTGTTGGAAACCCTATTTTTAAAGAGGTGTTTAAGCTGCAAAAATATTTCATGTTGCTCCTGTACACATTAACATACTAATTCATCAGGAATTCACTTTTTTTACCAACCAGATTATCAGGGTCATTCCTATACGACATTCCTATCACCTGAAAATGTGAATTCTGAGAATTCCCCTTAGCAATAAAACTGCAGAGCACAGAGGCTGTTATCTATGTAAACTAATGAAGACAAAAAACACAGAAAGGAACAAGTTTAAAGCCTGAGCACCACTGTTCCGTTTCCTTTTACTCACTTAAAAATCCTCCACAAAGGAAGAATTCTAGAAGAGGCATAGAGGAGAGCCAGGCCTAGAAAGTTCGCAGAGAGAAGCAATCTGAAGTTGGCTTTCCCAGCTGCAGAGCAAGGATGATCTCATGCCACCGTCTGCACCGGGATCCACGGATGAGTCACTTCAAATTCACCCTACCAGGAAGCCACACTCCTCTCTCTCTGCTCCGCACGCAGACTGTCTGGGGGCTTTCAGAGCCCCTCACACCAACCAGCACTCGCTCTTTCACCTTCCACAGCCCCACAGCTCCGCCGGCACACGGAGTCAGCACACTGCACTTTCCGGGAAATAAACCGGAGGTGTGCTCGGCTGACATCAAGGCCAGGCCGTGCCGGAGCCCGGCGTGCGGGACACGGGCCGGGATCCCGGCGGCTCCCAGCGGGAAGCAGCACCTTGGTGCTCCGGCATTCCGTGAGCACCAGCTGCCCGGCAGTGTCCCTGCCGCAGTAACCCGAGCAGCCACCCCACCTACAGCCGCGGCTCCCTCCGCTATAAAAAGGAGATTCCCTCACTTCCAGCGGCTCTGCGGGAAGGGTTTAGGAGCGGGGTGGGCCAGCAGCCCCTGCAGGTGCTCTGGCATGAGAAAGTTGTCGGCCAAAGCTGCTCTGCTCCACCTGGGTGTACAGAACTGCCCCAAGGGAGTGGTTGTTTTGGGGTCTGCATTGTCTTTAATGGCTCCATTTGGGGATAACACCCCCAGTTCTCTGGAGTAACCCACAATGATAAATCATTCAACATGTCCCACTCCCCCCACCCTCCATGAACCCCCCCAAAGAGTCCAGCCATGGGCTTCCCCTCCCTTGTGTTCATGTTCAGGCCCGTGAGGCTGCCCTCGTTTTGAACCTTCTCAGCAATCTGAGAAATCTGCCACTGCAACTTAAGCCCTGCTAGGAAATACAAAAGAGGCAACCCAAACCCAAAGCAAAAATCAGGTTGGACTGCTTTTTCAAAGCATCCAGTTTATAAATCAAGTAAAGCTTCTGTCAATACTTTGAGAGTTTTTGTTTCGTTGTTTTCTCTTTTTAATAGACTATACTCCCATGATTTCTCATATATTCTTATAGCTTCAGACAACCTGTGCTGCTCCTGTGGAAAGTTAGTATTCCAAACTGGTCCTTTGTTGCAGGCTTTTTTCCCCTGCAGTCAGGTCTAACCACAGTGCAGTCATACTGGAACAGCCCTCAGTAAAAGAACAAATGCAGCGTCCTTGTTTTTCCCACCATCAGTGGCTCCAAGGCACAGATCAGGTTTAGGAAAGGTGCTCTCATCACATCTGCACTTCCTGATCTACACTGTCCCCTTCAACCCTTAATTAAGGCTTGACTCCACAAACAGTTGCCTACATTAGCCAGTTTGTATCGCCACATCTTCAGCTTCTCTCTTCCCTGTTTCTTTTCTTCCCACCATCCTACAATCACAAACATGGACGATCCAGGTATTCTGAAACTCCCCCCACTGGGGGAATGACACCACAAAGGAGGCCCTGGGTTCAGGGAGATGCTGCCAGTGGTTCAGGTCTGTATTTAGTGAGAATCTGACACAGCACCGAGTGCGTGCAGATCCCAATGTCCCTGTCTCCAAACTTCTGGCCAAAGCAGTTTTGTTTTGTGCAGGAGAGCCTGTGTTTCCAGCCTGGGCAAACAGGTTCTGGAAGACTTCAGGAGAAGCTCAGATGTGCCTGGGGACACTGTGGCAATGGGGGGGAATGGAATCAAGCTCTGGAAAACTCATCTTAACACTACATTAAAGAAATTCACAGATTCCCTCCTAATGCTTTAATTCCACAGCACAGCCAGCACAACAAAAAGTAGCCTTTTTTGGTTTTATTTGCCTTCTATCACATAAAGTTCTTGCTTGTTACATTAACCCATCTGCTACCTGGAAGAAGTCCAGAGCTCACATTTAACTCCAATCTGCACAAAGAAATGACCAATGAATGACAAGTCTTAGTCCATCATCCTTCCTGGTTTAAGTATAAAAAAAGAGGAACCCAACTCAGGTTTCTTCATCAAAACAAACTGAAGCAAATTTCTCCTGCCCTCATCTAAGGAAACAAGAAGTTCCTTAAAATTGAAAGTAGTGATAGGCAGCAGAGTATTGAGTAATTTTCAGCGAGTACCAGGCCTGACTATCAGCAATCCCAGCTGTGATCACAGACATTTAATTTACCTTGAAGAGACAGAAATCCCTCAAATAGAGGGAGCACAAAAATGCAAATGCCTTGAGAAGCTCAGAAACTTTCACAACAGTTCTAGTCAACATTTCAGGTATCCTGAAATACCAGCAGGAACTGAAACCCAATCCAGCACCTCAGGAGGTGCTGAGGTAAGTCACCACATCCAGGCAAAGGAAGGTTTGGCCCAGCTGCAGGAGGGACAGCAGAGCTGTGCCTGAAGATCTGCTCCGGAGCAGGGACAGCGCTCGCACCTCTCGGGACGAGCGTTTCTGTTGTGAGGCCATCACCAGGATAAATAAAGGTGCAGCCAGCACGAGTTGTGCAAGTGGAAAAAACACTTCATACCCCCACATCCTACTGCTGGCTTCCCGTGGGAAGGGCACTGTCAGGACTGACACTAAAATCCTCCAACTGGCTCCCATTTTCAGTGAGTTCTGAAGCCATGAGCCACTGCAATGAAAAAAGGGACAGCAAGAAAAAAAGCACAACATTGCACCAGGATTCCCAGTACAGCTGTACCAATGGATAATGGATAACCCCTAGTGTGCCCCGAGTCTGCTCAAGTGTTAATTCCAGACTCAAACACAGAAACCTGCAAATTCAGTCACTGCTGATGCTGGGAAATTGCCACGGGAGTTTTCCAGATGGTTCTATCTTTCAAATGAAATTGGGAAGAATATTCTGTATTCATGTTAAATGACTTCAATAGTTGTATCAAATTCAGAATCTCCCTTCTGAGACTCCTTGCATAATACATTTGTCATTCCTCAAACACTAAAATGGTCTACAGAATAAAGTCTAAAAGCCTCCTCTGCTGCCATTGCACTCTTGCATTTTTCTTAAACTGTCCTGATGTTATTTGCAGCACAGTCTCTACAGCACACATTATTCACTCATGTAGCATCCCTGTAGCTCTTGCAGAGCAGCAGTGCAAGTATTTAAATTGCACCTGTTTTGTAAATATTATTTAGCAAGGGGAAAACAAAATTTACCAACACTGCTAAGAGATGAAACAACTTCTCTGTATGCAAACAGATGGTCCACTGACTGCAGTGTTGTTCTGAACTTGTAAGCTGCTGCTACAGAGTACCATGCAAACAATTATTCTGGTCACTCGTGACTGAGAAAACACCACTACCTGACAAAATCTTACTTTAGAACACACCTTGCACAATTTTAAACCCAAATCCTATATATTTAGGGAGAAGTGAATAGAATGATTCTGTTATTTGACAATCAAATACAGCAATATAAACAAAATGAGTGACATAACAACCAAGTTTTGTTCACACACTTGCTCAAACCTGTATTTTATCAGAAATTACTAGAAACACCAAAAAAAGACAGTGGTACCCAGTATTCAAATTAAGAGTGAAGTAACTATTCTATTTATTAAAGAAAATACCATTTTTGTAATAGAAAGGGAAGATTTAAACCACTGGCATTAGATTCCACATCCACTTCTACTTTACTTCTGGCCAGCCCTTCTTTCCTTCTCTGCTGCACAAACTACAAAAGCACTACACTATCTTTGCTAGCAACACAAATCAACATATCCCAAGTATTTCTAAGAAGTTCCTCAGAGGTGCTGTGTGTTTGAACATATTAATAGCACAGCATCAGCATGAGCTGGGTTTTACTAACACTTCCCAGAGAACTACACGAGTTGGAAGGTGCCCAGTGATTTACTCTTAGTGCTGACTCCAAACTTCTTACAGCCCTGCCTCAGCTGCTGCAGACATTTGCATTCTCACCCTTTTACTCACAATTTGTGCTTAAATATATAGACTGAGCACATAGGCATTTGAGCAAGATATCATTAGCTAATGACTGAAGGAAACCATGAATAAGCTCAGTTGCATGAGCTGTCTCAGTAGAACTTCGTGTCAGTCACATCATGTAACCCAATTACAGGCCAAGCTGCTTTTGATGTTCTACTTGCTGAATGCTGAGTTTTATTTCCCAACAAACACATGTGTAGGCAAACAGGCCTTTTGTTCTCTCTTGTAATTATCAAGTTGTATTATACAAGCATTACATTAACATTCACTCTAACTGATGCCATTAGAAATAAATAAACACTATTAAAAACTGAAGGAGAAAACAAATCCTAAGCTTTTCAGAACAGAGAGCCTTCCTTACTGGAGCAAATATGTTGGCTATCTTGCAGCTCAATCTTGTTCCAGGAACAAAACCTGTCCTCTTTTAATCACTCGGATTCTTTCTTCAGCTAAAATGCCTTGGCACAGACATGACAACACCTGCCCTGTGTGCCCATGAGTGGAAGTTGGCACTGAAAGCACCTGATGGGCCAACCTGAACACGTCTGAGAAAGAACAATGACTGCTCCGAGGAGCAGAGTGCTCTTAGAGAGCAGCTTTAGTGGATGGAGTTAGAGAAAAGCCCTTTGGAGCAGAAATATCCTTGTCAAGGGTGATGAGAATGACACTTTATTCGGTTATTTCTGTTCACTGCCTCATTACCTAAGCAGCAGGTGGTCAAACTGTTGCTTTCCTATTAGTTATGACCCAGGAATCTGAAATACATCAGAAAGCACAAGCCTCAAAAATCAGCAAAACAATGCCTCATTAAAAAAAGGAGAACAGGCAGATAATTAAGAGCGGGCTGTGAATTTCAGTTTATAGTCATGCCCACCATTTTCATCTAAAATTTCATTTTCTACATAGCAGTCTTCCGACTTCACTTCCTTAGAGAGCAATTTTCCAGCACTATAAAAGCACTTGCTACATTGCACCCCATTTATTAATTATAAGGCTTTGCCATCAGCCATAAAAACCACACTTTTGTGCTACCTGAGTGACAAGTCTCTTCCCCACCCCATGCCTGATCTTCCTGTCTGTAAAACCGAGAAGGAAAAATAAAAAGAATCAAACCAGCAGCTTCTGCAACGTATTTAAGATACAGCATTTTTCTTTTTGCCTGTAATTAAGTAATGTGATCTGTGTGAACAAGACATTTCTTCTAATTTACATTTACCTTTACCTTGGCATGAAGAGATACCACAGCTTACCTAGAGAGTGATACTGTCTGCACACCCCAAAGCATATTGGATTGTTACCTGCCTTATCATGGCTCAAGTGGGAACAATCCTGGTTTTGCCACGTAGTCATGGAGAAGTTCTGCCTGTGCATACAGGTGTTAAAAATACAGTTCCCAGGTAAGAATGCTGCCAACCTGGCACAAGTATTCTTCCTTTGTCCTTTACATAAGAGGAACACAGTGCCAGGAGTTACACAGAGCCCTGCAACACCTTCTCTGCTTTTCTTCTTGCATTACCTCCAGTATCATTTCTTCACGTTCCTGATTAGATTCACCCCTTGTTTTCAGGTTAATTGATATGTCCTTAAGTTAACTCCCTGCTCACCATGCTCTGTCAGGAGGGACTTTAAATAACTACACCAAGCAGCTGCAGGGAATCTGGGCAAAGCCAGGACACAGCCCTCCAAAAAATCCCCTACTGATAATTTTACCACTGCTGCCTATTAAGCCTTTTCTGTGCAGTGTTTTTTTTTAATCCAGTAACCAACTCATTAGCCTGACAGAATGCACATCAGCATTAGGAATGTAAAAACACTGCAGGTGGAAGAGACCTTAATTGTTCCTAAGCTGACCTCACATTCCCTTCCCCTGAGGAGAACCACTGTGAGAGGTGCAGTTTCAGAGAGGCTGTTCTGACAGCTCAATGCAATTTCTAATTTGGTCTACCAAGGATTTTTCAGTCAACTTGACCATGAGAAGTCAGTGCTCAAAAATAAGCCCACTGCTCAAGAGATGCGAATTGAGTGACTTCAGACTTATTTGGGGAAGCAGAGAGAAAAGAGATGCAACAGCCACGAAGGGAGAGGATGGAAACTTAGGTGTAGTCAGTTGTTCCCCAACGAAGCATCAGCAGCAGGGTGAGATGGCTGCTTCTTCCTTTGTTTCGGCCTGTGCAGTCATTGCTGCAGCCAATACTTAGAGTAAATCACTTTTATGGCTGCTCCCTGACTCGTGCCTGGCTGCTGCAGCTTTTATCTCAAACCCAAGGCAGCAGTGAGCTATTGATCACTTCAATATCCGTTAGTGAAGCTCAGCACAGTCAATTCCTTTGGTTTATTTTTAGCTGCATTATTTCCCAGGGGGTTCACTGCATGTGGGAACAACACATAGAAGGGGCATTGATAAATACCTGTACAAACCTTCTTTTGTTTTCTTCTTGAAATGCAATCTGTTTTTATCGACACTTTGGGGAACACCAAGTTAACAATTTAATGTCCTAAGACAATCCTGCAGGAAGTATGCAGAGGTGTGATACTTCAAGTTCGCACAGAAAATCATTGCATCAAATAATCATAGGAAATTAGTAATTCTATTTTTAAAAAAAGGAAGAGTGACACTGTTAGTAAACACATTTTTGCTAGATGTATATAGATCTTGACAGTATCTATTGTACCTTACTCCTTAAATGTCTTACTGTTAACAGATCCTTGAAAGAAAAACATTAGTCTACCAAGAAGCTTCATTAAGAAATATTCTTCTGTCATTTGCAAAGTCATTCCTTATTTCTCACTGAAACAATGAGATTTTTTTTTCTTTCTCATGAAGGACTCCCCAGTCCATCCTTACGCTGCAGTGATTTCCTACATGTAACAGAAACAAATATGCAGAACACTCATCCTTCATGTGGGTAAAACGAAGTAAGGCCAGACTGAATGAGGAAATAACAGAGAGCCATCTGAAGTCACAAATGCACCTAAAATATACAGCTAAATGCAAAATCAAGGTCTGGTTTCGTTGCTTTAAAATGGCTTTGCCATGGGTTAAAATTTCAGAAGAGCCACTTCAACTTTTACCCGATTATGTATCTGGCACAGATCACTGCAGCCAGCATGGCTACACTGATGTTAAGCCCAGGGTAAGTGAGAAGACCAAGATCAAGCACTTGGGAACAACAGGACTTTATTATGACACTGTCTCAGCTATATTCTTACCTAGCTAAAAAAGCTCAGTCAGCCTTTGATCTGTGCTGCAGTCATTGGCCACGTACAGTGTAACACCTCATTTCACTGCCTGATCTCTTCAGAAAGGGAACAAACACTCACAGACAGGATATTGGTGGAGAAAGTGCAAGACCACCTCAAGGGTAGTAAAAAAATTGCTAGTTTCACTGTCACATTTCAGTGAAAGCAATGCAGTGATGGAGTCAGCACAAGTTTGATCTTTGTATAATCATCCTTGAAAAGGTGCATGAAGTCTGACACATGCAGTCAGCTTTTGTGATTCTCAGATCACTTCTAAAAGCCCCAAGCTCTCATCTGAGCTCGGCTGAGAATGAAGAAAATCAGAAAGCTCACCCCAGCAAATCTCTTTTTTTTTGCTTTCATTTGTGGTTATGTCCTTCCTACCTGTTTAGAGATTAACAGAAGTCTGGTGTCTTCAAAAATCTTTGCTGGATTTCAAATTCAGTGTCAGTGGGTAATTTGCCTTCCTTGGCATTGCCTAGCTAAGAGAATATTTAGGAAAAAGACATCTTTTCCTTGGGCCTGATTCTAAGATTCTTCTGCTAACTGGTGCCTGTCCTTGTGAAATACACTGGTACTCAACAAACTGATGATTTCAGCAGCTGTCCACAAATTCCAGCAGACACATTTAACTCAAGGCTCTGATAAATGGCTCTGTGAGAGCAGTTACACACAACTTCTACCACCATAAACTTGGAGGACTTTTATAGATAGGAACTCCCAAAAACCTACAGTTAATTTCTAGAGGCGTTTCTCTGTCTCCCAGTGAACAAATCCAAGGCACACATTCCTGCTTACAGTCAGGAGTAACAGATTTTCCTGTTTGGAAAAGCTATTCAAAAGGAGCTTTTTGTACCTGTGACAGCCCTTGCAGTTGGCAGAAGAGGCAACTTTTCATCACCACAGATTTCAGATGAGATAGGGGTGAAAATTTGTTTTGTTTCAGGCACCCACTCAAGCAGAGGGCTGATCAGTCAGACAGCTTCCAACTCTCTTCACACAATTATTGAAAGCAGCTTGAATCTGACTGCTCTGTTAAATGGGTTAGTCTCAAGTGGTATTCCTGGAACAAAAGCCTTTGAGTAAACAGCACACTTTTCTTCTCAACAACATTCTATGGTTATAAAAACCACACTATTTTTATTTTTACTACATAACAGACAGTGTTATCAGGTGCCTCCAAAAAGGAGAGAAAACCCTTTTTCCTATACTAGTCTCAATATTCTTATTATCAAATTATATTTTTCTAAGACCTCTGTGTATTATCGGTGGAGTTTATTCGCAGATGAAACGAACTANCGGTTCCCCAGGGCTCCCGCAGCCCCGACCCCGCTGTCCCCCGGTTCCGTCCCCCAGCGCTCCCCCGTCCCCGCCCGCAGCAGCCGCTGCTCCCAGCGCGGCCCCTCCCCGGCGGCCGCCGGCCCCGGGCTCCAGTCCAGCCCCGGGAGCTCCGTGCCCGGGACGTGCCCGAGCCCCGGGCCGGGAGGTTTCCCTCGGGGGAGCCGGGCAGCCCGGCGTGCCCGGGGTTAAGAGACTCTCCGCGCACACAAGCGCGCCGAGACCCCGGGGAATCGCTTTCCCACCAGGCAAATCCTACTTGGCTCAAGTTTCCAGCACTTTCTGCCCACAGCCGCCGCGCTGTCGGGTCAGAGGGCTGTGTTCCCCCAAGGAACGGGCTGTATTCGCCCAAAGCCGGGGACCCTGACCCGAAAGGGCCATTCCTCGGGGCCCCGGCGGAACCCCGGGCGCTCTCCCCTCCGCGCCGCTCCTTCCATGGACATATTTGGACTGAGATGCGGCTTTTCCCCGAGAGCGCTTCGGAACAAAACCGGAGCGGCAGCTGCCGGCAGAGTTTGGGACCAGGGGAAAGAAAACGGGGAAAGAAAAAAGAAGTCGGAGTCCGAGCCGGATCTCTCCTTTTTTAAAGGCATCCAACGTTCGGGAAGTCCACAGCTGAAAAATAAATCAGGTTCGCCTCTCCCCTGGCAGGCCGGGCGGACTTAGCCAACTTTAAATAAACATTAGAGGGCCGAGGTATCAAATGGTTGAACGCACGAAAAAGGGACCGCAGTGCGTCAGAGACAAAAGGCAGCTCCTGCCCTCACTGCATCGCCACGCGCGGGGGGAGCGCGGCCCCCGACCCCCCTCGCCCCGCCGGGACACCCGGCCCGGGCTCCGCCGCCCGCCC
>VYXD01013985.1:137641-173512 GCA_013397195.1 Hylia prasina | reverse complement strand
CCTATGCTAAAGCTGGAGGGTGTAACTTGTGTTTTATATACTTTATTAACTTGAATAAAATAATTTACTAACTATTTTTAGCTTAACAGCCTAAATGGTTTTACAAACAGGTTTTTAGATTAAAAGCCTAAGAAAGATCATCATAATCATTTGGTGTGAGCTGTAATGTAATTCAATAGGACTAAATTCTCAATTGAAATTTTCTAATCTTGGTTGTGATATACTTCTAGCACTACGTTCTGTTACTATTCTTGCTTTTCAAATAGTGAAGTGTTATCCTTCTTGTTTTAAATTGTTCAATAACCATTATGATTGTTCTAGCATAAGGGCATCATTATGGATCCAGCCACCCTTGTCATATCTTACTTTGTGAAATAATCTTTTTTGCAAAAGAGAAGAGTCAAGTTGAGAAATCATTAAGGGGAAATTAAATAAAGTGTATACCTTGGTATAAGATTGTAAATTGCAGATCTGTTTATGTGTAATAGTTTTAAGTAAACCATAACTTTTAAAGATTTCTGTTAATTTTAATTTTTTCCCTTTCATTTGATTTTGTTGTCCAGGTGGGGTTAAACCATGCGCATTAAACTGCTTGGCTGAAGGGTATAATTTTTACACTGAACGTGCTCCTGCAGTAATAGATGGGACTCAGTGCAATGCTGATTCACTGGATATCTGTATCAATGGAGAATGCAAGGTTACAAATGTTTATAAAGTGCTTGTGGATTACTTTGTTGTTTCTGCTCTCACCTATATTTAGTTATGGTACTTGTATAGTACATGAAAGGAAGTGTTGACAGGTCAAGTTGTTAATAAAAGTATAAGATTGAGACAAAAAGTTAAAACAGATATTACATAAAATAGGCAAATAATTTGAATTTCAGTAACTTCTCAGAGACATTAGTAGAATCTGCCATTTTATCTTTGTTCCTTCTTTATGGTTTCTGTTGAGGAGTTAGTGGAAATGGCAACAGCAGATGAACAGGTTCCTTGCACTCTTCCAAAGCCTTTTCCATCATTTCAGTTAGAACATCTCTCTGGCTGAAAAACACTAAATGAGAACATATTAATCTGTTTAACTAGTTCATTCTCTTGCAAAAAATCATGCTGTTAATGTTATTGAAATAGAAAGTCATCACTATTGGCCTGTGGTTCTAGGAAAAATCTAATAGTGATGTATTTGCCATTTACTAAAATTCTGATTATCTTGTAAGATTCCAATAGAACCACTTTACAAGAATTTCAGTTGAATCAGGGGTTTGTGCCATATTTTTTGGTTATTAACATTCCACTGCTTCTTCAGTTTAGTAAAGTATTTAATTATGTACTTAGGTCTAGATATTTGAAAAGTACTGGTGACTCTAAAAATTATTTGATTTCAACAAAACCACTGACAGAAGTAAAGCTTAACTTAATGCTGCAATGCTTTGCTAAATGGAGGGCTGAAGAAGTAGGTTTATTGAATGACACAGTGAGATTAAAAGCCTTTGCCATGCTTTAGTAAACTGATAAAAAGATTCTCAAGCTGAGAATGAACTGTGAAGAAAGTTGGGTATCTGTCATCTTAGTGACTCAGTGAGTCGAAATATAAATAGTTAAAATAATAATATTTTGTCAGTTATTGAAAGTATTTTAACTTTCTTTATGATGTGTGTATTACTGTTTACAAGATGGCAAATAATACTGCTAGACAGGAAACAAAGACAGCTAGAGAGTTATGTAGCTACCTTCTTCTTTGTGTGAGTCCTGGAAAAATATTGGCAAGCTGCAGTCTTTATTCTGTTTACAATCTACTTGTTTCATTCTAATTTTCGTTCATTTTCCAAAGAATCTGTCTTTTCATTTATTTTGATTTTTTTCATCTAACACAGCATGCACTTCAGCTTTTCTCTGTTTCATTCTGCATTTATTCTTACTGTAAAGTCATTTGCACTCTATATTCACACTTATGAAAATTGCAAGTTTTCCCTGCAACATGTGGAAATAGGTCTATGAAGCTGTAATGCCTTAAGAATACGACATGCTCTCTAAATGTTTAAGGATCACACAGCAAATGTTTACTTTAAAAAAGCAATATAGATGGCATGAAGCTGTTGTAATATCAAATAAGAACATCAGTAATCACTTATTGATGAGTATAATAATTATATTATATGCAAAACACTGTGAAATCCCTTCCTAGAAGTCACAGTAGAAATGCAAGGTTCTTATTAATCAAGATTTGATAGCAACCCAAAATGCGAATTCTTCTCCTTTTTTATCTCCTTTCATTGTTAAGTGAAAACCCACTTAAAGTACTGGTTATCAACAACAGAGTAGATAAAAATAAGAACTGAATTTCTCAAACTTGAGAGAAACACTTCAAAGAAACTTTAGAAATAATGGTGTACACCATCATCCTGTTAAAATATTTGTTCCTATCTGTTCTCAGCATGTAGGTTGTGATAATATTTTGGGGTCTGATGCTAAGGAAGACAGATGCCGTGTGTGTGGAGGAGATGGGAGTACGTGTGAAGCCATTGAAGGTTTCTTCAATGATTCATTGCCCAGAGGAGGTATGTACATGTATGTCCATTCTGTTGCACAATGCTTTCAGATGACTCTTCAGCAAATACCAGTGCTGCCTTCATTCCCAGCATGGCATTACTGCTGGTCATTCACTTTGACTCTGTGTGCCTACTGTTTCCTTTTTTGGTGCATTAGTTTGGATTTATCCCAAATACAACAATGTCATTAATTACTGAATGCCTAGTTCTGTTGGTGAAGGTTTTTTTGTTATTATGTATTTATGGTGGTATATTAAGAGTTATGTTGTGTATTATTTTACTGTATGTGGTAGAATCTGATAGTCATGCATGAAATTTTAGAATAGTAAGAATACAGAAGAATCTCAGAAGTTTGTCATATTAAGAATTCAGAAAATGTAAATATAGGCTATTATTTTAAAACTTAGCTCAAAAAAAATTAATTTCATAGTCTTAGTTTACCAGATTTTGGACTCCATAATTCAGAAAAAGGAGTGATGCACTGCAGTTAGTTCTGTCCAGTTGAGAGAACTGGACTTGCTCAGCCTGGAGAACCCCCTGGTTTATGGGGACCTGTTATGATCCTTCCAAGACTATGAGGAAGTCATGGAGAAAACAGAGCCAGGCTGGTGGGTACATGGTGGGAGACAAGACATATACAAGACATATTTAGCTATAAACTGGTAGAAGAAAGGTGATTAACCAAATGGAAGAAAAAACTATTTCCTCAGGAGGAGAGTCTAGCAGTGGATCAGATTTCCCAGAAAGGTTGTAGTTTCCATCTTTGGAGTTTTTCATGACCTAGCAGGATAAAGCTCTGAGTAACTCAGTCTGATCTCCTAGCTGCGCCTGCTTGTTGCAGGAAGTTGGACTAAATGACTGACTGAAGTCCTCTAACACTTGAATTATCCTATGATCCTAAAGACATTTTTAATGTTAATTACTTAAGATACACTGTTGAAAATACTTTATTAGCAGTTAAAAATTCCTGAATACTTAAGTTCTTGCTATCAGTTAAAAATTATTGTATGAAGTTTAAAAAGTTTTCCTTTGTATCACATGAAAGAAAATTATCAAGTACATTTGAATCCCATATCTCATACTAATTTTTAGTTGTAAGTATTTCATTAATGGTTTATTTACTTAAAATTGATGAAAGTAATAAAAACAGCAAATGAATTTGCTCTTTGTCTTACAGGATATATGGAAGTGATTCAAATTCCAAGAGGTTCTGTGCACATTGAAATAAGAGAAGTGGCAATGTCAAAGAACTACATTGGTAAGGGCACTTTTTATATAGCAGATAGTTATTAAAATGTCAGAGTTTATATTGTGATTTGAAGGTCCATTTTCTGGTTTGGCCAAACTTTATCCACAGAAGCAGCAGAGGGAATAGTTAGCTGTTAATACAGCTAACTTGTGATCAGACATTTAGTAGTTAGTCAGGGTGTATTCTCTTTGATGGAGTTATTGAAATACACCACGCATTTCCTCCTTGTCCACAGTGCAAAATCATGCCAACTTCACTATAAAGTATGAGAGTTGAACTGAAGCAGATGAGAAAATAATGCTTAATGTAAGGAAATAAAATACTTGGTAACAATGAAATAAAACTCAAATAATCTGTCCCGCTGTGAAGTAGTGTCTTCCATCTGGAAAGTCTCTTGGGGGATTAAACTGTTTTAAAACACAATTTTATTTCATCAGCAGCCATAGTTACTTAAATGTTAACAATCCTGTCTCTTTACTTCAAGGGAATTTAATGTATCAATTACACAGCACTAGATACCTTTCCTGGTTTGTAGGTAAGAAAATTAGTTGCAGAAAAACTGTATGATAACTGAAATAATTCAGGAAGCCTACTGTAAAGCACAGAATAAAATTCAGATTCCCAGATTCTTACTCATTTCTCTAGAGACTGTTAAGTGTGCTTTCTGATTTTTTAACACTGATATTTACAAATCTGACTTAGTCAAAGTAAAGACAATGTGTTTTGCTGAAAGTTTATGTACCTTGGTTTGCATAGCAGTTGGTTGACAGTGTACAAGAACACCAATTTCTTAGTCAGAAATAGATTAGGGGGCTGATTAGTTGTACAGCAAACTAAGAAATTAACACTAGCAGAAGCTATTTCCTGTTTGAGCTGTAAAGCAGTTGCTGAGGCTACTTATTTCAGTCTCCAGTCTGTGTACTTGGTAAATAACACTAACACGTTGGAAGGTATTGTGATGTCTGTGAGTGTGAGATAGAAAGGCAATTATCCTCATCAGAACATTAATTCCTAACTGGATTATATTGACAATAATGGCACCTTTTACTGCTGAATGCCTACCTTTCTTTCTGTCTGCCACCACCCTTCTGTAATTCAGCAGACAGTCAACCTCCCTCCATACGGCAGGATTAATAACACTACCAGCAATTGAGTGATTACTATTATTTCAACATCATGCTCCCCAAGGCCCCTCCCCATGTGAAAATATACCACGTGTAATTTTGTTTCCATATCCTGTGTTGAGTTTCTAGCGGGGGGAGGCAGAGAATTGTGCTATGTAGCCTGTCATGGTAGTTTTCTGCCAAGAACTCCTTAATGAACAGCTGAAAAACAGAGAAAAGATGATGCTATGATTGATTGTTATTCCTCTCTAAGAATAGAGCAGAAGAGAGAGATCTGGAAAAACATTTTGATTGCCACCATCTGAATAAAGTAAATGAAAAACGCAAATTTTTTGGTTTAAAAAGAAAATACATACAACATCACTGATATATAATCTGGCCACGGATCTGAAAATGTTAAGTTGTACATAGACACTTTTTTCATGTGCTTATCACAATTTCAAGGAATTCCTGGGCTTTCAAGCTCTCTCCTAACTACTTTGTTTCATGCCACAGAGTCCTGACTACAAAATGGGGTCTTCCTCTCCTTTATTAGTTTCTTGTGTTTCCAGCTTTCAAAAGTGCCATTATGTCCATTATACCTTATGGGGTATATTGCTCAGAGAGTGCAAACCAGATCTCTTGTTTTAGGATAACCAGTTTCTGGGGAAAGGAAGGCTTTGGTTTGTCTGCTACATTAAAGGAACTAGTCAAGCAGAATTGGTAGCGAAAATGATTTTATTATATTAAAATACATAACCCAAGGGTATTGTTTTATGGATGTTTCTTTAGTGGCAGTGTCAACTTCGCAGCTCCTTCTCTGTCTTTATGGAGTACCCCTTGTTGTTCCAGGACAGCTCTTTGTGTGGCCACACTGTGAATGAGATGAGAGAACTGGTTCTGCTGAAAATAACCATTTACACATAATATTCTGTGTTCTCTTATGTGCAGTACTGCCAAATGCATGATCATAGTCTAAGAAATCAATTTCTCCACTTGAAAGTATACTAAACCCTTTCAGTTTTGTAGTAGTCACCCTGTTCCAGTTGGAGATGCCCCAGCTGCTTGTGGGGGGTTGGACTAGATGACCTTTAAAAGGTCCTTTCCTACCCAAACTATTCAATGATTCTAACATACCGAAAAAATAAACCCATCTTCCTCTGTAGTTGTCCCACTGGCTCCTTTATTCAAACTCAGGCTTTCAAATTAACCCACAGCAAACATCCCATAGTTCCTTAAACTAGAATGCCGTTCGTTTGAAATAAATTACCTCAAATTTGGAGTGCAGTTAGACGATTCAGTCAGCTCAGTTAGCACCTGTCCTCTCTCACCTTAATCTGGCTGATCATTTTTTCACCAGTATCACTCCTAGTTATGTGACAAAATAAGTCAAAAGCCCATTTCTGCAGCTGCACAAATAGTACAATATTTTAACTGATTTCTCCAACAGATAACCCAGTAACAACAAAACTGCCTGTGTTCAGAGCTGCAGAAAAAACTGCATTTTAGTAGTGCTGTTATCTTCCCTTAAATGGCTTAATCCAGGGTGACGCCTGGCTTTACATTCCTCTTATGCTGGTTTTCTGTGGGCTTCCTGCATTTCAGGTCCTCATAAATGATTTGATTACATGAACTTGTTCCTTCTGTCTTATATGCTGCTAGCGTTATGCCACTGCGTAATTATTGCCATGTAATTATTGGACTGCAGTTCACAACTGTGGCTTTCACCTGTGCATAACTGCTGACATTAGGTAAATGTACTTAGAAAATGAAAATGCATTTTTCTTTGGGAGTCAGGTAAAAAAAAAAAACTGCTTTGCTTCTGGATGTATATTAGTTTAAGCATATATAGCATACAGATTTTAATTCTCAGACCTTATGGTACTAATGGAAATGGCTACTAGTGTCTGCTGAATATCACTGTCACCAGTAGAACAGATCTGCCTCTCTCACTATCTCCTGCTTGTCTCTGTTGGACATGAAAGAAAGACGAGAGACTCCAAATATTTCAGAAGGCAAATAGCAAAAAGAAGGCTTTATTGTCTAATTCTTACTACCTTTTATAAGGTGTTTCAATACAGACTTAACATGATTGGTGAACAGTAATGATACCTCTCTAATTCCATTGGTCAAACCAGAGAAACACAAAAGCACCAGCTGTACAGAGTTGTTTTGAGAAGGAACAATTGTTTACCAAGATTGTTTTGAGAAGAAAACCTTCCTGAGAAATTCTGTCTTGGGAAAATTCAACAACTACTAACAGGCTAAACTTTTAGACTCAGAAATATCAGGCTCACACCTGCTCACATGAATGCTCTCTGATCTGTTTTAGACAATTTAAGCATCACTGAGGCATTTTCCCTAACTGTTTAAGGTAAACCAACTGTCCACACACATGTAGTTGAGAGTAAAATGTCAGATAACTGAAGTTGTCTTATTCCTTAGCATTATGATGTGAAGTTTTCCCCTATCCAGTAAAATGAGTCATTTATCTCAATGGAAAATCACATGCTCTTTGACTATGGGGTTCCAATCATCATTTTTCCTTTAAAAACATGATCTATTTTAAATAAATAAATAAAATATGTAAAACTTGGTAATCGTCACCTTAAATCAAGAAGTCAATATTTAATTAACTGAATAGTCAATTTAAGATACAATGTCAGTTTCGTATTTAGGAACTTAATGTCATATTATTAACAAAATATCAAATTCAAATCCCCAAATAATGTGTGCTTGCCCATCCTAATGGTTGGTTAGCTATGAAATTTCTGTTTTATCTACAGTACTTTCATGTTTTAAGGCTCTAAATTAGGAAGGATAAAATATTGTATCAGATTAAGTAGCTAATATTTCAGTTCACAGTAGAAATATCTTGTATTTGTGCTTTAATATGGCAAAAAAGTAGTGGACATAGGCAACAAACCAACAGCTGACTGGTACAATATGTCAGACCCAGTGTTCCTTCTATTTTTTTCCTGTGCACATTATCTGTGATACTTATTCCATGCCCCACCTTCTTAATTAAAAGATGAGGTTGATAATTGATTATACATTTCAGATGTGCATGTATCTCATGTAGTTCAGAATACATTGCACATGGAGTCAGATTTAAAGTTGAAGATATATTGCAAGTTGCATGAGGTATTCTGGTTAATTTCATGCAGCTTCTGCATGTTGAAACCTTTGAAATAATCTGCACATTGAAGATTATTACAGAGGCAAAATTGTTGATTTACATGAGGGATATTTTTACCAGGACTGAAGAAAAGGCTTTATGTTGCTTGAACAAACAGTGATATAGAGCTGAAGCTCACATACTTCTAACAGATTAGTAGATTAATTTAAGTGGCTTCTCCATTATAAATGCTGCTTCCAATTTTTAGGTGGCTTGTATTTTTTTTTAAGCTTTAAAATCTGAAGAGGATGACTACTATATTAATGGTGCCTGGACTATTGACTGGCCAAGAAAGTTTGATGTTGCTGGAACAGCTTTCCATTACAAGAGACCAACAGATGAACCAGAGTCTTTGGAAGCACTAGGCCCGACTTCAGAAAACCTCATAGTCATGGTAAAGTTATAATAAATGTATTTTTGAAATTAGAAATGTGTATTTATTTTCTGAGAAAGGACAATGCCATGAATGAAAATAGGCTGAGTTTACAAACAGTATACAGCTTATGTAGCTGGGACTTTGTGTGAGTGTTTTAACACGTTTCCTACATTTCAAAACTGATGGGCAAACATTGTGATGAAATGGGGTGAAGTCAGAGGAGCACCAGGAGATCTCACAGAAAATGAACCACATCTTTTTAAATGTGGTTCACAGTAGTGGCAGCGAAAATTGTGAATGGGCCATGTATTGTATCTCTGCATATTGCTGGCACTTGACAGTCCCTGACGGTTCTGTACATTTCAGTAGTTTTAAGCCTGGCCTGAGTGTGACATTTACATATAGCCTTACCACAGGATGAGTATAATGGTATGACTCATGTTAAAGTATGTTATGGTGACATACATTGCTCTCAAAAGATTTTATAAAGTATGAGAATGTAACAGAAGATATGACCAGCATCCTGATGCCATCTGACAACAGGCAGGAGCCTGCTGTTCCACTGCTATGTTGAGGAGGAGTATGAGAACAAGTTGATTTTTTTTCCCAGTGTATATTCTGATAGCTGCTAGATTTGCATTCAGTGATTGCTTGAGCGAGATAGGATTTTTTTTGTAGAGAATAATTGTTGCATGGATATCCACATCTTAGGCAGCATTTTCAAACTCTTGAATAATGTTTTTTCCTTCTGTAGCTGTGCATAGGCTAAACAGTCCATACAGAATAAATTCCACAATTATGGTGCCTTCTTTCATTCAGTCTGTGTCACTGACTTTCTTTCTGAAAGTTCTCTGCTCTTTTGCCATGTGGAGGTAGGCAGATGTGCTTCTGCAAAATGTAAGAGAAAGTAGATATGGATGAAAAGTAGATCTAAGGTGAGTCAGATTGCTTCATCTAACTTGATTTGTGCTATTAGCAATGAAAAAAAGTTTGATGGAGAGTCAAAGGCTAGTGTTGAACAGGTAATCTGTAGAGGTGCAGTTCAGCAGCAAGGATAGACAAAACTCACGATGATTGTTGTACTTTTGTGGCTGCAGCAAGACTTTTGTTATTCTTTTGAAGGACTCACAGGTGTGATTCCACCAAGCTTATGCTGTTGGCTGTTACATTAGGGGAAAACAATGGCCTCAGCAGCAGTCTGTTTGTGTTACTGCTATTACTAGAAGTAATGTACTGTAGTGTAGTCGCTAGAAGTGCTAACAAGGGAAAGATAGGTTCAAATCTATGTGGATTGTACTCCTCCCAAGACTTCAGTTAGAACTGATGCATGTTTCTACAATAATGTGCTTTTCCAACTTTGACCTCCCATAATTATTCAGCTCTCAGGTTAATTTCCATGAAGACATTAATTCTATGAAAACTAGAAAAATTTATAAAATTTCTAAAACTCTCAAAATTAGAGAATTTTGTCAGGAATAAGGAACTGACAGAAATAATAAAGTTGTGTTAAGGGAGAAAAAAGAAAAGATAAAGCTCACCTTGGACAATAATATTTTTCTTTTGTACATTTTTTAAAAGTTAGTACAGATCCTTTTGGGAAATACCTAAAAAGAACTGCTGCGACTTCCTTTTTTACTCTCTTCCCGTTCAGCAGAACATAACACATGCCTAGAATAAATGTCACTGTGTTTGCCCTCTGCTTGCCTGCTTTAATAGTATAACCAGTTACTTTCAACTACAGATTCTGCTGCAGGAACAGAATTTGGGGATAAAATATAAATTCAATGTTCCGATCTCTCGCACTGGCAGTGGAGACAATGAGGTTGGCTTTGCATGGAATCATCTGCCTTGGTCAGAATGTTCTGCAACTTGTGCAGGAGGTAAGACACCACACAGTCAAACTACAGGGTAAACTGAATTGCAAGATGCACTTCACTGTATAATTATCTAGGTTGACTAATCAAAAATGTTTCTTTCAGGTATGCCTCAGATCTTAATGAACACTTATTTTAATCACAGCGGATTTTGTTGTTTACAAGTACCTTTAATATGTTCAGATCTTTTTGTTAAATACAGTGTATCTTGGCACAGTGTCTCTCTCTGCTGATACTTCTGAGACTCTCTTGAAGCTGGTATGTTTGTTTTTCCCAGAAGCTTTGTTGATAAAGGACATCAGAAGTTTTAAGTCAGAAGATTAAAAGCAAAAAGGCAAAATAGGCATCTGTAAATAAAGAGATGTGTCTTTGTGTGTTTGTAGGTATGCCTCACACAATCCTAGTCAGCCATCCTTTCCTCCAGCCACCAAAATTTAGGATGCAAACTGGCAGCTCCTCTGTAGAAGATGATAACAATTGGATTTTACTTGCCAGCCCATAGCAGTATCTGAGAGCTGTTGCCCTTGGGCAGCAGTGGGGGATTTGTAGGTTGTCCCATGCGGTTCATCATGGGTGGCTTTTGCCGACAATTTACTATATTCCTAATCCTCCCTCTAGTGGCCACCAATGCAATTCTTTACCTCTGGCTGGGAGAGCAGGACAGTTGGCTTCCTTCAAAGCCAACATCATTGCTGCTGCAAGACCTGGTGAGTAGAAGTGCTGTGTGAACAGTATCTTTCTTCTCTCTGGAGACTGAATGAATCATCTCTCCAACATACCTCTGTTCCAGAAGATTTAAATGCATCTCAGATTTTCAGTTTTTATGGCTCTGTGGAAAGCCCTTATCAAGAAGAAGACACCGTATTTTTTTAAAGAACCTTTGGACCAAATTCTTGTTGCTTTTTTGTTTTTTCTGTCTATGGGAAGTATTCCTCATGACTCACCTTTCTGCTGGAAGCTGCTGTGGCTGGTACTAGTATGCAGTTTAAGTACAGCTTAGCCATAAATAATACACAAAGAATAGCATAGATTCTTTTCTGTGCCACTAGAGAAAGTCTTGATACAAAGTGGAGGAGGATGCCAACTTCCTCCGTTATTCTTATTATTCATTTGTTGGATTCCTGGGCAACAGATTGATTTTTAAGTACAATTTTAGTAATGGTAAGTGTGGCAGCGAAAAATCATTCTGAAGGAGAAGTATAAAGAGAAGTGCCTAGCTCATAGAGAAAGTAAGTTTCAATTATCAATTATTAAAGGTATTGTCAGATCCTATTTTTTGTGATGGTGGTGAGCTAATGATCTTTCTGAAGTCTTGGGAAAACTCCCATTGATTTTAGGTTTTAGCCATGGATATTCTGTCATGAAGGTCATTGCCATTTCACACATTTGACAAAATACAGTGGAAAAAATAATGGCTCTGAAGGAGTAGGCACTTGTCGAGATTAAAAAGTTTGGATGCAATTAATTAGATTTCAAGGGAAGATTAGTGAAACCCTAAAAGCAGCATGTATTTATTAATTTAAACTCAGAGGACATGGAGGAGATATTTTCTTTGGTAGCTTATGGTGGCATTTTCTCTTCTCTCTTTCAGCTTAATAAAAGGATATATTGTGTTCAGTTATTTTCACTGAGCACTGTACTCATAAACACATATTTCATTGTTGCTATAATTCATGTTAAAACTGTGCCTGCTTTCTCCATGAGAGTACCTGCTATTTCCCTCAGCCTATGAAACACTTTTCACTGTATGCCAAAAGTAGACACAATTCTAAAGAGGAGTTAAGTGAGGAAAAAAGAAAAGGGAGACACAGGTTGAAGAGACAGAGACTTTAACTGGAAAATTTAGCTTATCCAAATATTCTATTAAATAGAGCCTAATTGATCAGGGACCATTTTAATTCTACCTTGTGTCCACTTAATACTGCTTAAGTCTAGTTCTTTCTAAATCAGTTTATCTGTATCTGCATTACTGAATGACTTAGTGACTTAAGCATTTCCTCATTGCTTAGTGACTCTTAAATGTGTATTACTTGATGTAGTAACCAAAGTGAACTTGAGCATATGTGTTGAGTGTCATGGAGCAGAGCATAAAGACATTGTGGCAGTGCAAAATTTAAATAGCTTTTTAGTATTGTATATTGCAAAAGTGTCTGATTTTTTGTGCTGTTTCTTCTTCATAGTGTTTTGAGAGCAGTCCACTGCATTCAGGTCTTCCTAGACCTGCTAGTGTGCCTTATCTTGGAGAAGGGTGACTAGAGCAGTCAGGATTCAAGGAACAAGCTGTGAGCAAGCTGGGAGAAACCTACAATCTTTGAGTAGCAATATGCTGTCTTTTCCACTGGACTTCCATATTATGTTCATCTCTGCTGTGCTGTGGAGTCATATCAGAACAATAAACCTTTAACTTTTCAAACAGGACTTCTCTTCTAGGTCCTGTCTTCACTTTGAAAAATAGCAAGAGCACAGTAAGTGGAATCATAGGAAGAAGAAACGTTTCCTTTTTATGATAGTTCAATGCAATACAGAGCTTTGGATTCCCTTCCTGCCTCCTCTGTATCTTTCTCATGGTATTGAGCAACTCAAAGCATATATTACCCTCTAACTTGCTAATTATGAGTTCATTATTATAGCCCTCTGGAATTTCTGACCTCTGAAACATTCAAGGAATTTCATTGTCTCATGTGAAAACTCATCCAGGCACCTGAAATCAATGGACTCTTTACAGTAGACATTATACCTCCTGTCCCCCTGTATTCTCAGCAGAATGATCTTGGAGTTAAGTTAGAGTTCATGAAAGAAACAGTTACATGTTTAGATTACCTCTAAAAGGAGGAAGAAAATCTTACAAGAAGGACTGCCTTGGCTGTAGTGACCATGATATTGTAGAATTCTGTATTGAAGTAAGAGGTAGTGGGACAGCAAAAAGATTATAACTATGGACTTTAGGAGAGCTAACTTTAGCCTCATTAGGGATCGTTTTGGAAGAATCCCATGGGAACAGGCCCTACAGGGAAGAGGGGTCCAGAAGGGTGGATTGATATTCAAGGATCACTTATGTCAGACTCAGCAATGATGTTTCACAGTGAGAAAGAAATTGAACCGATGGGGCAAGAGACATCTATGGATGGATGAATGAGGGTTACTGTCATTACTTAAGTATAAGCAGGAAATACCCAGGAGATGGAAGCAGGGTCAGGGCACCTGGAGTGAATATAGAGGGGTGGTCAGGGTAAATGCAAATAAGACTATAAAGGCAAGTGCCCAGCTAGACTTAAACTTGGCTAAGGATGTCAAGCATAATAAAAAGGGTCTTTTCAAATACATCAGTAATAAAGGGAAGAAAAAAAAGATAATGTGGGTCATTTTTAAATGGAGACAGGACCCTGGTAAGAGAGATAGATGAGAGGGCAGAGTCACTGAGTGCCTTTGCATCAGTCTTCACTGACAAGAACAGGCCTCAGGGATCCTTGACTGAAGAGACCTGGGTGAAGGAGTCTTGGAAAGAAGACATTTCCGTAGTGAAGGAGGATTTGGTCTGAAACAAGTAGACAGACCTACTCAAGTCCATGGGCCCTGATGGAATGGATCCACTAGTGATGAGAGAGCTGGTGCACACCATAACAAGGCTGCTCGTGATCACTTTTGAAACATCATGAAGATCAGGAGAGGTACTGAGGACTGGAAGAAAGGAAATGTCACCTGAGTTTTTAAAATGGGCAAGAAATAGGATCCAGGGAACTATGGGCTAGAATCCCTGGGAAGGTGATGGAGCACCTCATTTGGGAGGCCATCTCTGTCCATATGGAAGACAAGGTGATCAGGAATAGTGAGCATGGGTTCACTAAAGATAATCAGAAGGGGTTTGATTGCCTTCTACAGTGAAACAGCTACATGTATGGATGAGGGGTCTCATGGGCAAACTCAGGAAGAGTGGACTGGATGAACAGCCAGTGAGGTGGATGGCAGAGCCCAGAGGGTCATAACTGGTGGCAGAGGGTGTAGTTAGAGGCCTGGCACTGATGGTGTCACCCAAAGTTCAGTACTGGGCCCAGTTTTATTTAACATATTCATCAATGACTTGAAAGGCAGATGCCTCCTCAGCAAGTTCACGGAGATGGGAGCAGTGGCCAATACCCCAAAGGGCTGTTCAGCCCTTTAGAAGGACCTCGGCAGGTTCAACCAAGGCAAATAAATACAGGGTCCTGCTCCTGGGGAAGAACAACCCCAGGCACCAGCACAGCCTTGGGCTGACCTGCTGGGGAGCAGCTCTGAGGAGAAGGACCTGGGGGTCCTGCTGGACAACAAGCTGTCCCTGAGCCAGCAGTGTGTCCTGGTGGCCAGGAAGGCCAATGGGATCCTGGGGGCCATTAGGAAGAGCATTGACAGCAGGTTATGGAAGGTGATCCTGCCCCTGTACTCTGTCCTGGTGAGGCCTCACCTGGAGTGCTGTGTCCAGTTCTGGGCTCCTCAGGACAAGAGAGACATGGAGCTCCTGGAGGGTGCTGCCAGAAGGATGGATCCAGGATCTTCTCAGTGGTGCCAATCAATGGAACTAGAGGCAATGGAACAAGAGGCATAAACTGATGCACAGAAATTCCACCTGGACATGAGGAAGAACTTCTTTAGTGTGGAGGTGACCATGCATTGGAACAGGTTGCCCAGAGAGGTTGTGGATTCTCCCTCACATATTCAAGAAGTGTCCTGGCACAATGCCACATACTCCAGGATGACTCTGCTTGACCAGAGAGTTGGGGCCAGATGACCCACTGTGGTCCCTTCCAACCTGGCCCATTCTGTGAGAGATTGTAAACTCTGTGTTTTGTAGTCATAATCACTTATGTTAAAGGACAAAAGTACACATAATTTTTCTGCCACTGACCTTGATGCTCACTGTACAGGGAATCAAGGAAAAAATCAACTCTCCAAAGTCTGAGATGATATTTTCAATTTTTTTTCCCTAAAAAGAGGTTCTTCAGATTTACCAGGTAGTTAAAAAGGCTTGTCTGATGACAGACAGTTCTTATTTCTCTAGGATTCCTATGCTTAAATGTAGGATGAGAATATAATTTCATTTATTTTTAATATCAGTATTTTTCTTAGGCCTGGGGATCCAGAGTTGTAGCTCTTTTTTTTTTGAAGGGCTATAGAACTTATATTTTCTATACTGAAAAATTTTCCTTTACCATACAAATTATAGTATATGAGCTAGTTCTTTTTTCTGGGAACCTTATCTAAAGCTGATCTACATGTATTCATATTAACTCTCTTTTTTTTCCTGAAAGTACACTAATAACTCTTCTCTTCTGAGGCAAGGGCTTTCAAGAAAAAAGTTTGTTATTATCTCATATTGGTAGGTCTTTATAGCCAGTGGCAAACTTGGACAATACTAAATTAAAGCAATGTCAGAGAATACTGGAATTTACAGTGCTAAGTTATCTACAGATAGAGGAGTGGGAAAGAAGAGAACATAGGGAAATAAGAAAAAAAAATTATGTCAACAACAGAAGATTTTCTTTAAGGACATGAATATTATTTAATGCGGAACACAGAGAAAATGAAAAATAAGGTATGTAAAAATAAGAACTATGAATAAGAACAATACAATGAATTCTGGAAAGTGAAATGAAAGGGCCGTTATATCACTTGTACATCACAGAATTGTAGTTTATTTACTCTCGGGCATGTCTTTCCTTATATCTTGTAACTTTCCAAGAGCAAGCATGTTACTCTGTTCAGATCCACAAATATTATTGATAAGGCAGTGGATTTCTGGTGGTATTGTTTAAGAAAATCTAGCAAAGGAAATAAGTCCGTCTACATGTTTCTTATGGTTTATGCATTTAAAAATAACTCAAATAACTGCCTACTCCCTTTTAAATTTCTTTTATGCTTAATTATGACAACAAATGACAGCATTTATTATCTGGAATTTGCTAGTAGTCCTAAGAATTGGTTAGGATTTCATTCATTCTATTAGAGTTCATCTCCAGGTGAAATGTCTTAGATATTCATGGGGTTTTTTATAAAATGGTCAGCATACTATTACTGTCATAAGTAAATTGATTGCTGTTCAGCTTTTCTTGCTGTTCATAACCCATGTAGACTGATGCCTACTGTGTTTTTCTTTTATGCCCTCAGATGAATTAAAGAAGTGTCTTTAGGCAAATAAAATATACTTTTCCTCATCAAAGAAAATATAAGTTTGGCTCTGAGATGAACATCTTGTGATCTGATGAGTGAGCTCAGAAAGTATGTCTGGGTTAACCAGCATACACTAGTTTTAGTGATGCAAGATTCACTGTGTATTGGTACTGGCATCTTTATAATTAACTGTTGCAATCACAAGCCACAATTTTTGGGATTGCTTCTAAAAATAGATATAGCATTTAAATGCCTGCAATTTTAATTCAAGAATAAAATGTACTTACTCCATGTAATTTAAAATTTGGCTGCTGAAAGTCATGCAGACTATTTGTGAATTGAAATTGGCAAAGCATTTTTGTTCCCTGGAGATTATGGTCACTAAACCACTGGAGTTTTGTTTTCTATTAAGATTGCACTGACCGGTGATGAGGACATTTTATGTCTTTTATTATAAACTAAAACTCTGTAGATTTGAAAGCAGAGTGTTTCTGTCTAACTGCTTGTAATTATTCCCCCCAGAGTTTAAATGAACATGTTTATCTGTGTTTTTTAGATTACTTTTAAAAGAGACAATATACTCAGGGAAGAATTCATAATTTAAAAATAATTTTTCAATACCGGGCATAACCAAGTTGTAGCTATTTTCTGGATAAAAACAGCACTTCTAGCCTTTTCCATTTCTTTTTCTTGTCTTAAATTTTTTATCAGATTTTTTTCTCTGAGGTTTTTTTAATTACATAACATTATAATTAGACAGCAGTTATGTAAAGTTTATATACTGTGTGACAAGATGCTACAGAACTTTTTAAAAATGGATTAATGTATCTTCTGGCATCAATTAAAGATGTAAATGAATAGGGTGAGTACCATTTTATAGGTGATATGCTACCTGAGCAACATTCAGTAAATAGCACACTTGAATTTTTTTTTAAAGCTGAGCACAATAATACTTTGCAATCATAGAACTTCGGAATATTTCCTTATTACAAAATTCCTCAAAAATTAATATGTTAAGAGTGCCAATTTTTAGCCACATTCTAGAAGGGAATGTTTCTATTGCCAGTAGGAAATTCAGTAAAAATATAACATTAATATCAATGCTATCAAATAAGAATGTTTGTGAGAATGGCCTGCATTATTAGAATGCTTTATTCTAAAGTGTGTATAAATTATATTTAACCAAATATATTTGAGGAAAATATCATCATCAAGGCACATTCAGCCTATTCAACCAAGAGAATTAAGGCAGTGTGTGATAGAAAAGATAAATGATTAGTCAGAACTGAATGAATTGTATATCAGCTAGCAGTGCCACGTTACTCCATTGCTTTTTGTCTAGAGCTGTTAAATACTATTTCTTATTGTGATGAAATGCAAGCAGAAAATTGCTAGAAATATTCCTACTTAGGTTGTGAGGTCTGATTTGAATTATTGTCATCTGTTGGCAGTTTTTGCATTGATTATAGAATTCAAAGTGAATCTTGTAACAGCTTCTCATATATTTAGATCTTTCTCTTATTTTTGAAGAGCCAAAGGAGGATATTACTTCCTCCTACAAGGGAAGGCTGAGAGAATTGGGTTTGTTCAGCCTGGAAAAGTCAGTTTAGGTGTAACCTAACTGCGGGCATCCAGTATCCAAAGGGAGCCTACAAAATAGATGAAGAGAGACTTTTTTTAAGAGCATGTACTGACAGGACAAGTGGGAATGACTTCAAACTGAAAGAAAGCAGGTTTAGATTAGATATTAGGAAAGAATTCTTTACTGTGAAGTCGGTGAGGCACTGGAACAGGTTGCCCAGTGAACTTGTGGATGCCCCAGTCCTAGCAGTGTTCAAGGCCTGGCTGGATGGAGCTCTGGGCAACCTGGGCTAGTGGAAGGGTCCCTGCCCACAACTGAGATTTTGGAATTCTGTGATCTTTAAGGTCCCTTCCAACCAAATCGTTCTATGATTCTATGCGTGTCTTAAAATGAAGAGATTGCTGTAAGGTAAAGTTGGCAGATATTTGAAGCCAGGAGGTTTTAATATCCATTTGATTTTATGCATTTCACATTTTGGAATAAGTTAAATAAGTGCTTCTCTTTTGAAGAAAGGTACAGAACCAAAACTTTTTGAAGCTTTTATAATACAAATAATCCCATTGTTTCAGTTTTATAACTACTCATGTTCAATAAAAACTGCAAGTGAGTTGTAAATATGCATTTTTTTAATGCTAACACCTTACAGCATGTCTGTAAGAGAAGAAGGAGGCAGGCCGTGTGTATTACTCTTCACAAAAATATATTGTCATCATATCAGTGGCTCATTACTGCTTTTAAAAAAAACAAACCCAAAACCAAACAGAACATTTGCTTAACGAACTACCTTATAATGTTGCCTTGACAGTGATATATCATGTTTTGGGAATAAGGATCAATTGTAAATTACCCTGTTGATGGTTAGCAATGAAAGAGGAGCTGGAACTGCCAGGCAAAATGAGTATTCACAGAGACAAACTGCCTCTTTCAGAATGAATTATAGTTCTATTATTTTACTGAAAAAAAATTGTAGGATAATGTATGAAAACGCAACACTGTTTTCCAGTATTTCTGGTTTGTTTTAAACCAGAGCACATAAACAATAATTCTATATTGAAGTGTAACCGCATTCTATTTGGTGATGTTTCGTTTGAAAATTTAAATGTCTTTACTAGGAGAGGATGGCAGGCAGAGAATGGATTTTGTGCAATATAACTTGTAGTAAATCTATAAATAGATTCCCTTTGTTTTAGAAAACAACAGAATCTTAAATTCCTCTGTGAGTGAGGTAGCCTAAAATTGAAGGAAAATTAAAAAATGATCGTGACTAGGGGCATTTAGTCAATTTAAATTCTCAGCGCAGTAGACTTTTGCCAAAAAAATTGGGATGGTAGAATTAATAATCAATAGGTGAAATACAATTAAACTCAAAAAGTAGAAGAGCAAGAATGATTAATTAATGGTCTTTCATTTCATCCCAAGGTGTCCAGAAACAAGAGGTGGTTTGTAAAAGGCTGGATGACAGCTCCATTGTACAAAACAATTACTGTGACCCTGACAGTAAGCCTCCAGAAAACCAAAGAGCCTGCAACACTGAGCCTTGCCCACCTGAGTAAGTCATTAATCACTTAAGATGGACATCTGTTTTGCATAGAAAGAAAAGTCTTCATAATCTGTAATAAATCCTGTTAACCAAATGTGTATAAAATTCTCATCTAGTATTCATATCCTGTCTTATCAGAAAGGGTATTTGGGTTTTTAGTTTCTTGTTCCTCTAAAATCAGCTCTGAAAAATGCATTGAGGAGCTCTGACTTGACTGAGGAACATAGTGGTGCTTGCATGATAGTGATGTTTAAAAAAGATACTAGGAAAACAGTTTCTTAGGATCTGAGTGTCATATGCACCAAGCATGCACATAGTAGAACTGAAGACCATTCTTAAAGCGTCAATGATAAAAGAATGTTGAGGTGAGACTTAACTTTACCCTAGTTATTAATATTGCATCTGAAACATTTGTCATATTTTAAAGGATGCTATATTAACATTTGTGTTGCATTGTTCACATGAGAAGTGACAAATATAGAAACTTCTAAGCAGACCAAACCATTTCCTGATAATAGTTTTGTCAAACTTATTCTCCAGCGTATTTAGCATTGTACAGTAGTGCTGTGTGCCTTTAGGATTAGGTGCTTAGATTCTGTTTAGATTTATTTTTAAAGATAGATGTCTGCTATATATTGATAATTAAAAACCCAGCAGCTCATATGATCAAAAATGAAGTTTGCAAGGACATATAGCATAGCTTAATCTTACTACAAAACCTGTTCAGAAATGGTTGTGATATTTTGTACTAGAAGATGATATCATCATGTCAAAACCAGCTTTTCTTATGTTTTGAGACAAATGAAACTTGTGGGAAAGGTGGAACAGATACAACAGTTTAATGATTCCAAAGTTCCAGTTAGTTTGACTTTGGTGATAATCTGTAGCTGTATTCCAACTGGGTATGAAAGTCATTAATGCTGATTAAATGCAGATACTGCACAATACTGTGGTCATTGCAAATGTCTCTTAGAAACTGCTAAATTTTAGTGTGAAGGACACTGTGAGGAATTAGACAAGATTATTGTGCATTAAAATCCCAGCAGGTCAATGAACTTCCAGCTGAAGTCAGTCTCTTCCCGGAGCATTAGCTGCTTCCCTGGTGTGGTGCCTGGTTGCAGAATGGCAGAGCAGTGTCTCTTACACTTCATCCCATTGTGCCATGTCGCACACTCATTTGGCCTAACACCAAGTGAAGCCATTGCACTGCTGCTGCCTTTGAGTGTGAACAAGCTGTGTCACAGGCAGGTCTAAACTAGGTCAAAATTATTGTCCCACAGTCTGTGTATACTTGTCCTGGAAGGACATGCATTTATCCTTGTTTAGATAACACTGTTTGGCATGGCTCTAACTGCACCAACCATGTACCTGAGGCTGTACGTGAAAATATCGTGTTTGATCAGTTCCTTTTTACCAAACACATTCCAATCCCTTCCTTTGTGTGGTTTAGCTATTAGGAAAATAGCATTTAAAAAAGTAATGTTAACAAAATTATTCTAAACTAGTTTAATTTGGGGGGTCTTTTTGTTGTTATTTGGTTTCGTTTTTGTTTGGGTTTTTCTTTACTGACACTACTTAAAAAAACCCCCACAAACCAACAAAATCGAGTCCACAAAGTGGGAAGCTTTTGGATTTCCCATCCAGTAGAACAGGGACATTGATGAACCTGGTCAAAGTCAAGATGTCAATATCCAGAAAATGGGTAGAGTGTATTAATTAGCATCTACTTCAACAAGTCAGAACAGTTCAACCCATGTCTGCCTCCATTCTGATGGTCCCCACAGAGTGACTACAAAGTGCCAAACTAAGAAAAGGTTCTCAGTGCCTGATTCCCTAAGTAGTTTAGTACAAGGCTGTTCAAATAACTGATAATTATCCAAAGAAGTTTGACCATTTTGGCAGAAAGCTTTATCATGCAGTAAGATGGTGTTTACAAGGATTGGCCAAATCTTTTTAATTAGCACAATTCTAGTCTTCTCGTGGTGTATACAAAAAGCAATGAAAATGATACTCTTTCTAACTGAATTCCAGTTACGTTATGCTTCATGTCTTTGAACGGCAGAAGAGGATGTTTCTTTTCAATACTTTGTTTCTTATTACAATAAGTAACTCCTACATTTCCGATTTCAAGAAAATGCTCTTCCAGTTCTGTGAGTTATGAATAGTACTGTCTTGTCATACAGTATAAATATTGAAGGTACCTGAGAGCAAAGTCACTTGAGCAAATCATAGTACCAATTAAAAATACACACTGCAGCCTCTTGAATGCTTTAAAGAGCTTCAGATTCTCCTTATTGTGGTAAAAGCATAAGAATTTTTGATGAAGAATCAAATTAATTTCCTTTTCCTGGGAAAGACAGAATATAGCATTGTTTCTGTCTCTGCGTTGATCTAGTTACGTGTTAGGGTACCTTACACATAACATAACACAAAAGAGGATAGCAGCACTTTTTTTTTTTACAGCAGCTTGAGAAAATGAGATTTTATGAGACAGCTCCAGGCATACCTCCAGAAACATCCACAGTGACTGACATGCCTGGCATTTTTGGCATGTTGGCAACAGGTGATAGCATACTAGACATCAGTTTCATCCTTTACAAGGATGAGTCAGGCGAGTGTCTAATCAACATATTAAATACTGAAGACAAAATGTGCTTGTCAATATTATGAGATATTTCTATTTAATTGAGCTGCATTAACCATTTGCAAGTAGAAATATATAACATTACAGCCAGATTAATAGCTGCTTTAATCTCTGCAATAGCACAAAGCAATCTAATATTATTTACAATTCTTGGCTTCTACTATGTGTGCAGGGACACTTAGAAGTTCCCTCTACCATCTACCTCTATCATACAATTCTTTAAGTTTTAAAAGAGTTTGTTGAGATGATTGTTTTTATGTGATGAATTCACGTCTTACTAGTGTTTGCTTCACTTTAAAAAATGAGAATATTTTACATTTCAGTATTGACTTTTATTACAAAGTTTACAAATGTTTTGTAATCAGATGAGAATTAACTCTCAGAAAGCCCAGTTTTGAGATCAAATTATTTTATTGTAATGATACTAAAGAGGCAAATATCTTGGCTTTTGACTTGTTATGTAACTTACAGCAATGTTTCCCTAACATTTCCAGTTGCAAACCAGTCTCACAGAAATTATTTCAAGCAGGTCTAATACAAACCTAGATCCATACCTTCAGTTTTGTCAGGCTCAAACACTCCTTTCTAACTACTGTAGGCTAGAATGGAAATTGCTGCTCTAGAACAATACAAATTAATGTTATTACTGGAAGATATGATTGCAGTGAGGCATAAATTAAAAAAAATAGTAAAAAGACCCATAAATTTCTACTTTAATTTCACCATGAACATTTGTATTGTTAAAAATTACTTAGGTTTAGCGATTTAAACAACTTCCATTCTTGGTTTGTGCAGTTATCAGGTCTGTTTCTGCAACATATTAATTGAGTCTCCTAACATTTTCTATCTAGATGGTTTATAGGAGATTGGTCAGAGTGCAGTAAGACCTGTGATGGAGGGATGCGTTCACGAACAGTCCTCTGCATCAGAAAAATTGGGCCTTCTGAGGAGGAGACGCTGGATGCTGCCAACTGTTTAACACACCGGCCCATTGAAAAGGAGCCCTGCAACAATCAGTCCTGCCCCCCACAGTGGGTTGCTCTGGACTGGTCAGAGGTAAGGAGATTTTGCTGTGGTAGCTCATTGCTAATAGTGGAGGCAGGACCTCTGACCATTGGGTATTAGTACGTTTTCTGTCAGGACTTGCTGAGTAAGGATTAATAAGAAAATTTCCCAGAGGAGGTTTCACCTGTGCCTCATTGTTTTGTTTCCTGCCTCTTATGAAAATGCCCATAACCCACAACGTGTCACTGTACCCTAAATTAGCTCCTTCTTTCCCACAGGTATCACACAGTGGTGTCCTAAAGTAATTTTACACTCTGTTATCAGGTCCAGGCTTTTATGCAGCAAGATCATGTAATGATTTTGAGCAAAGTCATTCTAATTTAAAGATTCAAACTCCACTAAACTTCTGGTTGTGATAATTAATCAGCATTGTGAAAAAGTACCAGGCTTCTTTCTAGTATGAATTTTATTCGTGTAGCTTGGCAGACTGTCTTGACTGATGATACCATTTTAATATAATGAGAACAGTTGCTTTTTCTTTCTGTTCATGGTTTTCAGAAATATAATCTATTAAAATCCTTATAGTATTTTAAATGTAAACATTTTTATATGTGACTTTATATGAATTTCTGACATGAAACATGAAAACGAAAACAAGAGTGAACTTAAAAAATGAAGAGTTGAATACTCCTCCCATTGAAACCAATGGCAAACCTTGCTAATTTTCTCTGGAATGCGAGTTATGAAGTTTTCTTTTCATACTCAAAACAATGCACAATACAAATAAAACAATTATAGAGCTGTTTTTTCTGCTTATGCACTTGTTGTCAATATAATTACACATTTTCAAAATTTTTAATGATTATTAACAAGAAATTATGTATTTTTTTGGTCAGAGAAACAAAACCATTTTGTAAACATACTGGTTAAATGAAGTCTTTAGGAGATTGTAAACATGGTTTTATCAAATTGAAATGAAAACTAAGGATGTCCTTCCCACTGGAATGTAGTCATTCTTAAGTAATGGTCATAATGTTTTTCACACTTTGTGATAGTTGAGCTTTGACAGAATTAATCTACCCACTCTAAATTACTCCTTTTATATTTTTCAGGATAGTTATAAAAAAACCAGAAAAAATATTCTAAGGATTTCCTGTGAAGAGCCTGATCAGACAAGCACATATAATTTACCTTCATGATTTCCATAGAGGCAGTCAGAAATTCTAGAAGCATTTAGTAATGGAAGATAATATGCTTAATTTGGATTATCTGGATGCTTTCTTTTCATTTTCTTTGGAAACGGACAATCGTTTTGTTAAATTTTTCTGTTGTTTTTTATTTTTAGTGATTCAATATTATTGAAGGCAACCTGTTTCCTTCTTTCAGTTCCATTTCTGGGATCCAGTGTAGTCCAGCTTAGTAGAATTTTTGGTAGAACTCCACAGCAGGGAGTGTTGTTTTCTTCTGGTACCAGTAGCTGGAAGATCTTTCTCAGATGGCATCTTACACATGGATTAAAGATTGTGTCTTCAAACAGTACTAGAAGGAAAATGCTCCTAAACTCAAAGTTTAGTCCTCAGAGTCTTGGTTGTTTGCTAACATACTCTATAGATTATGAAACCTTACAGGCCCATTGGGTTTTGATATTTTGACACAGTCCTTTTCAGCATTGTCACTTTTCTGTTTGTTTTGACAGACTGATGTGATTTTTAAGCCCTCAGCTGGGAAGGGGCACATACATCCACTTCCTACTTAAAAAGTCATGCATTTTGCATGAAATACATGTGGGAGAAAGTACTCATAACACTCCTTGGAATCTGGACCCCAGCTGATCAGTCATGAGCATGACATTGAAGACCTCACGTATTAACTGTCACTGGGTTTCGGTCTCTATCTATCATTAATATTATTTGCATCGTTTTACCAGAGATCTTCTCTCCCCTCCATCTGGTTTTCCAGGGCTGTGCACTCATGATTTGGAAGTCCCTTCAGTATAAGAACGTTTGAAACTTTATTCCATGTCAAAATTCTAAATACTGAACTACTGTAGATAAAGAGGCTGTACCTCGGTAGAAAAAGATTGAACAGGGTAGAAAAGGTTACATTTTAAGGAAAGTGATTATGTATCCATTTTGCATTCTGGATTATAAACTCCAAATGCAAGACTCATCTTTTTGCAGCCCTGTTGAAGATCCTAAATCCAAGTGGAGATAACATTTGGAATAAACCTGCTCATTCTATAGAGCTAGCTTAGGTACCTCCCTCTGGACATGTTCTTGTTTGGAGGTATAAGTAAAGTTGTACATATTCATAGGGTATAACCTTACATAATACTCTGGAACTGCTTTAAAATTTCTATAAATTACTCAAAGATGCTTCAGGATTAGGCATAAAACAATTAAGTTTGCATTACTCAAGCAATTTTTTTTTGAAAATTAATCTTAGGGTGTTTTTTTTTTCCCCAGTGATATAGTGAGTTGTTTTGGATGTGTGGGAAGCCTTTGGTATGTGATCTCTTGAATATTGCTCCAGTTCCACATAATGTTGTTTCCCAAATAATATTTTGTCTCTACATATTAAAGCAGTTCAACTGTTGAGCGGGTTAGCATAATCTGCATGAAAGGTTCATGCTGTCAGAAACTGCTTCTGGTCCAAATACTTCACATACACTTAGGGGATAAAGGTTAACATGCCAATAAAGGATTTTAAAACCAGGCTTACACTATCTCATGTTAAAAAGGGACTGATTTAGGAAAGGTCTTGAGTTTTAATTTTGTTAGAACTTGTCTCTTCCTCATTCTGCAGTTGAGCTACTGTGTATGACAGTCAGCAGCAAAAGGAAAGAGAATGGCAGTGACACCATGGTGAAGGAAGATGAGGAAAAACAGTGATCATCAGGCCTGCTTCTTTTCAAGTTGCTGTTTTATTGTCTGCTTGCTGTCAGAATATCACAAGAGTGATAAAAGAAGGGAAAACTGTGAAATCAGAGTTAAAATTTAAATAGGAAAGGAGAGGAAAGCATGCACTGTAGGAGAGGGTACCGTATTTTGATATATCTGAATGATGTGGTTTCTATGAAGTCAAATACAGCATTTATATTTTCCTTTGTATATTGAGGAAAAATGTGTTTATTGTGTGTGGATAAAGATAAGCAGATGAAGACTGTACTACAGTGATATTAAGAATAGACAGTCTTATTTTTAATTATTGAAAGACTCAAATTTGTTTCATAATAGTGTTACACATGGCAGACCTTTCTACTTTGTCTTAGACCTGAGAAAGATAGTAACACTATGGTCTTAATATAATAGCAAAGGAAATCTAAAACTTAGAAAAGCTTGTACATAATAAAACAATCTTCAGTCAGCTTGTTTGTGTTTCTAAACATTTTTAAATTATTATTACTGTATTGTGACTATAATTGAATTGTGAGATCATATTGCCCTGCTTTCAAATAGCATATCTGAGAGTTTTATTGGTGTTTCACTGAGATTTCAATTACTTATTTACATCAACATTTTTTTCAGTGCACACCGAAGTGTGGCCCAGGATTCAAACACCGAATTGTTCTGTGCAAAAGCAGTGATCTTTTAAAAACCTTTCCAGCTGCACAATGCCAAGATGAAAACAAGCCACCAGTGCGCATCCGCTGTAGTTTAGGCCGATGTCCTCCCCCCCGCTGGGTTGCTGGAGACTGGGGACAGGTGAGATAGTTCATGCAAGTCTTTATTGCTGTTAGTCTCCCACGTTAGCACCTCTTAGGCTAAGATGTCCCTGGAGGTAAATAAGAGATGGTTCCTGTGGCTGAGGGAAAGAAAATGATTCTCCCGTTTTGTGTCAGATTGAAATGTGGTCCTTTCTGATGGCAGTCAGAGAGCAAGTTTCTACTGGGTCAGTTTCTACATGCACTTTAGAGAAAAGAAGATACTTGCTTTTTTAAAGACTATTTGAGACACAACAGTGTTTCAGGGTGTACTATTTTTAAAACACACTTAACTTCCTTGAGGAACATGATGGAAATATAAAGCCAATTCATATTGTAGTGGCCGATCTGTATATATATCTGTCTCTGAAAAAGCACACTTTGAGATCACTATAATTGTTTATACAAGAAACATTGAATTATTGTACAGGGAGCTAAATTACTCCAGGACAGGCTGAATGATGTTGCCATTATGCGGTGCTTCTAAATAAGATTTCCTAAGTTTCCTTCTTTCTTTATGTTTTTGCATCTCATTAGTTATCAATGGCCTGCTTTAATTATTCATTAAATGAATGAATAATTTTGTGTTTACTGAGCAGTTTTCCTCTAATGAAAATGAGACATTTTAGTTTAATTAACCAGTGGAAAATCATTTGCAATATTACAGTCTTGGGTTTTTTTCATGGTGGTTCTTCAGATCCACTTTTATATTTAACTAATATTGTATTAAAGTTGTAACTATTTAGTTACAGAAATTAATAACATTTCGAAGCATCGAAGTCTATTTGTTTGAAAGATGTTTACTTTTCCCTTAAAAAACGTCTGTAGCAGATTTGAAATCTTGTTCTCTGTTTTCTTCTTTATTCTAAATTGTCAGTATGATATATGAAATAGAGTAAATTATATTCTTATATCTTAAATCTGAACTGTTCAAGGAGTCAATATAACATTTTCTTTTCTTTGAAAGACAAGTACTCACATGTATTGTAAAAATTCTTGAATGGTTTATGATAATTCTTTTCTCTATTAATCAAACATCTTCAGATGCCTGTCTTCTTTAAAATTTATGGATGTGAAGTGTTTCTGATTGCTTCCTGTTGCTTTATCTTATATTTAAAAATTGCATGCAGGGTTTTAATTTTTTTTTTTCCTCCCTTAGTGTTCTGCACAGTGTGGTCTTGGGCAACAGATGAGAACAGTACAGTGCCTCTCATATACTGGACAAGCATCCAGTGAGTGTCCAGAAACTCTCAGACCTCCATCAATGCAGCAGTGTGAAAGTAAATGTGACAGTACTCCCATTTCCAACACAGAGGGTAAGTCTGCCATCTTAATATAATTTATTATAAAAACAGTAAAGTGACATAGTCAGCATGACTGCATTGGTAAAAGTCTAGATGTCATCATCTCTCCAGCTGTGAATTACTTTGTAAAGATTATTTTCTGATTACTTGTTGTAGCTCAGTGGTAAAGTCAATGAAAACCTAAGTACACAATTCGTTTAAAAAAATACCCTTAAAATATTTATAGCCTAAGTCATGGGCAAAATACTATTATTTATATCATGGATTTTCTAATCTCTTCATTGATTCAGTGGAAATGTTCATAATAGCAGGGGGAATATGATACACTTCTTGTCACTGACCTTCTGCCTGCCTAATCAGTGTTAAACACAACAAAGTAATGGCAAAACCCAGTAAATTCCATGTTCACTGGAAGACTGGGACCATAGATTTCATGCTACACAGTTCTTGGAACACCTCTATCCTTATACTTTGACATACTTTCAGCTTCTTCTAACTAACTTGGTGGGGTTTTTTATTTATAATGCCTGTTCAAAATAATTATTTGGTTTTCTGCATTATACAGTACAGTTTAATCAGACTATTAACTTACTTCATTGTGACATATTTTTGGTAGAGGATATATGAAATAATATTGTGAAAATAAGCCTAGTCACATTTATTAAATACTTCAGATCTGAACTTGTAAATGGTCTAGGCCAAGCTATTAGGAAGTGCTGACTTCAAAATAGACTTGGAGTGCTAGGCAGTAAAAAATATGTTTCCTCATTGATTATAAAATTCAGAATAGTTGCTCATGAGATAAGTACAGTTCATTTTGTGTGGAAGGGGAAAAAGAATAGAAAATTCTCCAAACTATGAAGAGATTACACAGAAATAGCAGTCCTTTTAAAACACTTATTCCCTAAATTTTTATATTCCCTAAATTTTGAGCACTTGACCACAATGTCACTAGCACAGCTGCTTTTAAGAAAATTAATGTCTGTGCAGTATGTAATTATTTTTTACACAGAATCTCCCACTACACTGGAGTTTAATGTCCTGTTATATATAACAAATGCTCTGATTTAAATTTTTTTAAAGGCAAGTTTGTCCTGCAGTCTACCCAGATTTGGTGATCATTCAATACCTACTCCATCAATGTCCATGCCAGAGATTCAAAATTGTTATAAAACTTTGGGAAATAGAGATGTCTGTGATGAAATGGGAGCATGCTAAAATTGTCCCAGAAATACACTGATGGTTCAATGTATGAGCACTGTAATTCACTATTTTTTGTGAAGCTTTAAGTAGAGGCTTATCATCTAATGCTGTCATTTTAAAACATCTTCATACCAGAATTCTTCTTAGTTATTTTAATTTACATTATTTCTGTTTAGTGCTGTCAAGAAATCTTTAAGTGATAATTATCAATCTAGGAAATTTTCTGCCTTTTAAATCTCATAGGCTGCATGATATTTTATTTCCAAACACAGATGTTGACTTCAGTCCAAAGCAAGGAAGGTAATAAATTACTTATAAGTGAACATGCTTCAGTCCCAGTCTCCTCTTAATTTCCAGATGACAAGGTCATACTGTTATTTATAGTAATTGCACAAGTAATTATTCAATATTATAGGAAAATATGCTAATCTCTTATAGAAGAATGCACTCGGGCTTTCTGTGAGTGATCTCTGTACACTGGGTGGCCTGAACTTCTCTACAGGAAAACTGTGCAGGCTGGCTATGTACAGTCTGTGGGTAATTGTGTTTTTAGGGATCCACACCTTCACTGGAAAATTTTTGGGATCCACAAATAGATGAAATACAAATACAACACTGTATTCCAGATGGTTGTCAGTTCTCTGGCCTGCACTCAGAGAGCCAGGTGCAAGCCAGCTCCCTGCTGACAGCCATCCAGGCTCATTAGCACAGTTAGGAAGAATCAAAGAGAAAAAGATAGTTTCAAGAAGAAAAGCACTGTATCTTCTGAAGGATATAGTTCCCAACACATTGCCACTTAGTGTCCCATTTTTTGTTTATGTCCCACACTGGGGGTATTTATCTCAAAATTTTAACAGTATAAAATGCTTAGATGCATTCAGCAGAATTTTGCTGCAATCTGTGAAAGACTAGAGTTGCCCTATCCCAAAATTAGGCAAAAATTCTATCTTCAAAGTATTTTTTTCAATACTTGTACAAGTATTTCTTATATATATATTCTAATTTATCATTTTTTTACAGCTGCTCTTGAATAGTGGATTTGAGAAGCAGAAACAGGATTTGCAGAATAATATGCACATTTGACACATTTTCGGCTTTAAAAAAGTCCTCTGAGACACAAGAGCAGCTGACAACTCTCAGTTCAGTAAAGTGTCAGCCTTGAAACAGAGAGGCTTATCTTTTTCATCATCCTGGAGCTAGCTAGTCCTAAAGAGCACAACTGTTTTTGGAAAAGTAGTATTTTCTGGGAGAAATTTTGGAGCTATGATATTTTGTTGTGAATATATTTGTGAGTGGGGCATGCTGTGCCTCTGTGCTCACTCCTGTCGCTGTGCAGGTACAGCAGGATGTGATCTGACTATCAGTATTTGGGTTTCAAGGAACGGGTCAGGTCTCCCAGAGAGAGTGTTTGTCCACTTGGGAATTACCTGCCCACACATGGGGACTTGCAGGATAATGATCATGTTGGTAAAGCTTGGAAAATTTTCTTTGGGAAAAGGCAGGTTGTTTGCATAAAACAAGAACCAAAATTTTGGGGATACAGAAATACTAAAAGAAGGTTACATTGAATCTTGTCGTATTTTACATGTGCTCTGGGGTTTTCAAACTTTTCATTGGTGATTTAGAATATTGTAGATGTGGTTTTGGTGCGCTTCCACTGGTGAAGGTCATGTTGCATTTTCTGCTGGAAGTGAACTACAGGCATCGTCTGCCACACAACTTCAAATATATTCAGAATTATTCTGTTCTCTTAGTCTGCTGAATCTAGACTGCTAAAGCCCATCTAAAAGTTTAGTTGAAAACCTGTTTTGTGTCTTTTTATATAATTTCAGTTTTTCTTACTTTTAATATGATACTTCTTTGTAATTTCTTTACCTGGAGGCACAGTGACATTTTGTGATTTTTTTAAATGTAAAACAGTTAATATCATAATATCGCCTGATATTATGGTTCAGTAAAGTTCAGAGGTTCAGTAAAGTTCAGAGCTTGTACATGTAGCTTACTGAAACTTGCTAGCACTTGTTACTAGAAATAAAAGGAACTCTGCTAAACCTTCTCTGTTCAACCACAGTCCTGTGAGGAATAGGCTACTTCATCAGCTACCATATCTATTTCAAAACTGATTTTTGCAACAGAAGTTGTGGGGAACTTCCAGAATATTCTCTCATTGTTGTCCAAATGGCATCAGCTGAACACGGTCCAGTTTTACTCAAGGGGATGAATAACTTAAAAGAAACATGAAAAAGGATAATTTGAAATGCTACTTTTAGCAAAATTGCAGTTAGTGGCTTCACTTGTATTTGACTAAACACTGTGTGCTTGAAGGTTATTTTTGGGATTGAGTGAACTTTTTGTCTTGTTGCGATCAAGTGAACCTTTTCTATTTTTCACTTCATTTATAATTCACCACCTGTCTCTCCTATATGCCCAGTCTTCGCAAACATGAGGACCTGAAGTATTTCTGGAAGAGACTTGACCTCTTTTGTGAAGAGTTTTTGAAAGTCAGTCAAATATAGTGACCATGTGTGGTTGCCGGTAGAGAAATATCTGTTTCAACCAGCTACCCACAATGTCTTTTCTCCTGTCACTCAATTATGTTTCTTAAGAATTAAAAAATTAGAAAAGCAGTATATAAAACATGATGTAGGTGGAGTGAAAGAATTGCAATGAAAATGCTATGTTGGTGTTAATGAAATGAAGTCTAAATAATTTCCTAACCACTCCTTGCTTAGCTAAAAGCATGCATATTGCCATTATCATAAATACTGGTCAGTACGGACCTGCAAGTTCTGCCTCATTAATGCCTTCCTAGGTCCAAATACTAGAATTTCTCATCTGTGCTCAATTTGCTACTACAGTGTGCTTGCTCATGTTAATCCACTATCTGTAACACCCTTCCCAGAGCAAGAATAATGTACTAGGACATTATATTGAGATTGAAGAGCTGTAGAACCTGAGTGTATCACTGAATTCTCAGATGTAGCTCTTTCTCCAGCTGCATCAGGATAAGAACTGAGCAGGGACCAAACTATTCCATTCCCCATTCCCACCTTCTTTCTACAGGTGCAAAAAATAGGCCAGATGAGAACTACAGCATATTCCAACTCCTGTAATGTACCTACAAGGTCACTTTATGTGCAGCCTGTGTGGGATACAGAAGAACGAAACCTTCCTCCATGGGGTTGAGCTATGTTCTCCCTTTCTGGAAAAGCTACCTGCCAGCACAATATATGGCTGCTATATGCAGTCAGCCCAGCATATAGGGGAAACAAAACTTTGAAAAAAAGCTTTTACATCTATTACAGGCATAAAAAATGGCTTTCCATCTAGCACAAAATAAATTGTGTGGAACCAAGCCTAAAGTATAATTCACCATTCAGTTTGGTCACTGAAGTCACCCTGTTGGTGACTTGTTCATAACACTTGTGTAATTTTCTCCATCCCTGTTAGCTGTTCATTCTGTTTTAAGGATTCTTACAAATGCACCAGCGTGGTATCAAATAGTGGAATCATGATAATGATAACCTCTCATGGATGAATAAAATAACTCCTGAGAAGGAAGTTAAAAATAATGTAAAAAAAAGACATTTTCTAACTATGTAAAGTGGTCATTTATCCCAATAAATTATAATTCTTCCAAGGCAAAAACTGCGCACTTCTAAATGTCTAAAAGCCCTGCAAACATTTTTATGGCTTCTTAAATTTGCAATATTGTATGCACTAGACAGTACTAGAAAGAGTAGTTACAAAGAAAGCAAGATAGATGGAGAAGCATGTTAAATATCAAATGTTCTTTGTACTTTAATTTATATTTCTGTGTTTTTTCTCTTTAATGTCCTTAATTATTAGAGTGCAAAGATGTGAACAAAGTGGCATATTGCCCACTGGTGCTGAAGTTCAAGTTCTGCAGTCGAGCATACTTCAGACAGATGTGCTGCAAGACCTGCCAAGGACACTGACCCACAGGAACCAGAAGAATGTGCCTTGTTATTATCATTGTGGAAGAGTGTCCATCAAAGAGAGCCACACAGTGGAATGAGATTGACGTCCTTGTAAATGCATTACCCTGTGGAAAACATAACCACTGGTCAGCCCCAGCTGACAGGATTTCAATATTATTTTAACTTCTGTGAAGTGGGATTTATTAATCCAAAGTGCTGGACACAGTATGAGGGGATCCCAAATTTGAAAGATTCACACAACACATATAGAATAGCTTACTGTAGAACATTTGTGTTCTTTTGACTAAATAAAATAGTCTGTTTACATCCTTGGACCATTAAAATAACTTTTATTATGGACTTAGCAATGACACTGAATCCATTTCTATTTAAAACTGTTTAAAATGTAGTTCTTATGAGTTGGTCTACTATGGAAGTAAAGAAGAATCAAAAAAAAAGTTAAGTCATCGCTTAAAAATCTTAACTATTTTATCTCTTGACACAGCACCACAATTTAAATTATAAAATGAGCTTGGAAATGTTATTTAAGGAGCAAAAATTTTTTAGAAAAATAAGTATTTTTCCTTCATTCCACCTATTTCCCTTTGGAGTAATCCATATTTCCTGAACACTGCTGTGAGCCATATATAAAGCTATACTAAACAGAACAACCATGAGGGACTTAGTTTTAAGAGGTGCAACAGTTATTGCACTGGTGCATGAAATACAAGTGTGCTATGAAACAAAATGAAATCTTCATTGCAGGTTTATAGCCATCTTACCATTGTACAAGTGAAACAGATTTCCACTGAAAGGAACATATTTCAGTATCATGGGGGAGGCAGACTCCAGCAGTGGTGAAGACTGGGTTGCCAGTTCCTTTACTACTACCAAAAAGGTTGTTTAGGACTTACACTTTGACTCCAGCTCACTTTTGTTTACAACACCAGCCACAAAGAAGAAACAGATTTGTGGGTTTCTAGATCTGGTTTACGTGTTAGGTTTAATTCTCCAAAACTGAGGAGTTTGAATGCAAAAGATAAGCCTACTGTGTAAGAGCAACAATCCTTTGCAAAGCTGAAAGTTAAAATGGATTCCAGATGTTCCCTCCTTTGATACCATAGCAGAGGTATTGTTTATGAGAAAGAATATGTGAATGTTCTGTTCAGGAGACTGCATCTGAGTGGCAAGAATTGCAACCAAAGAGTAAGTGACTCATGGAGGTATCTAGGTTCTGTTCAAATGAGAAGTCAAAAGTGTGCTCGAGCCAAGAGGCCTGTTGGACTGTCAGGAGTAAGGCACACTGGAAAAGGGGTGGCTGTAGTGAATTCTGGCCATCTTCTCCTAATTGGCCAGATATCTGTTTAAAGCTGGACCATATTTAAAGCAAGGGGCAGCTTTCAGCATGAGACTGGAACATAGGCATGCCTCTAAATTAGAAACTAGATGCCTTAATTATTCGCTGCCATGCTCCACTTATTCATATTACCCTATTTTTAATATTCACCAAATACTTTGCTTTTTTAAAAGTGAAACCAAACTTCTTAGGCGAGTCACAATCAGGAATATAACATTAAAAAGTTAATTGTCATACTCTTCTTCCCCTTCACTTTTCAGTAACAGACTCAACAAAGAGATGAGGAGAGTAGGTATTTCTTTATAATAATATATTGTACTTGAACATTTGCATTTTGCAACAGGTACTTCATGAATGTGATTGTGTGTCCAACTATGACTCCTTTGTTGTAAAGCAGTTAAAATTATGTGAACAGTGTTACAAATTCTAAGTCAAAAAGCACTTTTAAAAAAAATGTAATCTTTTCAATGAAAAATAATTTCAAAATATGAGATTGAAGTGTACCAATGTATTTTACCAATAGCAACCCAAATATGTTGCACACTACTTACTAATGTGAATTAATGTGGAACAATAGATACTGTTAAGAGGACTTATACTATGAAATCCCCCCAACATATTGACAATCTGTCAAGGGGTTTTGTGTAGCCCCATGTCTGTACTCATGACCATCAAATTCCTGTCATCTGCTACCTCTTGCCAGTATTTCCACTTCTGTATGCTTGTGACCAGTGGAATTAATTTTCAGTTGGCTTGCATGTATTCACATATGCTTGTTATCTGTTGCTCTCATCACCATGTAAACAGCTCCTGTTAAAACTGACACCAGTAGATTAAAACATCCCAATTTTTGGGAGTTGCACATAGAGATTAAGGGCAGTATGTAGTTCTTGTCTGTTAACTGAATTGACTTCCTGTATCCTTTTGACAGAACACCTTGGTGCTAACATGCCCTGGTTAGATCAGAAGTATGATGAAAGGGTAAGGGGTTATTACAACATTCCCTAAGTAAGAGGCCTCTTTGTATCAAGGTCCAGTTTTCTCCAGGGCATGATTTTGTTTATCAGCTAATGTGTCATTTCAGCTAATGAGAAAAGGGTTTTCTCTGTATTGAAAAGAACCCTT
>VYXD01013985.1:121700-137619 GCA_013397195.1 Hylia prasina | reverse complement strand
TTTTTTTTACCTCACTTAGGACATGAAAATTGTAAGGAATTGTTCCAAAGACACATTTTGCTCTCTTACTGGTGCTAGAACACCGGGGATTCTGATGTTTACTCTGCAATATAACAGCACTGAGGTTGGATTTTAAAGAACCGCCTTGAGCAATGTTAAATTGTATTGTTAAAGGGAACAAAACACAGAATGTATATGGATTTACAAACTAAGCAACACTACAGACTAAGACTGAAATATGAAACCCAATTCAAAGAAACATAATTGGTTTCAACAGCACAGTTCATTGCTGCTGCTACACTGTAGCCATCTATATAATCTAAGCTAAATAGTGTTATATTCCTAAATAGTGACAAAAGGAGTCTTTGTGCAGGCTATAAATATGAGAGACCTAGAATCAAATAGTACAACACAAGATGCAGAAACTTGGTGCCAGTACTTCCGCTGAGCAATACTATCAGCTGATAAAGATCAAAACAGAAATAAAAATCTAAGATTAATCCTTCAAGGTGTATACATCCAAAATAGTCCATTTCGTTAGGAACTTTATAAAGGAGTGAATGTCACATAGATATCCTTAATAATACAGACTGAAATTACCTTTGTATTATTGTGATTAGTTGCTTATTATTTTATACTCAGTATTAATGTGGTACACTGTTACTTTATTATTATTATTATTTTTGCTTTTGTAAATTATATTCTAATTTATTGTCATGTTTCTTAACACGTGTTCTACATGCATTCTCCTGCTTGTAATTGAAACAAAGATATTGTAACACTTGATGCAGTGAAATTCTACACCAGGCACAGATTTGTTTTTCACATAGATAATTTAGTAAAATAAAAGTGCAGCTTTTAAGATTGATACCCATGGTACAGTTGTCTCTTCCTGACTTACAGTTACTAGAATTCTGTATGCTTAATGTTTGCTTCATCCAATGCATCAAAATATATATAAGGTGTCTTCTTTGAAGTAACATCTATGTTATGCTAGAATCCTGTCCTGGGCAGCAGCAATATTTGTCATATATGAGCAAATAAGGAAATAATGAAAAGGAAAAATCAAGAATATGGTCATGTACATTATTAAGTGATATTTTAGCCTAAGCAGTAATGTAGATCAAGAATTAAATTAATGGCAGCAAAAATATTCTGTACTTCTTGAAATTATTTCATTAACAGCCAGTCAATAATAACAATAAAATGTCCTTCTTGCATTGAGCTTTTAAGGTTTTTATCTGAAGTTTATCTGAAGCCATGGTGTTTTTAAATATAAAGAAGAAAGTAATTTCAGTAGACTTTGTGCTTGAGTAACTTGCCTAGAGGTGCTTCCTTTCTTACCTAGCACTGTTTAAATAACTTGCTGTGGAAATCTCTGATCAAGACCTATGAAATATTTCTTATTTCTGATTTAATGAACATAAGTGTCTGGTTTAATGAACATAAGTGCTCTACTCTTGTGAATAAGATGTTAAAGAAAGTACAGAGAACCTTAAATGTATTGATGAGGTATTTATTCCTTTTGGTTATTCTTTATTATTCTCTTTACAAATAAGGATTCAAAAAACAATTGCTTGTTTTTAAAATATGAGTATTTTTCTCTGTGCTTGATCAGAAAATTTTGTTGCTCTTCAGATTAGGAGTTAGTAGTCTTAGTAAATAACAGTTTAGTGACAGTTTTCTCAGTCATTGTAAAGCTCTTGGCCTTCCTCCCATACATTCACACTGTAAGTTAAAATCTGATAGATTTCCCGTTATTGTTCAGTTTGTAGTGGTTTTTTTTCCCACTGGAGTGGTTGTATTTCATATTATAATGACAGACTGAGAACACTGAAACAAATGTGTTTCTCCCTCCTTTTCTCATGCTACCTTAAATCTCTCGTAGTCCATGATGACTGTAGAACTCCTGACAGAAAATTCCCTCCAGTCTTTTTAAAATGCATTTGTTCACCAGAATTTCATCCTGGAGCCAATCCTACTATTATAATTCTCTGTTACACTTTTTCAATTTATTTCTTGAGGAAATCAACACCATTTTCTACCTGAGATACTGGCTTTTCCTTTTCCTGACTTCCCTTTCTATGCCCCCAAACTGTTCCTTCTTGGGTATACTTGCTTTTCTATCTGAAGCTCTCTGAAGGTCAAGAAGCATTTTTACACATCCTCTGTAGAATTCTGAACAGGCTTTGGTTATTCTCCTGATTCTTTATTATTTTTTTTGTTATTACTCGGAACTAACACCCAGGACTCTTATGGATCCTCTTCTGTGGAGGTTTACTGCAATGGACTTTGGATGAGTCCTGTGAGCCTCATCTGGAGGCAGTCAGTCATCAATCCAAGAGCCTTGTAGAAAGTCATTATTAGGCTGAGGCTGTCATTCTGCAAGAAGTGACACCCTATCTGGCTGTTTCCCTTCACCACAAACAACAGTGGGGTGGAAGGGATGGATGACTGCTTCTGTGTTGTCCCTCCAATCTTTGTTCTAGACAGAATGGTGTTAAGAGCATTTCCATGCAGTAATCAGGATGAAATCCCAAACAGGTTTATAAGGGCTCAGTCAGCCACAGAACAAGGTTCATTACAGAACTAGTGAACCGGTCATTTCCCAAGTGTATTTGGCCCAGCTAAAGTGGAAGTTCATGTCCAGTTTAGGACAATGAGCCACTCAAAATGTGGGGTGGTGTACATCTTAGGGTACTGTGTCCCTTAAACTGGCGTACCACCTAAGCACACATGTAATTTATTTTCTTCTGTTTCTGCATGGGACTGACATTTTCATTGGGCTGGACAGGCTACAGGACACAGTTTATATTCAGAGGTCATATAGCCGCCAGTCAGAAAATTATTGAAGTCTGCCCTGGAAAGGATATATGTATCCTGGAAAGGATATATTCTGCATTAAGGATTGAAGATTAATTTTCTACAAACAGGAAGGCCTTTTCAGAGACGATCTATAAAGATCAGTAAATAAATAGTCTCACTTCTTTAGTAATCCTGCTTGAAATAAATTTATCAGATCACAGCTTGAGATAGAAAAGGAAGTGTTTCGTAAAGACTCAGCCAGTGAGTGCTCCAGGCTTCAGTTTCTATGACCACAGAGAGGGATAAGATTTGGCCTGGCTGATAAGCAATAAGACATGGATTTTGGAAATCGTATTTCTTCATCTGCATCAAGACAAGTATTTGTTTATTCTTCTCCCCAACCCCACCTTGACATCAAAGTCTACGAATGTGCACACTCTTGCAGTGTTTGTAACACAAAATTATCACTCACACAGTTTGAAAAACCCATCTTGCAGTATGATTTATTTTTTGCAATGAAGATCAGTCTTCTGTGTAGAATCTACCTTCCCTTACAAGCAATGCTGCGTAATGTTTCTGGTAACACTCCATCTCCAAATTAACTGTGAGGTAACAGTTCTGGACGTGTGGGAATATCTTCCGGTTATATCTCTATGAAAAGACCCACTCTAGGGATTTCAGAATACAAACTTCAGTTGAGAATGCATTTTAAGTAATTATTGTCACATTTGTTCTGAGGTCAACTATGTTTTATTAAGCAAATAAATTTACAGAAGTGCAGTGTGCTTAGTAGGGTCGCTGTCTTCTAACATCTTTGAACACTGACCAAAAATAGAGGCAGGACCTTGTGCCTGAATGACAATGTGTGGTTGAAAAGTTTACAGTCCATTTCCAGGACACTCTCTTTAATTTCTCAGACTCCACTCCTCAGAATACACACACTAGCACAGGATCTCTTCCCTCCATCATCTCCTCGCCTCTGGTGGCTGTTTCTCTTCTTTGTCACTGCTTTAACATATCTGTGCATCTCATATTTGGTGTACAGTACTGCTGTCTTTGATCAGATACTTTAATGTGAATGTTTTTGAGAGTTTTCACATCTGCAATTTAACACAGTTATTTGTTTAAAATGCTCATTTTAGGCTGGTTTTGTGAATTAGTTATTGAAGTGTAAAAACAAATATAAAATCTAAAAAAGAATTTCAAGAAAAAAATCTAGAAATGCATTAATTCTTTTTCAAATAGTATTCCAAGTAAAAATAATATTTATTTTTTTCTAATGCAGTAAGTAGAGGCCCCCTCAAGGTATTTTTTTCCTATTATGAAAAATACTGAATTAGGAGCAAATACAAAAAGGAGGAACCGAGTGTCTCTTTTGGTCTCAGATTCTCTTTCATGTAGCCTTTGTATTGAAATGCACTATCAAAACAAGACCTTCTGCAGCAAAAAGGAANTCAAAGTTTTCTTAGAAGTTTATTTATCTAAGATAAGGTTACATTGTTGAAACTATCCTGTCAATTAGCAATAATATTTGACTTCAGTTGTATTATTCTTCAAGAGCATTTTGTCAAGGATAGGGATTGCAACTGATTTTCTAGGGAGGGGGGAAGGTACAATGACTATAATTACATGTATCAATTAACTATATCTTGCATAGAGTTCCTGTGAAATAAAGTGCAGAACAGCCTATTTAATTAAAACAGGAAAAGAAATTAAACTGCATTTTATACTAGCTTCAAAAAGAAAACACAAGGGAAGAATATTCCAGTTTGATTTTCGCTGAGGTTTAAGAAGCTGACTCAGCACTGGTTGCTCACCGCACTGTAAAATGTTTGTAGAAGACACATAACTTGAATTCATTTCCATGGAGAGATTGAGGTGGTTTAAACTCTGTTATCCTAATTCATCTAGGAAAGGTTTCAAGCACTAAGACAAGCACCTTTCTGTAAAGCATCACCCCCCAGATTTGCAGATTTGCTATGCTGATTTTTCCCCACTTGCAGTTGTGATGATCACAAATTTTAATGAGAAAAAGACTAAGAATGGTGGGTTTGAGGCCTTGGTCCCATGGCTATGGATGTGTCCCCTCACTCCCTTTCTCCTCTAGCTGGAAAACTGCCATGTGGCCCCTTTTCCCCCAGTGTGACCGAAACAAGTTTCTGCTGGCACCACAGGCTTGCTGCCTGCTCATCTGCAGTGTGGGCAGACCCTCATGAAAGACTCAGTGGATGAATGTGGCATCAGGTATCACAGGTGCATTGGACCAGCACGACATAAAGTCGTTTCCTGTGGAATGTGGCCTTTCTGTCCCCTGGCTTTCATGCTAGGGACAGGGTTCCAGAGCATCTTTGAAAGTTGGCCAGCAGCCTCCTCCTGGTCTACAGCAGCAGGTGTCCTTTAGCCCTTTGCTGGGGCTCAGCCGTGGCTTGTGGCTGCTCAGAGCTGCAGCCGGGATGGGTGCTGGAATGCTGGAATGTGCAGTTCTGCCACAGCAGCTGGCAAGCCCTGGTCAGTCATGCTGGTGTGGAGAGCTGCTGGGCTCTGAGCTGTGGTGGGTCTCCTCTGTGAGCAGCTGGCGCCCTGAGGGGAGGCCAAGAGCTGGGCATGGTTTGGCTTGGCTTGAGGGAGCCCTGAGTGTGGGGAGCGCTGCTTGGGCCAGGCCGGGCCGCCGCCTCCGCCCGGCCTGCAGCTCACCACAGCTGCCGCCTCAGCTGGGGAAGGAAGGGGCTGCCACGGTGAGCACCACCACAGCTCCCAGCGGAGAAGACTCTGCATGGGAACAGGATGGCTTGAGCTGAGGTGGAAGGCCAGAGACAGTGCTTCTGGGGGAGCTGGTTTGGGAAAGCTGGGAGCGGGGTGCAGGGAGTAGGGAGAAAGAGTGGGGAAATGAGATGGAGCTCGGGAGTGTGTGAGGAGCTGAGGAAAGCTCAGTGAGGGGATCCTGGGGCAAGAGTTGGGTAAACCGGTCAAGGCCACAGGTCCCAGCCAGAGGTACCCCTACAGAGGAGAGGATATAGCTCCTGTGGGTAGGTGGAGGGCAAAGAAACTTGCAGTAATGCCTTGAGCTGAGGGACGTCCCTTGCAGAAGCTCAGTCTTCAGGGTGAAGAGTGTAGAGCCCTTGCAGAGCCTGCAGAGATAGGGAGACCCTTGGTGGGTTTAATCCCCTTGGTGAATACATGAAATGCTGTATATACTATTAACAAAAGAAGCTATGAGTCTTTCAGTGAGTTGCAGCAGTGAGCAGAGCTCTATAGCACTTTGGATAACCTGTTTTAATTTGCCATGCTGTATTTAGCAGATGAGTGAATTGCAAATGATCACAAAAAGTTGCAGTTGCAAAAAATCTTGTCTGTAAATTTGCCTGCCACAAAGACAGCTGCATTCTTGAATGCCAGACACTCACTGGGTCCTGAGTAATTCTGCTGAACTGATGAACAAATGCTTACAGGGTGTGTTGACTCTCAGCTGGTAATCAAGATAGAGAAGGGCTGCCAAGAGGTATGTTGCTCGTTAAGATTATGACACTTACAGCCTTCAAAACAATGAACCTTGAACCTCCCTTAAAAATAAAACAGAGAAGTAACTTGTTTTGGTAACTTTGGGCTGAAATTTTGATCATTCCTCTGTGGCTTGAGAAACTTGATTACAAAAGCAGCGACCTTGCATAGGGTGTCCAGAGTTGTGCAATGGAGTCTCGTGGTTATATGTGAAGTCTCAGCTTGATTTTGCTCTTGTTTTCCTTATATATTTCCATGTATGTCATTAAACAATATATGTTTATCTTTGTTTTGATTCAGTTCATGCTGGTTTTGGAGGTATGGACCATTCTTACCTGGATATAATGTTCAGAAGTTTGGAAAGAGATGGACAGATGAATGATCAGCCCTACTGCACAAAAATCTTGAGCCAGGATTTAGAAAAAAAAAAATCATGCAACTGTCTGTGAGAAATAAACCACCAAATCAAAATCAAATTCCTGAGTTACCATTCTCTTGCTAGGCTTTTTTTAAGTCTTATGGTTCGCTTGTTTTGTATTTTCCTACTCTGTATACTGAAAGACATAGAATTGCCAGAAAGCAAGCCAGAAAATCACTTTCTAAGGGCAAGAAGAAAGGTAGGAAACTCAACAGCTAGATTTATGCAACTGCACAGTTTTTCATTCAAAACCACAAATATTTTAACACATGGTAATATTACAAGGGCTAACAGGATAATACCCCATTCTGATTAAGAACTAAATACTGATTACACTTCTAAGAAAGTGATAGGTATCTTTGTCAGTGAAGGCAACTTTTGCAAAGCTTTAAGCTTTCACTCCCATTTTTTAAAAATAATGACCTGACTTAGCAAAATGCTGCTTTCTTCTGGGTCATTGCAAGGGATTGTCTTCCAGCTGGAAACTCTCAGAGTCCAGGGTAAACTGCCCACATTCTCTTTGTGACCTGCTAGGAAAGAGAAGGCTGCAATGACAGCTCTGTATTTATTAGTAAACCATCAACATCAATCTAGCATCATCCTATCTTACTTACAAAACTTCTTCCAAGAAGATGCCCAGTGAGCCTGAGCTTGTGGTCTGCTGATAGTCTTGCTGTGCCAGAGAAGGTGAATCTGGAAAAAAGTCAGAAAACTGATAATTTATAGCCAGGTTTGAGTGGACATACACAAAATCAGTGCCTTAGGCTTTCAATTGGGCCTTTTCTTTCTTTTTTTTTTTTTTTTTTACACTGTCTAGAATGAAGGATAGAAAAGGTGGCCAACTTTGTCTTGGTAATAGAGTACCCAAAGATGGTAGATCACAATATAATAATCTTCCTCAAGGTCTCATTCTTAATCAAGGCCTCTGTTAATTACATCATCAAAATTTGCCCACTTGATTCTGTAGATACATCTGCTATAAATACTTGCAGAACAGCTTGAGGCCAAGATAACATTGTTTCAAATCAATTTTTAAGCTGAAAAATGTACTTTTTATTAAAGGGTTGAGAAACAGTGGATTCCTGTGCATCAGTAAATATAATGAATAAAGTATGTAGAACTAATTATGGTAGAGCATTTATTACAAAGCAACTGTTAAAAAATCTTGAGGAAAAAAAGAAATAAATCACACCAACACAATTTAAAATAATTTCTAGTAAATAAGCATGGGGAAAAAACCCTCAAACTAAAACGTCTTTTGCTGTTTAGAGGCAGATAATCCATTCTTAGTCCAATGCACAAATTTGATTTACAGTGCATTTCAAAATATTTATCTTCTTTTTAGGGTTTCCATCACTGCCTAAGCCAATAGCCTGCTGTGTTTGAAAATGCCCGGGCCGTAATTGTAATTGTTTTTAAAGTTATTTTGGAAAATATTGAGCTTTGTTGAATTTTGTAGATTTAAAGAATGCAATTATCAACATTGTATATATAATCCAAGTGACCTGCTGGCTTCAGAAGCTCAGACCCATAGAAAAAAAAAACCAAAACAAACCAGCAAAATGTTTGTTTAATTTTTGTTCTGTAGTTGGTCAGTGCTAGGTGAATTATGTTATAGCCAGTTTGGCAATAATATGATTAAATAACAATTCCATATAAGTACATAACAGTGTTGAAGTAAACATACAAGGAAAAGAATGATTTTTCTGGGTGGATAATCTGACCCATTTTCATATGTCAGTATTTGATGAAGTACTGAGCTGATATGATGGTATCTGGGTACTCCTGTGATTCATCCAAAATTGTTAGCAGTTAGGTCTGAAAACTCAACACAAAGTAATACATCTTACAAACTTATATGTAAATATATTAGATAAAGAACTGAGTTTTCGTCAGTGTTGTTCTTTACAAACTGATAGAGATCTTTCCCAAAATATTTTGTCTCCTTTTTCTTCTGCTTAAGAAGGAACCTACATGAGGTTCCAGACTGAATAAACGTTTCTGATAGGCATCTGTTGAAGAAGTGCTAGGGTGAGGAGATTTGAAGAATATATTGGAATATCAGTTCCAAATAAAAAAAAAGAAGCACAATCAGCATTTCTGACTTAGAACTAAAATTACAAGTCAGTCTCTAAAAGCTGTTAGCAGTCTGCTTTAAAAATACATACCGACACTAGGAAAAATACTTACAAAACACTCTTTGGAGAAACAAATTTGAAATAAAGTCTTTCATCATGACCCATACACTGCATTGCTAACAGGCAGTTGCAGTTTATTGACAGCACAAAAATATAAAAACCATTTAGGGTCTCATCTCAGTTAAGCCTCACTGTTCTTTATTGTACCTTGACACATTTAGCAGAAATCAGTTAATGCTTCAGAAAGTTCACCAACATTCCCAAGATCATGTGTAAATGAACATATCCAAGCATGAGGTTATTTATTCACGGATAGCTCCACAATCTATGCATCCATGTTATATATAACCTCTGGGAGCTTCCAGCTGTATTGTATGCTGCCTTGTCATAGGCATATCTTTCTGTTAAAATTTTGTAAAAATTTTTTGGAAAACAGCTTGGTAATGATTTTGTTACAAAATTACCTATAACTTCTTTGGAAATGGACCATTAGCAGTCATATTTAAGCCTTAAAAGCTATAAGCACTTCATTCCATTGGTACCTGGTACCAAGAGCCAAATTATATACATTGCATGTTTCTACATTTATTTTAAAAAACCTCCTCTTTTTCAGACTAGTTACAAGTTTCCTGTTGATTAGCAAGAGTCAATGAGGTGTCACAAGACACATCTACACTGCTTTCTAGTTAGCATAAAATAAATATATATTTTTACAGATGCCTGTTAACAGAACTACTTGTCTCAAAATGAGCTCATTTTAAATGCTCATTTACCTATCCTGGGCTTTGTGCTACCTGATATTTCTCAAGGTCAAATCAATGAGTTTAGTCTGGTTCACAAACTTGGCTGCCTATTCCTATATCTGGACAGGGTATTTTTCCCTCTCTGTTGTCATGTTCACCTCTGGATCTTACCTTCTCCCTAAAAAAACCAAATCTCAACCCTGATGAAGCTTTGGATGTCTCTGTCAATACTGAGCTCATCTTTCTGTTCAGTGTAACCCACAGCAGATCCTCTTTTACATTTATGAAGAACTTGCTCTAGGCAAGCTGACATTCTTACTATTGTGTCATGTTCCTTATGTATAGAAGCCAGCAGAGACAGACACAGGGCAGTGATATCACAGAAAAGAGGGAATGCACTTGCTAAACTGGTGCATGGATGGAACTGACTTGGAAGAGTTTTGGAACAAAACTGCTGTTCCTGTTTAATGGAGCTCTGAGATGCTAATTCTGCATGGCTAAGCCAAAAAGCGTATGGAAAGTGAACTGATAATACATGTGAGGTGCAGTCCCATGTTTACTTAATTTGCACACTCTTCAGATGTTGTACTCCATCTTTCTGATGTTTGGTTCTGTCATTGCAGCTGTCTAAAAGGCCATATACAGATAGGACTGTATACAGAGTCAAGTGCTTGCACATTTGCAAATCAGAGGCTCCAAAATTCTTGTGAAACAAAAGTAAAACATCTGTCATACTCCAGCTGGGCATAGGAAATATAAATAGCTTTGAAAAAGTTTGGAAACCATCTGTGAACCTTTTGCTGAGAGTTTTGAGAGACCATTTGTTGTAGGTAACCTCAGGCACTTTCTAAGACTGCTAAAAGTAGCTGTCAGGCTGTAAACTGGGTTTATTCACACCCTTGCATTTCCTCTCAAAACTGCCTTGGGGTGCCTGTCCCTGTTGGGAGGCTTCCGAGGGGGAGGTTAAGGAAGATTGTTGATGTGTCCTTTGGTATTTCCTTTGAGGTTTGGAAGGGTGTTTCTGGCATTGCTATTAAAGCAATTCTGTCTGAAAGAAAGCTAAAACTCTTGATGATGTTCCTGCGACTCGAGGTTTGAGCACACAGTTCCAGTGAAGAGGAAATTGCTCCCAAAATTTTTCAAGAGGTCTTTGTGGTGCTATCATAAGCTGATTTCTTGAAGTGATAAAGTGGTCCATACAGATGCCTGAATTTCACAGGCGATGTTTGATAGGAGCTAGGAAAAGCAGTAAGCCCATTTAGGTTATGAGGATTTGTGTGGAGCAAGTTACCACATTTAGTCAATTACATACATTCTGATTTACTCAATAAAGTCATATGAGAACAATTAGGAAGATACAAAGGCAGATCCCAGGTTGACCATGGTGTTGCAGGGTCCTATAATCTATGCTTTCTCTCTGTAGTTATATCTATGTATTTCATAATTTTAATGTTACGTATGTAACTTTAACAGCTAATCTGTGGGACATTCAATAGAGGGCAAGATATACAGGATAGTTGCTGTTTGTAATCCCTTTTGAAGGGTAGCAGAAAAAGTTCTTTTTCATTGATGAAGATTAACACTTTTTCCCTAGCAAGTTAATTGTTTTTTAGATCTCTGCTTAAAACAAACAGGCAGTAAAATAGGCTTGGTCTGATCCCATAGTACTGGGAACAATAACTGAGCCTGCTTCAGTTAGAAGAACTTCAGTGCTGCCAAACTCAGAGCAAATAACTCCTTTTGGACTATAATGATTTAGAACTGAGATAGTATTGGTTTTCAGGTAGTTAATGCAGTTTTACTAATGTTCCATGCAGGATGACAAGGGAGGTCACATCACTAATGTGAGAGGCAGCAAGCATTTGGCATCTGGTAATTAGGTGAAAATCTACCTTTCAGAGGTTGTAGATCATGCAGATTTTAGCAGAGCAGGAATAAGTAGAGATTGGGCCTGACTAACCATGTCTGATGATCCTTTCAGAAGATAAAGTCATTCTGACAGAGCCTTTGCTTTGAAATCAAGCAGTGGTCTGGCATGTATGCTCATTAAGAGGCAATTCTAATGGTCATCATTGAACTCTGTTAGTCTAGGAGAGTTAGATCCTGAATTTGTGTGATTAGCTATTTTGAGCCCTGTTAGGACAGCTAGAGAAGCAGAAACTCTATTAATACTCTGCTTTCACATATTTTTTTTTAAAGAGCTGATAATAAACTGAAAGTGCAGTAGCTTAAATATTGCTAGGTTTAGTCACACTTGTATTCTTGGTATTCAAAGCATTATAGATGCTGCAAGCCCAGATGGTAAAAAACCTGTGAAATGTCTAAAATTAGTGTCTTGTGGAGTTGCTGATCACTTGAGGAACAGGGTGTTATAAAAGAGAAATCTAGTAATCTCCAAACTTATGCTAGTTAGAAAAGAACAATTATGGTTTCTCTTTTTCTTATCCCAAGGAACTTTAGACCAAAGGCAGTAAAGTGAGATTCCACTCCTTGCACATTTATAATGTGTTCACTGGCTGTTCTATTCAAATGAAGCCAAAAATCCTTTGGTGTTATATTTACTAAATTTATAGTGTGTTACTGAACTCTGTATTATTCCTATTCTAAAAGCAGTAGAAGAAGTTGAGGTCCCTATTGTTTGTGCCAGAACCTGTGAGATCTAGAAAAAAATTAAACACTTGGCTCTAACCAGAGTCTCTGTGTCCAAGTGAGGTTTCACTTGAAACCCACAGTCAGAATGTATACTTACCCCATCTAATGCTACTTATCATCACATACCTGTCACTTGTTATGTGATATTGAAAAAGGCAGAAGATTTCTGAAAAGATGAAGCTGAGCCTAAGACAAGCCCTGGAAAACACAGATCAGAGTGTGTCTAAAATATAAGTCTTTTAAGATCAGCTGAGCAAAGCAGAAGTAGTATGACAGAAAAAAAAGGTGCAAAACCAGATGTAACTTTCTTTTTGAAGTACTACTTTATCTTCACTTTACGGTCTATTTTCCAACTCTGCTTTTGTAACTGTTAACATCATTACACCTTGAGACTGTAAGGATAAATGGAAAGCTTAAGTTAGAGGTAGCAACTGTCTAGATATCCTACAACTGAACAGCATCCTTAAATTTTGGGTTTTTTTCAAATTCTTTGTATATTTCTTTTTTTTCTAAATCTCAGTGGTAGGCTATGTGACAAAACACCCACAAAGGAGCTCGGAAGAGACAATTGCAGGAGGGGGAGGCTGCCAAACCCATCAGAGGAGCCGGCAGCTCACTCATTGCCCATTTGCACACAAGAAGCCAAATCAAGGGCTCCTGAGGAATGACTACCTTGTCTGGTCCCTCCCAAAAAATGGAAAAAATTAAGTGGAATGGGAGGACCTTGTATGTAAGGAGTAGTCTCACAGGGTGTTTGATACAACTTTTCATTATCAGATATGGCAGACAGAAAAACAAGGCATTCTGGGAGCATTCTTAATGAAGGGAATATCTGCATTCTTAAAAAGCTTCTGCTAATTTTTTTAGTTTAAATTGGAAATAGAATTTTTATTTCAGAGCTGTTTCAGTGAAAACTAGACAAAGGTGTGTCTTAGCTGCAGTCTCATAAAAAGGTGGCTCCCTTTCAAGATGAAATCTGTTTGAATGAGCTTCTTGGGAACAGAGTCATCGGGCCTCCACCTAAATGATTACCGGCCTATCAAATGTTCTACTTCAGTGTTCCATCTACCAGCCTGTAGCTGGCTTTTGTACAGCCTTTGATCAACTGCTGTGGCCTTGGTAGTGAGCTAGTAAGAAATACATTACTAAAATTTAGGTGGGATTCAATTTCTGTTAATCTGGGCTAGCCTTGTGTCTTTTTATCTTTGGCTTCCAGTTTAGGGAGAAACAAGCTATGCAGACATGCTAAGGAAAAGTACCAGGAAGTAGCATTATTACTCAACTTGTAAACAAGAGACAAAAGTTTGATCAAATAATTTTGATTTTATTTCTCTTTACCTTTCAACTCATATATGCAGATAGTATTTTGCACTTTTTGTTTACCTTGAAAAAATATGAATACTTCTAAAACGTAACATACTACATTGTATTGTAAACAAGGCATATTTTGGAACTGGACATATGTAAATTATGTGTCTACCATATATTTTAGAACTGTTCTCCATAAGTTAAATCAGAAGGGTTTTGCCAACATTGCCAACATGGAGAAAGTTACCATTTAAGGAGCATTTACTGAGACACAACTTTCTACATTCAGAATTAAGAATTTCATCTACTTGCTTACAATGTTTCCTTCTTAAACCTTGAGGAAGGGAGACAGGACACTGTACGACTTAGACATGTAGTTTTTTTAGGAAGGGGAGGGAAGAAAAAAGGAGTTCATTACAACCCTATTAGCCAGATATTTACATCCTGAACTGACATCAAAAGATAAAACACAGACAGGTGAAAAACCTTGTGCTTTGTTTTGTTGAACTTCCTGAGGACTCACTTCTCAAGCTTGTCCAGGCCCCCCTGGATGCCCTCCCGTCACTCAGGTGTGTCAGTCACACCACTCAGCTTGGTACCATTTGCAAACTTGCTGAGACTGCACTTGGTCTCTTCATCCACATCATTAATGAAGACATCAAACTGTAGTGGTCCCATTACAAGCCCCTGGGGGACAACAGTCATCCCTGATCTTCGTTTGGACTGTTGACCAATACCCTCTGTAGGTCACCATCCAGCTTGTCTGTCTGACCATCCACCCATCAAATCCATTTCTCTCCAGTTTAGAGAGGGAAACATTGGCAAGGTGAGGCTGACAGGTTGGTAGTTCCCAGGATCCCATTCACCTTTTTAAAAAATGTGTGCAGTGTTTCCCTTTTTTCACTGGGGAGTCCACTTGACTTCATACATCACAGAGGGGGCTTGGCAGGCTTAGCAACTATGTTAGCCAATTCCCTTGGGACTCTGGGATGGACCTCATCAGGCCTCATAGTCTTATATTTGATCTGGTTCCTCAGGTAGTCATGAACCTAAAGTTCACTTACAAACCCAAGACACACTTCACTTTCATACAATTTTTAGGAAGAGATATTTGAGTCACAGACAACCTGGAGTTCTGTGTTAAAGAGGAAAATTGCTTTCTCTCAGATCTAATGCAATTAAAAAATCAAGGAAGGTACGAAGTGTAAAGTAAGCAGGAAAATAGACAAAACAGCTCATTTTAAGATTAATCCCTATAGGAAACCCACAATTTGTCTGTGAAGAGGAGAAAAATCACAATCTAATTGTTCAGTGTTTTGCAATGATTTTGGATTACATGTAGCTTGAAACTTTGTGGTCAAACCAGTATCAGCTGAAGGCAGTTTATAACAAAGAAAGAGGGAAAATAAATAAAATCTTCATTTGACCTGGTAATTAATGGCCAACTTTTTAAATAAAATTCTCTGTATTTACAGACCACAAAGAAGGAATGTACTTTCTGCCCTGAGAAACAAGCTTTAATGCAAACTGCTGAAGTCCTATTTGACATTAATTTTCTAAACAGTTTTATATTCTAAAAAGGTTTAAAGAGTTGTCCTATGAAACCTTAGAATATAAACAGGCTTATAACTATTATTTCTTTAGTGTGAGCTATTTCATTAATGAAGTTCTAAAGATGGAAAAATGTAAATGTCATTTTTGTGTTTAAGACAAAGAAGACCATATTAGATATTGTAAGGATTCAGAAAATAAGAGAAAAATGCACAGATTGAGTATTTAGCACAAAATAAGAGAAAATGGCCTCTATCTCATCTTCTGCCAATGCTTTATTTTCTTATGATAGCATAAAATAATAAAGTATTAAAATAGTAAGGTATAAAAATAATAATAATTCCATAGAATTTCTGGTTTTTTTCTGCTTTTGAAATTTAATTCAACCAGGATGACAGTGCTAACAGGAAAACTGTTTGGAATTCTGTTGTTAAACAAATTCAGCATTTTTAAATAGATCCTTAATGCAATGTATAGGAGTTTTGCACAAGGGGCCACATGTATTCTGCAGTTTTATTTGCTGTGCTACTTCTGATACTATAACTGTTGATGAAATAACAAGCAAATCAATATCTAAACCTGACTATATTTCCTGTGCTTTTAAAAATTATGCTAAGTAAATAACGAAGTTAATAGATTTATTAACTTTCTGATTGTTTCTTATGGAAATTGACACAAATGGTATCTAAGCATTCTCAAATAACAGTCAAGTATCTCTAATATTTTCAAGACACTTTAAACAGGTTATTAGATCCTATATTTCAAAATTTAATAGGTCAGAACTTAGTCTTGCCACTCAATGCTAT
>VYXD01013985.1:92605-119525 GCA_013397195.1 Hylia prasina | reverse complement strand
TTTTTTTTTTTTTCCCCTCAGAAACAGCTAGATCATTTTGACTGGCACATTAAGTATGGCCTGCTTGCCTGCCAAGGCTGCTCCTCCCAAGATCTCAGATTGCATTACTGTCTTACAAAAACCTGACAAATTTTCAAGGTGTATGTCTTCACCTCTTACAGATAGGGACACAAAATAAAAGCTAGTCTTTTGTTACTAGCATCATCATAAGTTCTGGGGAAGCGATATGGAGGAAAATTCTTAATCTTGCTATTTAATATATTGCAGGCATCCTTGGGTTTTTGTTTGGACATTAGTTTGTATTGTCTCGTATTTGTATTTGTTTGTACTGTCTGTTTGGTTAAACAGTAAAATCTTAAGAAATGCCAAGATTTAAAGTTGCTTACTGCTGAGTGGAGTTTATCATTTGAAGCTTAATAATGTGCTAAATGCACAGTACGGCTTTTCATTCAGAGCTGGCACATCTCCTGCTGGCTCTGTTTGTGGAATTTTCGTGTGCCTGCCTGCAAAATGCCATGTAAACAAATTCTATGGGGGAATTTCCAAGAATATGTAATGGCTAGATGCACAAGAGCATGTTGTGTCAGAGTAATGGGATATCTCCCTTAGTGGCATATGCCTTCACCCCTTGTTTAAGGTATCCCATAGCTTGGTGTTTGGGGGAAAAAAAAAAAAGAGAAAAAGCATAGGTGAGGTATGGATTTCAGGCCACAGGACAGACATAAGTATGTGCACCCCAGTCTCCACATCTAAGCATTAAGTGGAGCATCTTGTCCAGCTTTGAAAACTATAAATATAAGTGCTTGAAACCAATAAAGGTCTTTGCACTGCAGAGTCCATGCCTTATTCCACCATCAGGTCATAATCACAGGAGATAATGATGATATTTCCTTTGTGTCTTGTCTGGAAACATATGTGGTCTGAGTGCATATACCCACAAGTGAGAAAAAGTCAACATGTCTATTCTGCAGTTAAGGATTAACCTAGTCCACCCCTGCTTAATGCAGCTAAAGAGGTATGCATTTATGTACATACCTAAATATAAGTTAGTTTCTTAGTAACTTTGGTTATTTACAGACATAGGTAGGGAGGCTTAAGGAAAGAGGTTTTCATGGGTCTCTAAATGGATGCAAGTCTTGAGCCTCCTTATGAGCTTAATGTCTTCTCCTGCCCTGGTAGTGACCAAAAAATACTTCTCTTTGTTTGCCTGAAGGTCAGCCTTAAACCATTTTCCTGTGCTTATGCTAATTAAATAAGATTACGAATGAAAAAAAAAAATTCCTTTTAATATATTTGTGAGCTGAATGTTCCTGCAAAACTTACGCTGCATTAAAATAATGTCAGAAACTGTTTTAAGAGGGTTGAGTCCTGAGGATTAGCATTGAATTTTGTGGATTTTGACTAGCTAGAATATAGTAACTGGGTGTTTGGGGGTTTTTTAACTATCTTCCAAGTTTCTCTTAGTTTCTTTTAGCTTGTCTTCCCTCTGGGGTAAGCTATGCCTTTTGGAAGCTTGGAAAGGAACAATAAGATTTGATGCATGTTTATGCAAAGCAATTCAGTTAATAGCGGAAGGGGATAGTTCTGTAAAAGTGACATGATTTATAAAACACAAGGTCAGCTTGGAGTTTTTGAAGCCTTAAGAAACGGATGATTACAGTGCACCATATGTGGTCAGAGATAGCATAGTTTGCACCTGCAGCTGCTCTTTCAACCTTTGTACTCTGCGCCATTGATTGTTCAGAGGCCCCTGAGGCCATCCAAGATGATATGGTCTGACCTGCTAAAATGAAGAATAAAAATAGAAGGTAATACCATAAAATGACAACAAAAAAATCCAACAAAACCAAACCCCCAAAAAACCAAAACCAAAAACTAGTCTAGGCAGAGAAAGCATGTCAAAAGCTGAATTAGAAGCTATTCTGTGTTGCTTCAAAAAACATCACTCTTCTTATTTGGTTTTGTTCTTATTGTATATAACTAGCAAATAGTCCATATGGCTGTGTGGCACTTGTAGCATCAGCTGTGTTAATCTCTTTGTGCAGTCAGTGTTTTCAAAGGCTGTAAGAAAATGGTGGTAATAAAGAGTGGAAAGACAGTCCACAGGTTCTTAGCTTCCAGCAAGGTTAACTGTGTAGTTTAGAATACACAGATATTAAATGACAAATGATGACAATTCAGAATGGTGCTACATAGAGCTGGCCTTATAAAATATTGAAGATGCTAAGATGGCTATTTTTATTGTTTTTCTTCTCACAATTTTTTCATTTAAAAATTAGTTGTATTGAGCTTCCAGCACTGCCCTTGTCCATCTGCCCTGATTTTCCTAATTCAGCACACTCCATCCTTTTTCCAAATGTGCCTTTGCTATCCTATGACAAATACAATTCTGCTGAATTTGTGTGTTAATTGTTGTATGACTTTATATGAAACTCTTGTTTTGATCTTGGTACACACATTTAGTAGACAAATACTTTATGCATTTTTAGAAGAAAAAAAAAAAGTTCCAGATTTTTGTCCAGGCATTTTTTGTTGCATGGTAAATCTTTCTTTGCTTTTAATTTTCTTTTCCTCAGTGAATATTTCTCATCACTGCTGTTATAAAAGGCCAGGCTGAATGGGGCTTTGATTAACCTGGGCTAGTGGGTGGCATCCCTTCCACAGAACCAAAAAACCCTCCTAACTTCTAGGGTGCCTCAAACCCAAACCACTCTATGATTGTATGATGTATATATTTTAAGCTCATGTTAGTTTTCTGATGATCAGAAATGTTGCCCATAACAAAAAGTTGACAGGGTGGTTAGGGCAGTTTAAAGTACCACTTCATGAACTAAATATCTCACCGAAACTAAACATAGTAGTATTTCTTTAATTGTTGCATACTGATGAAGTGTGCCAGTCTTCTAACACCACTTCCCACACAAACTCTTTCCACATCTAGAAAAGATAAATTGTGTGACAAACTCTGGACCAGAGTGTGCACAGGCTTGCTGATAAGAAGGATGAAGGTTTTTATTTAAGTATAAAAGCTTATTTGTGGTTCTGCCTCTTCCTATGATTATGGCTATGCTTTTCTAAGCTTCATCTTGTTAAATATGTTCATACTTCTGTTTTGAAAAAATATCTTCCATTGTTGTACACTATTTTCCTCCACCAGTAATGTGAAATGGTATGAGAGATCTTTAAAGTTAGTGGACTAATTTACTACCCGAATCTCAGCTCCATGTGCCAAATCACATTATGGCAAGAAAATTGGCGTCTGAAGTGTTTTTAAATTTGGCAGCTCAAATTTGGTACTCAAGAATCTAAGTGCACAAATAGAGAACTGTTAAGTATGTATTTCTGAACTTCTGATCATAGATATTCTTCAATTACTGAGGCAAATAAATTTGTATAAATAGAAAGTACAAATTAAAAATACAAACTGATGTCCTCCAGAGTAAACTAACAGTGTAATTTAGAGGAATTAATTTGGTGGAGTGCTTTCGGAGAGAAAGGAGAGTGATTGCACACATCCACTTACTGCTTTTGGTCTTTTTCCCTTAAAGAAATTATTCTCTTTAATTTTTTCCCCTTTTATCTCACTTTGATCATGCAAATTGTGATGTCTGCATTTATAAAAGTGCTTACTTATTAAAGACACTTATGAAAGTGTCCCTTCAACATTGAGCTGTGTCTCATATGTCTTTCAATGGTGTTCTGCTGCTGCTCTGTAATCTCTGAGCTCTATTTATTGGTCTTCATGGCTTGTAGCACTTTGGAAATTTCTCTTACGTGGTCAGATGTATCTGGTGGGTTATTCAGTTAACTTCTGCTTCTTTGAGGTAGGAGTCTGCCACTGGAGTGAACACGTTCATGCTGTACTGACTGATGCAGCTATCTGTGATAGGTGCTTTATCAGGATGAACTGCTCTCTTCAACTAAAAACACCCTGTGACAATCAACAGGAATACAGATATGGAATATCTTCTTGTGTTAAACAGAGATAAATGACCTTTACTGCATGTCCCCTTTTCTACTGTTAGGTGATCAATATTAAAGGTGAACAGATATCCAAAGAAACAAAAAACATGTTTTGCGAATGTGAGTTCCCCATCTTCCCTTTCTCTTTATTATTTCTTTATCAGTGTCACACAATTTTTTAATTTGTTTAGTAAGCCTTTCCTATATTTGTGTCTACAGCTCAGTGCATTTGTTCTCTGGCTCCTTCCTTCCTTCTTTTATTGAATGTGGTAATTGCATCAATTCTTTCTCCAGCCCTTTCCCTGTAATACCTTGTTCTCAGTAACCTGTCATAAATCTTTTCTATAAGGTTTACAGTTCTCCTCTCTTCCGCTGGGTATTTAAGTCATCTGGGTCTAATGCTTTGTTGGCTTTCAGGAGTTCTAATTGCCTTCTTATCTGTTTTATGATGAGGGTAAAGTTTTTCAACAATTCACTCCTCAAGCCTAAGAAAACATACCTCAGTCCCTAGGATGCTTTATTCTTTCTTTTTGTGTGGACTCTCAAGAAAAAAAAAAGTACACCTGCAACATATTGACCATCATCACTAGTTTCCTTCTTTGATCAGACAGTGTTCCTCCTGCATAATGCCTTTTTGTTTTGATGGCATGCTTTTTTTTATGGTTTGTTTTGGTTTAGTTTTGGGGGTTTGTCTTTGTTTTTCTTGTTTTCTTTGTTTGTTTGCTCAGTTTGAGGTTTTCTCATGTTTGGTGGGGGTTTTTTGTTTGGTTTTCTTTTTTTTTCCTGTATTTTCTTAGTTGTTTTTCCATTTAGGAGCTGTCCTAATTAATTATATGTTATAATTACTTTTTTTTCATCCCATATATCTTATTCATTTCTTCTCCAGGAAACATGAATTTCTGACAACACACTCCCTTTCTCCCTTATTGACTCTACTTTTTTTCCCAGAATTTTATGTTATTTTACATTTATGATGCATGTTTTTGGCAAAATGACACACAAAAAACACTGCGCATGTAACTAAATATAGATCTATACAATTTTACCTATAGTGATTTCAAAAACTCTAAGTATATATTTCCTTGCCAAGTGATTCAAATCTCTTTTTACTGACTGCCTAGAACTAAAACCCAAAAAGCCTGCTGGTCCTATCACTATCCAGACAGTCACATTGCTTGCAGTTTTCAAAGCTCTCACTGCATGTTCTAAAAAGTGTTGGTGTGTGGTGTGTTTGGCTTTGGTTGTTTGCAGTTGTTTTTGTGTGTGTGCTAACACCTTACTCAGTGAGGGAGGGGGAATGGAATGAGTATTGGCTAAGTGCAAATGTCTGAATCCAAATGAGTTGCACAGGAGACTGGGAAATGTGAAATCAATCTAAACAATCAGGTCCTGTTTCAGCATATGAAAATGAAAAAAGTAAAATAATGTAATGTAATGAAAAAGTATTTGAAGTAATGTAAAAATATGAATTGTACAGGTTTAGTTATAGTTGTCCTTTCTCTCTGAGATCTATCAAATGATAATCTGCCACTTGCAAATGAAAAAAAGTGATTTGACTTCCAGGTACTTTTAGTAACACATTCCCTTTCATAAATGTTTAGCATCTACATGTATTTATTAGTTTTTAATTTTATTTAGTTTATTTTATTATTACATTTATTTATTGCTAATCCAGCTTCTATTGCTATTTTTTTGGTAAAAGTTATACAGTCCAGGAGATTACATATTTGTCCAGGAGAGACTGGGTGAAGTCACTGCACATGGATCCTGCCCATGGAGGGAAGGTGTAGCTACTTGTTGAAAGAACCTGTAGAAGCACTGAGACAGAAAGTAGTCTTCTTTATTGTTGTTGTTATTGTTGTTTTGTATCATTCAAAAGAACTTCTCCCTTCCCCAAAAGGGGTAGTATCTGATTTATATCACTCTGAAGACTGTGATAATGAATGTGTGTCACTGATCTGGAGAGAAAGCCTACTACCTTGATTTGAGATTCCTAGTTTAAAAACAAAAAAGAAGTTTGGGTTCTGACAGATTTGTTGTACTTCCATAATAAGTTTTGTATTAAAGGGGTATCTTTTACTTTTTATATATTGCAAATGGTCCTCATTTATGTTCTATGTCCTTTTTGAGACATCTCCTGTTGCCCAAATCCACTAGGGAAGCTGTAGAGGTCCTTTATTTTGGATGGATGGTGAAAAATTTTAGATGATTCCATAAAAGGGGGTGTTTCTCTCAATGTTTGTAACTAAGCTGTACCTAATCTGAGCTCATAAGACAAGGTGGTCCTTATCACTTGTTAGCTAGGAGAAGGGACAGACCCCATGTGGTCACAACCTCCTTTCAGGCAGGTATAGGGAGTGATAAGGTCTCCCTTTAGCCTCCTTTTCTTCAGTCTAGACATCCCCAGCTCCCTCAGCTGCTGCTCACAGGACTGGTGCTCCAGACCCTTCCCCAGCTCCGTTGCCCTTCTCTGGACTCACTCCAGCCCCTCAGTGTCTTTCCTGCAGTGAGGGCCCAGCACTGGACACAGCACTCGAAGTGTGGCCTCAGCAGTGCCCAGCACAGGGGACAATCCCTGCCCTGCTCCTGCTGGCCACACCATTGCTGATCCAGGCCAGGATGCCCTTGGCCTTCTTGGCCACCTGGGCACAGCCTGGCTCATGTTCAGTCCCTGTCACCAGCACCCCCAGGTCCTTTCCAGCCACTCTGTCCCAGCCTGTGGCACTGCCTGGGGCTGGTGTGAGCCAAGGGCAGGACCCGGCCCTGGGCCTTGTTGAACCTCACACCATCGGCCTCAGCCCATGATCCAGCCTGTGCAGATCCCTCTGCAGAGCCTGCCTGCCCTCCAGCAGATCAGCACTGACACCCAGACTGGTGTCACTGACATGCAGTTCTCTTCTCCAGGTCATCAGTAAAGGTATTAGGCCAGACTGGCTCCACTACTGAGCTCTGGGTAGGTAACATCACCTGTGACTGGACACCAGCTGGATTTAACTCCATTCACCACCACTCCTGGGGCCCAGCCAGTTTTTAACCCATGAACTGTGCACCTGTCCAAGACACGAGCAGCCAGTGTCTCCAGGGAAATATGGTGTCGAAGCTTTATCAAGTTCAAGCAGACAACATCCAAAGGCTTTTCTCATCCATTGTGTGTCACACTGCCAGAGAAGGAGATCAGGTTTGTCAAGCAGGACCTGCATTTCACAAATCTCTGCCTATTGGGCCTGACACCGTGGTTGTCTGGCATGAGCTGCATGATCACTCTCAAGATCACTGCTCCATAACCTTCCCTGGCACTGAAGTCAGGCTGACGGGCCTGCAGTTCCCCACATCTTGCAGACTGGCATCATACTTGTTAACTTCCAGTCAACTGGAAACTCCATGGTTCACCAGGATTAGTGGTAAATGATTGAAGGTGGCCAAAAGAAGAAACAGAAGAAACCTATTTGAAAATAAGGAAGAAGAAGGAGAAAGGAATTTTTAAAGAAGCCTAAAAAAGATAAAAGAAGAGAGAGAAAATAAGAGAGAAATTGAGCTGGGTGATCTATTACTCTTTCCTTTTCTTGTGCTACACATAATTCTAAATAGTTCTTTTATGCTACAAAGAAGTCCAGTAATGACTCCAGAATAGAGAGTATGATGAAAATTACTTTGAAAGAATGACTATAACTTACTTCACACAGTATTTTTTTTTTTTTCATGGAGTAATTAAGTTGACAGGCTAAGAATGAAATTATTTCCTCGACGACTCCTTGGAGGGGATCTGACTTTCTATTCAACAGCTTCTAAGTAGGTGGAGAGAGAGAGAAACTTTTCTACAGCAACAATATATTTTTTTAGCTGTGAGGTTGATTTACATGAGAACAGATTGAATGAGATATTAGTTGGATTTTTCTGTCCCATTAGCTTTTAAATCTGTTCTTATTTTATGAAACATGCTTTTCTTTCACTTCAGAGAGAAAACATTGCCTTACCTTGCAGTTCATAATAATTTTGTGCAATACTGAGTACTAACTCTGTAGTTGCCATAATATATTGATGGTGGTGAAGGAGAAAAAATTATAATCAGCCCAAAGACCTTTCTTTCAGCAATCTCCAAAGATATATGGAGATATATCATATACCTTCAGATATATGATATATCATATACCTTCAGATTGTTCATGAATGAAGAAAATCCATCTGAATCTATTTTAATGGTATTTGCATTCAGTTTATTTTGTGCATCAAATGGATTTAGAATCATAGAATCACAGAATGGTTTGGATTGAAAGGGACCTTAAAATCATCTTCTTCCCATTCGCTTGCCATAGCCTAGGCCAGATTGCTCAGATCCCCACCTAGCCTGGCCTTGAACGCTTCCAGGGATCATCACCTCTCTGGGCAACCTGTTCCAGTGCCTTACCAACCTCACAGTAAAAAAAATTCTTCCCAACATCTAATCTACACTGCTTAGTTTGTCCTGTCACTACATGCCCTTGTAAGAAGTCCCTCTCCTTCTTCCTTGTAGGTTCTCTTCAGGTACTAGAAGGTGATCCCAGCTCTCCACACACCCTTCTCTTCTCCAGGCTGAACAATCCCAACCCTCTCAGTGTGTCTTCATAGTCCAGTGATGAACTTAGTGGCTCTCCTCCAGACTCTTTTCTACGTGTCCTACACTGGATTCCCCAGAGATGGACAGAAATTGTTGTGGAGTTCAGTAAGGCCAAGTGCTGGGTCTTGCACTTGGGTCACAACAACTCCATTTGCTCCAGAAAAATATTCCCAGAATTCTGGTGAAAGAGAATTCAGAAAACTACCTCTAAACATCACAAAATGCATGATTATTTTTTTTCTCATTAGAAATGTAGTCTAATGTTTAGAGCCTTCAAGACTATTACAGTTTTAAAACTCTAAAGTACTTCAGAATGGCTTTTAGGTCTCTTATCTAGTCTAAAGCCAAAATCCTGATTTTGAGAGCTGGTCTAGAAATACCAGGTCAGTACTCAATACCTAAATTTTCACCTAGTTGTATCTGCATGCAAAATGCAATCAGGGTCAAAGTACTAAGCAGGGATATGCTCTGTTGGATTTTAGGGGAATGAAGTGCTGTCTTCAAGCACTTAAGTTTTGCTCATGAGTATGGGCCAGTGTAGCAGGAGACTGCAGCTGTATTATTTTGGAGGTGAATTAAACTGCTTTCAAATAGCATTGTCCCTGTCTGTCTTCTGCCTCCCTACAGCCTAAGAGAAATTTGGTATGGCTGCTATGGAAAAATACTTATAAAGAGAAAAATGTCATATTAGTAAGCCCCATACAATAAGATGGGAAGTTTAATACATGCTTTTCTGTTTGGTCTTCTTCCAAGACAGATTTTGACCAAAAATGTAACCCTAAAACAAACACAGCTTGTTGGTAACAGTAGTTTCTAATATTAAGTAAGTAAAAAATATGTTAGGTAAAAGAGAAGCAACTGTTTTGGTACAACCAGTGTATAAACAAGTAGTGCTCTTTACCTCTGACACCTCGTGTTTTGCTCTAACAGGAAAACAGTTGTTTTTCAACGGACAGTGTCACAGCATAAATGAGGTGCAAACAGACGGAGGAGATAAGTTAGCCCCATGTCTGAAGCAGCATGCAGGTGTTTCCACTGACTGAGCTTCTGCAATGTGCTTCTTAGAAGTACAGCCCAGACTGCAGCACTTAGACATGGCTGTGTTTTGCCTGACAGGTTCTAAGTTCTCCTTGGGAGAGGAGAGGCTGGCAATTCAGTATGAATCCAGTTCAACCTTTATGTAGGACTGCTTTCATTCAGTTATGAAAAGATGAATATTTAATCTTTCTCTTTAGACCTGAAAAGATTTTTGTTTTTCTGTGAATCCTACAGTAAAAGGTTTTGGTCTTGTTTGTCATGCTAAAAATCTTCTCATTTCAAAAAAATGAGACTGGTGTGTCTTTTGTAGGAGATGTATCTTTGACTGTTGTTTGGCCAGCTGTTTCTTATTGTCCGGGGAACAAAAATTTGGAGTCCTAAGGCACAAACTACTCTTACAATAGCCACATCTGTTCTGATTAGGTAATGCCCACTAAAAAAGTCTTGTTGAAGAAATGCAGAAATGTTCATTTATTCAGATGATATCATATTTGGGTCTAAGGAAAGCAGTGGCTCTGTTCAAGAAGTGTCTCATTTAAGAAGGGTCAAAATTTTGAGGATGGGAAGGGATAGTTCTACAGAATGCATCAACAGCAGAGCATGAAGACTATGTTGATACCAAGCAGTAATTGTATGTCCAATATCTCTCAGGAAAAAAAAGGGTTGCTATTTTTTTACTTGTAACAGGTTGCTCTGCTAATTCCCAGGATTAAAGTAGTAGGGAAGCAATAGGGAAACCCTATTCCTCTAAACTGTACTGGTATACCAGCATGAACATGGAAAAGCAGTTGCTTCCCAGTTCAACAGACTTTCAAGACAACAGGTATTGTTTTCCTTAGATTTCGTTTAATGAACAATCACGTCCCATTCACAAAAATATGCCATTTGATTCTGAGGAGATGGCCAAATCAGGCTATCTAAAATCTCACTAATGTGCAGAGAAAGGTGCCAGAATCAAGGGCTAGGTACAGCAAAGACTGCAGACTAGACTACAGACTGCAGACTTTGACTACAGCAAGGACAAATATATTTGGATCTGAATAGTTGCAACAATTCAGACAGAAGATGTGTTCTGACTTCGATTCCAATATTTCAAAAGATAAAAGAGGAGAGAGTCACCATCAGCATCACCACTGGCTGAATAGATTCGGTTTTCACATGCAAGGTTGGGGGTCTTTTTAGAAAACAGCCCATTATCTCACCCTATGTGCAGTTGGCTTTCATAAATTTGAAATGCTGTTTTACATTCACAGTCACCACTAAGTATTTCACACACTTAGCATCTCCCTTATCTTCCTTCTCTGAAAGCTGTGGGCTTCCTTTCAGTAGCAGCACACTTGACTAAAGTGTAAAAAACCATGTGAAATCTAAGAACAATGGCTGGAGGCATTTCACTTCCTTTGTGCAGACATGTCAGATCTGTTATCAAATGACAGACGAGAACAGTTTTTCTGACACTTTAATTCTTTTCCTTTTCACTTTCTACCTTAGTAAGAGGAATTATAACTATTCATACGAGGACTTACAGGAAATGAAATTGTTTTAGTTACTGTTTAGTAACATGTTTAGTATACATGACACAATTTGCCACGTCACATAAGGAAGATTCCCTTTTTTCAGAAGGAACTCCATACCCTTGCTAACATGAAAAGATTAAGAAAGCTCAGGAGTGTTTGCCTCCTTCACATCACTCTGTTCAGACCCAGAGCTGCCTTTTTATTCACTTTCACACTTTCATACAGACAGTTTAAAGGACTTGAGGTTTGAGGTATACTAATTCCTGCTGTTTGCAGCCAGGCATTATATTGCTATTGTTCATGACACACCTGGGGAAGAGAAGTGCCTGTAGCTGACTGGATAATCAGCCTTTAAGCCTCAACTCTGTGTTAGCTTGGTTTGTTGCTGTTGGGTTTATTCAAGTATGAAAAGCATTTCTTATCTTACATAGTCTATATAATATTAAGGATAAATTGCGTCTCAGTATATTTTCATTCCAAGGAGTAACTTTTTTTTCCTCCCTCATATAATTCTTCAGGCATGATGAAATTTGCCTTAGTTTTGAGAGCATAAATTTACTTTTATTGCCAAACTGAAGTCTGGTGTAGGGTGATAGGACTAGCATGTAGCAGAGGAGTAATGAAGTTTGATCATGTGATGGTTTGACCAGTTTCATATGGCATTCTGATAATCAATCTGTGAAGTATTGAGTTGGTCAAACTACAGCTAGAAGGCTTTCCAAGCATGTTTGAGAACAAGACAAATTCATAACTATTGCAACACTTTGATAAAACACACCAAAACAACAGAGTGCAGTTCAATATGGATTAATACCAAACACCACTCCTGGGAGTAACCAATTGCTACAATAAGAAAATCCCCAACCTGCTAATCATTAGGTTAATAGCAAAGAATTTGAGAATTATGAAGGTTGAAAGCTGAACATCATTAAAAAAACCTGTGCAAATGGAGCAGAAAGGAAAGCCCATGCTTGGATGTACAGACAGGGGTGTTGTGCGTTAAGATTCATTCCTCTGTTCTTAGCACGAATCAGATTTTGGTGAGATTGCTGTTTTCAGCTTTCTTTAGGTAACACAGGTAAAGAAAAATGTAGGTCAGCTGGGAGAAAAGCCAGAGAAGATTAGTAGGAATGATTTAGCGATACACAAAACATGACTGTTAGGGAGAGAACTAAAATTTTGGGATTGTTTATTCTAGAGGAGAAAAAGGACATGATAAATCTTTCAATACATAAAATATTGCTGCAGAGCGGAAAAGGTTATTCATTCAGACTGGTACAAGAAGTTACAGGTTGTGCTACAGCAAGAGATATTTAGGTAAGATTTTAGGAAAATATTTCTGAAGACAAGACTAGTTATGCACTGGAGAAAAAAACAAAAACGTGGAGTATTGAGGGAGGGAAGTTAGACAAACTTCTCTCTTAAATTATGGAAATATATCTGATTATGTGCTATCTGTTCTGACTTGAAATGATGTTTAATGGCTATGTTACTATTATTTGGAAACTCACTAGAAATAGGATGCTATATATAAGCAGAGAGCCAAAAAATGCATGAAAAGAGAAGTTTTAGGAATATTTGCTTCATGTGTAGTTCCATTAGGTGTTGTAGCTTTGATACTAAACATTCTTGATTAATTCACTGCTGTTAAAGGACTCTAGACTTCTGTTTGGTCCTGTTTGGCCTTTCTACAACAGCATCCTTTTTCCCTTATTAGCATTGCAGCCTGTATTTTTCCTTCCTAACGTTGCCTATATTTCTGAAGTGCAATAATTAGTGCACAATAATGCACAACAATCAGTTCACTTGTTTGTGAATAAATAGCACCCCAGACTCCAAACTCTCTTTCTAGATGCATTCATATAATTTATAAATGCATACTTTTGGTATTCAAGGTAGAAATCAATAGATAACTTGAGGCACTGAGTCTTTCTTTGTGTGAGATATCTTTGGACTTTTCCTCTAACCAAGAGTTTAACATATTTTTCTTCTAAAACTACATTCCACACAGGGTGTCCAGAAGCCAAATACTGTCTGTCCATAGCTGGGTGATACTGTATTGGCTTACTCAAATGGCTCTGAATGCTTGTGGCTTTCTGTGGTCACAAGGGACAGCTACTCCAAAAGCCACATTGTGGAAATAGCAAACACTTCGTTGCTTTGGAAGTTCTTTACTTGCTTCTCCCCCTCCTGTCTGGAACCTGAACTAAACCTGTGGTCTGACAACTGAAAGACCAACTTATATTTGTGAAATACAGACCAGACCAAAACATCAGAATGGCCAGAACAGGAAGAGCAACAGTCCACCATCTGGTGCCAGTCTCAGTAATGTTGCTGCTTTGACCAACAGTTTACAAGAAGTACTCTCAAAATTAAACAACAATGAAAAAGGTTGCTTACTACCCTGCTGTTGTTTTTATCATATGGTAAAAACTCCCAGATTTCTGCATGTTTTGGTGCTGTCAGAAAGCATGGACTTAATTAGCACTTTAACAGAGGAAGAATAGCAGCTACTCCACAGTTCTGTAGGGTAAATATACATTAATTTTCCATATTGAAAGCAGAACTACTACAGAATTTTATGTAGTGGCCTGTGTACCATGGTTACCTAAGATCCTTACACAGGTACAGTACTTCTCTAGCTCCTTCCTCAGCCCTTAGGGTCTCCTATTGTGCTTCTGCAACTCCAAATCTTAATTACACTTTCCTACGGAGTCTGATACACTGAGATTATTTGAGTGCCAGCCGATTTTCACATGCTATAATGTTTTGGTCTATATGGTAGTGCTTGTCTGGTGTGGACTTTTTTTAATTTTAGCAATTTTCACCATGATTTTAGTCAGCAACAAGGACAAGTTTCAGCCCCTAAAGAATTAGAGTTTCCCAGAAAAACTGTTACAAATTGACTAGAAGTAAAGTAGATGTATGAAAATCATTTTCTAAGAATAGACCTTGAGAAGAAAGAAACACTTTTTTTTACTCCAATTGCCTTCAGAAACACTTGGTCCTGGTACTAATTACTTCGGCTTTGGAGACCTTACTGTCTTCACCTCAGTATTTTAAAAAAGTTTTTTATTGGAGTTCCTGTCGTTACTCTCCTATCCATTCCCTGTTCTGAGACTGCAGCTGAGAATGTGCTGTCCTGTCTGCTTGTGAAATCATATGTCTGTGTTACAAAGTCCCTTTTGAAAAATATCTTTTTTGCATTTTTAATATCCAGGTAGCTACTGAATTCACATCTATTTCTCACTTGTGCATTCATATTTCTGGTTAAGCTCAGGAATTCCAAAAATAATATCAGAGAGGAAAACTCAGAAGCTCATTGCTTTTGTGGCTTTTTTCACTGAGGCCAGTTTTAGCCCATGTTGCCAATGATCAGTCTGTACACTTTAGTTCTATATTGTATACTTAAGCTGTGTGTGCAACAAATGATGTTTTCTTAGCCTCTCCATACACCCTATTAAACAGTGGTTGGAATACTTCCATCTGTAAAGCAAAACCTTTGGCATAAATAATATTGTCATTTGGATAGGCTAGACATACTTTTGCAAAGTGACCTTGTAAAAATATTGTCTGAGGTATGACTGAGCCTAAATTATATGACAGTGAGGTAGTATATTTTGGTCTCTCTGGTATATGAGGTCTCATCTTGTAGCAGTGAAACCACCTGAAATTAAACAAAAAACAGTAATATATATCAGATTTAGAAGCTGAAGAAATCTGGGCTGAGTTTTGGGGTTTTTTAAAAGCTATTTGCAAACTTCTATGTAAATTCTGTTTGGCAAAGGCAAACATTGCTTACTGTGGTCTTCCTGTCTGATGATTTTTGTCTTTGTAAAATAAAATTATATGAAACACTGTGAGGAAAATCTTTGACTATACTATGAATATAAGTAAATCTGGAATAGTTGAGTCAGAATTATTTTTTCCTCCCCCATTTACAGCACTTTCAAATGCTTTTTTGTTGTCATTTGGGATAACTTGTTTGTTTGGGTGCCGTAGATAAAAACATCTTGTACAAGATGCATATTTCTGTCTCCCCTCAAGGGTCAACCACCTTAAAAATGGTCTTCCTAATCTGTAGGGCAGGGTTAGGTATTACAGTTAACAACCCTGTTTACCAGCTCATGCCCCTGAATGGTTATCCAGATGTTCATATTTACCATACCATCTTGCCAAGTCTACTCAAACACTTAGGACCAGCTCACGCTCTGACATTTGAAATAACTCATGTGTTTAATGTGTAAACTCTTTGGTTTGTATGTTCTGTAAATGTACGAGAGAGCATACTGTAGCTGTAATGGAAATCTTTTTTTAAAATGACTGACCACATACTGGCGGTTATTTTCTGCCGTTCCAGTGAAATAACTTTGTAGATGGAAGGATCCAGTGCCTCCCTATACAGGTCAGACCATACTTCCCAAGACTAGAGAGTTTCTGTTCAAGCAGGTCAAGGAAGTATCCTTTGAATGCAATGTTGTATTAAAATCTCTTTGACTCAGAAGTTACTTCTGAAGAAGAACACATGTGATTTCGGAACCAAGTTTCAATAGTGGCTGCAAAAATGTGATCTGCAGACTGTGTTGAATATAAAGAGGTTCAGCTTTCAATGCTTTATTGCTGCCAAATAAAGCTGCCAGAACTTAAGGCTATCCTAGGGCTATTCTGTAACTGTGCCCTTTTACAACTACAAACAAATCACAAAGGGCAAGTGTGAAGCCTAAATAACCTTATGAATATTGGACTGGACTTTCAAGTGTGTAATACCCATTGACGTAGAAATACGACCATCATACAGTGCTTTGTTTCAAAGCCAGTGCATTTCATAAATTAGAAATAGGAACCATAGTAACAGCTGTTCATATCAGGACTTGTTTTCTCTTCCACGTGATCGTCCAGGTCAAGAAGTGTAGATATCCTGCCTTCCCTATAATAAAATTTGTTTTCATTTAGAATTGGTGAATTAGTCTTAAAAATACAATTTTTTTTCGGATGTGTTGAGGTTTAGGATAATTTTTTTTCCCAGAAGGTGCTCTCTTGTTGCCTGTAATCTTCTTTCATGTCTGTAAATTTAGAGTTGTTAAGGCTTGTGGTTTTTTTAAATGGTGCTTTAAGAGTAGAAGGTTATTAGTACCAACCAATTTGTGTTCCAAAAAAAGTCTCAATTTTTTCCCCCAAAAAAGTAGTTTTCAGGCTTTTGTACTGCTTTGGTGTACAATACCAGACGACAATTGTAGGTTGCAATCAGCAGATCCTCATTCTGTGGCCAGATTGGGTACAACGCTGTTTTGGTATGTGTTTCAGGAATAATAATTTAAGAAAGAAAAGATACACAGAGAAAGAGTTTAAAACATAAAGAAGTTTAAATATAAATTTTAAGCCTACTCTCCGGATCTTTGGCTTCATGTTTTTTGCATTTGCAGTATGTACAGAATCTACACAAGCACATAATACAATAAAACACAGTTTCAGCTCTTGTGTGTGACTTGTCCGGTGGTTTACAGATTCTCCAGCTCAGCACTGGGAAGACAGGAGGCATACGGAGAGAGCTGGAGAGGACCAGAAGCTAGCTATAAATGCAAAAACTATCAAAAGGTTGAGGAAGGGGAGGATATAAATTCTTTTTCTGGCCCTTGGCAAGAGAGGCTGACACAGAAGGCAAGATGATGAGAGAAATGGTAATGAAGCCTGGAGGCAGAAATCTCTTATGTGGTTTGTGACACTTACGTGTCAGTGTGAGATGCGTAAGAAAGACCTGCACAAGTGTGCAATAGCTTTTTGTACACACTCTTCTAATGTGTCTTATAAATGAATTTTGTGAGTAGGTTCTTAAAAAACCAAAATAAGTGAAAAATCAAATGGAAACCCCCATCTATGATGGATACTGAAGTGGAAGTGAAATCCTGCCAAGAAAAAGTACTGTGAAAATGAATTCAGAGGAATATTTTGTTGTCACAGCAGCTGAGGTGCACAGGCCTCTGACAGGCTGTGTGCCACCTACCCTGGATGCCTTGCAGACCAGAACTTATCCATCAGAGAGACCCCCTGTGGGTACAAGGTGTTTGTCAGTTTGCATGAGGAATTTGTGACTATCAAGCTGGAATGTGGCACATCTGCCCAAGATAACCAAAGGGAATCACTTTATGGCACTCAACTGGGAAATAGCAAACTTCTGGTACTTGCTATACAAGTAGGGCAGGAATGTGCTATCAGACACATTCAAAAACTTTTCAGTTCACATTCTGTATGCTGTATGGACGTCATCAGGAACTTTATAAATATAGCCACTATACGATCATTCTCTGTTACAGTGAAAGATGGAAGCAAATACCCACAGCTTTTACTGAGAATACACAGGTAAGAAGTCCCCTCATCTTCTAACAGCCTGAGTCTGTCATCATTTAAGTAATGACAGATGCACATGTCTCTGCCAGAATGAGGCAGAGTCTGGAGCTATCCTTTCTGTCTGAAGCTAGTTTTTATGTTGCCAAAACATAATTGTGTCTTTTGCAAACTTGATGTCCTCTAGACGAAAGCAGACAACATTGCTGTGTAGTTATTTTAACCATTATAGTCCAGACACTCTTCTGCTGGGGAAAGGAAACAGTATGGGAAAAACCTCTTCCCAAACCTCCTCACGCTGGAAGCCAGCAGCTCAGGGAAAGCTACGTAATGTGGCATTGCAGACTACACCCCTAGCAGCCTAGGCATAGTGGCTATTTGACAGAAATAAACCAGGCTCTGTTGTACTTCAGGGTTTTTTTAGCTCCAAAGCAAAAAGGGTGCATTGTATTAGCTGTTGGCATCACTGACAGCATTTGAGGCAAGCCTTTAAGCTCTTCTTGAGGATTTTGCTATTACCAGATGTGGCCTAGAAGGCCCTTATCTACTCAAAATCCAGCTGGTCTGGAAATGAAAATGTTGACTTTACCAACATAATGGTATCTGCAAGGATGTAAAGCTTTTCTCCCACCCCCTCTTCTCAGTTAGGAAAGTCACATTCCCTCTTACAAAATGAAAGGCTCCATTAATGCTCATATTAAAAGAAAGGCAGGGATGACTGGAGGGACTGTCTCTCAGAACATCTGTCAACATGGGCCCACTGTGTTGGTAGCAAAGCAGATGTATTGAAATTTCAGGTTAGCTGCCACTAAATATTGGTAAACCTTTGGTAGATCTAACTCAAAATTCAGGCATAGTCTGGGTTTATATGATTTTTAGCTTGATGTAATGAGTAATCAGAAAACCAGGTGGTGATGGTGGGGAAGTAGAGCATACCCAGCACTTTTAAACACTGACTTGTCTACAGAAATTATTACATATCAGCATTACGGTTTGCATCTCCAAGCTGGGCAATCTGTGCTCATAATTAGCATTTTTAGGAAGTAAAGATTCACAAGCAATGTTCAGACACTGCTTTTGTATTGGTAGTGCATAGACAAACGTTCCTAGCTCTATGTCACAACTATGTAGAGATTATGCTCCTGTTTATACAGACAGTTGTGGTTGTGGCCATAAGGGTGGAACATGGGAGATGCTTAATAAAGATTTAAGAAAATATAATCAATCAGAAATCTCATTACACAGAACAAATTCTTTCTTCAGCCACAAAACCAAGTGCTCTTTCAGTTTTCTGCCCCTAACCTAGCTCAGTATGACTGCTTCACAGAGAGGGAGACACCTGCCCACATTGTATTGCCCACTTGATTTTCAGTATTGACAAATTAAAGGTGTAACCCTGGGCACACACATTTCACAACCTATAAAGAACACTGCAATGCTGTACCACTCAACATTTCATGTAATTACAGCAATGCCAGATGATGAATGAAATAGGTTTGAGTTAAAATGATTCTGCCAGCCTGGAAGTATGGGAAACAGGCAGGATTGTTACTGGCAGAACAGGAGTTACCTGTGAACTGCTTTTTTCAGACAAATGTCATGATTTCCACTTCCTTCTGTGAGGTTCTTACTCTTCGGTGTTAACCTTACCTGAGAATGTACTTCTGAAATATGCCTCTCTCAACTTTGCTCCAAATGTCTCCTAAATGATATACAGAACTACTTTTGCTTTAGTGAAACAAATAAAACTTAGACACCTTAGCCCATTTCTAAGTGACTCTCAGTTGACTAGTTGTGATAATCCAACTTTCAATGCACACTTACCAAGAAAATGTCAACACAGTCACTCCCTTGCTCTTGTCAGGTTACCAATCCACAATACACAGTATACAAGGTCCAGACTTTTCAAACCTCCTCCAAGTGAGCAGAGTCCTAACCCCCAAGTTAAGTTTCCTCTTTGGTCTTCTCTAGTGCTTAAAACTGGGAATCATCTAATACAGCTTACTCAGAGCTGTTGCAGGTAGTCAGCAAAAATATTCAGCTAAGAAGGGTGTTAGTCAACTTGTCCATTTATTGACTCATGCAACCTACTTTAGCTTGCAGGAAAAATATGTAATTAAAACATTTTTTTTATTCCAGGGGCAGTAACTGTCCTGGAATTGATGCTCAAGGTTCTTTTCAGATCTAGCCCTCATTTTTCCCCATGTTCACCACCTTTTCCTCCCTCCCATCTCTGCCAGAATGGGAGTTTGATATGCTCATTTCCTGTAATGACTGATTCAAAATTTTCTCCGCAAAGCAATGAATACATGTAACAGCATGTGACATTAGATGTTCTTCACTTTGCCAGCAGCAGCCCAACAGAAATGATTTAATGATTAAAAAACTTTGACTCACTAGTTTGTGAATGGCCATGTTAAGGAATGTAACCCCTCTTAACTTCTTTACACCATGGCACAGTATAATTCACTCAGCCTAAGAGGAGGATAATGACAGCTTTATACAGGATCTCACTTCACACCTCCAAGTTTTCTCCTTATCTCAAAGGTTGCACTGTGCATTAAAGCAATAGTCTGTATTAATCTAACCTCTGACATTTGGCCATATTAACACACCAATGCAGGTTTATGTATCTCACACTTCAAACCCTATCAAGAAATTTGGCAGCGGCAGCTTGATAAGAACACCATACCTTACTGAACTTGTTCTAAAAACAACATCAGCAAAAACGCTGCTCTGGTGGCACTTTTTAATGACCTTGTTCACTCTTCTTAGCTATTGGCCATTTGGGTAATTCATGTTCCTGTGGCACCAGAACTGCTGTAAAGAAAGAGCAATGAAAATGACTGTTTATCTCTAAAAATACTAACACACAGAGCTGTAAAATATGAGAAAAACCACAAACTGGAAGTTTGAACTGTTCCATTTTAGATGACAGAATAACTGTTAAAAGCAGGGTTATGTTTTTAATGAGACTGATCACATTTTCTTTCGTTTCTGTACTGGACTAATTTATAAGCCAATCTTCATTAGCTGCTACTTTACAGTGAAAATTCTACCAAAAGGCTCTTTCTGGTATTGCAACAAGTGGCTTAAGCAACCATTACAGCACACTCAGATTCTCTTTTTTTTATTCCTGTGGTATGGATAGTGAAATAACACATCTAAAATGTATTATCCCAGCATCCCAAGATGGGATTTGTACTGGAATGTGCATTTCAAAAGAAGGAGGCAATAGCCAGGTTCTCAAATTAAACTTAGCTTGTTTCAAGAAAGCCGTGACCATTCTAAAAAGTACTGCATCATCGTAATTCTCTGTCAGAGTGGTTCAGGCAGGCAAAGTTTACATGTCTTTTAAAGAACAATGAAAATAATTAAAATTGTACTTTCATAAAATCTTAAGAGCTTGCAGATGCGGTTTCCATCTTCTAATGTGATCCTCATTTAGACAAATTTTCACTATGTTAAAAACTTTTTGATTACCATGTTTTGATTATGCAAAGATTTTGACTACTTAATTAAAACATGGACAAAAGCCAAGTCAGGTGTTTTATTAAATACATAAATCTAAAAACGTTTAGAGAGGTTGGATAATGAATGCAGTGAGAGCACTTGACTGCACAACTTAAGAAACAAATGATAGCTCTGCTTCAAAACTGCATGACAGGTTCTTGAGAGATTCCTTTTGACACTTGTCCAGTGGTATTTTTAGGATCAGCTTACAAAAGAGCCAGTGCTTTATTGCAGTCACTTTCCAAGGCAGCTCTGGCTAACTTTACACTCCTTTTATCTCCTTTCCTTTTTTTCTCTCATTATCTTCTTGCTTTCTTCTCTTCTCCTCTTGGTTACAGGATTCCGTGGATCATAGATCTCAAAAGTGTCTTCATCCTGCATGCTTGCATCTTTCACCTTTCTGCTTCTGTCTTCAAACTGAAGCACATGTGACATCCTACAAAAAAACATAAACTCCAACTCAGTGAAAGAATGGAAGCTACAATTTGTAATTATGATACACGTGGCANGGTTTTGTTTTTTTGTTTAATTTCTTAGAAGACCCTTATATTATAAGGTGATTATTTTGTAAAGACTCCTTTTGAAAAATACAGCTAAATTCAGATAGAGTTGTCTCTAGATTTTATTTCACATACTAAACTCTGTTTTCTTGTCTTTTTCTATTTAGCATATCTTCCAAAACGTATGCAAATTTTTTTCCCAGGAACAGGCAGTGTTTCTCAAATCTTCCTATTAGTCACTTTATACACCTTTCACCAGGGTGGAGGATTTTGCAAAAGTGGGGAAGAGTTTACATGGAAAACGCTTGAAGTAGGTACACAGAGGATCAAAAGGGGAATGCTTGATGTCCTGCTGCTCTGTATTAACTCAGTTCAGATCATGCTTTTTAATTCTCTGAACACCAGACTAAACAAATGCCTTGTTGAAGTCAGGGTTTTTCCTACTGTTCATTAGAAGTTTTCCCCCCACTAGATATTTCCCACTTTCAGCAAATTTCCAGTAATCTGAAAACGTAACAGAGAAGTGGTGCATGTGAACCTCAGGAGGTTCAACAAGGCCAAGTACCAGATCTTACACCTGGGCAACTGCTGATCAACACACACTGGAAGAAGAAGGGATTGAAGAGGCTCTGCCAAGAAGAACTTACAGGTGTTGGTGGGTGAGAGGCTGGACATGCCCCAGCCATGGGCACTGACGGCCCAGAGAGCCAAAGGTGTCCTGGGCTGCACCCAGAGCAGTGTGGGCAGCAGGGCAGGGAGGGGATTCTGCCCCTCTGCTCTGCTCTGCTGAGAGCCCACCTGCAGGGCTGCATCCAGCTCTGGGGTCACAGCACAGGGAGGACATGGACCTGCTGGAGTGAGTCCAGAGGAGGTCACAAAGATAACCAGAGGGATAGAGCAGCTCTCCTGTGAGGACAAGCTAAGAGCTGGGACTGTTCAGCCTGGAGAAGAAAAGGCTCCCAGGANGCTTGATGTCCTGCTGCTCTGTATTAACTCAGTTCAGATCATGCTTTTTAATTCTCTGAACACCAGACTAAACAAATGCCTTGTTGAAGTCAGGGTTTTTCCTACTGTTCATTAGAAGTTTTCCCCCCACTAGATATTTCCCACTTTCAGCAAATTTCCAGTAATCTGAAAACGTAACAGAGAAGTGGTGCATGTGAACCTCAGGAGGTTCAACAAGGCCAAGTACCAGATCTTACACCTGGGCAACTGCTGATCAACACACACTGGAAGAAGAAGGGATTGAAGAGGCTCTGCCAAGAAGAACTTACAGGTGTTGGTGGGTGAGAGGCTGGACATGCCCCAGCCATGGGCACTGACGGCCCAGAGAGCCAAACGTGTCCTGGGCTGCACCCAGAGCAGTGTGGGCAGCAGGGCAGGGAGGGGATTCTGCCCCTCTGCTCTGCTCTGCTGAGAGCCCACCTGCAGGGCTGCATCCAGCTCTGGGGTCACAGCACAGGGAGGACATGGACCTGCTGGAGTGAGTCCAGAGGAGGTCACAAAGATAACCAGAGGGATAGAGCAGCTCTCCTGTGAGGACAAGCTAAGAGCTGGGACTGTTCAGCCTGGAGAAGAAAAGGCTCCCAGGAGATCTTATTGCAGACTTTCAGGACACAACAGGACTTACTAGATGCTGACAGACCCTTTAGCAGGGTCTGTTCTTACAGGACAAAAGGTAAAGGTTTTAAACCAAAAGAACACAGATTCAGATGAGATAAGAAAGACATTTAAGACAAGGGTGGTGAAACATTGCAACAGGTTACCCAGAGACACGGTAAATTATTTTTTCAGGGTAAACTCATATGTCTAGGCAAAAACCACAACTAACCTTTGGATTTTGTGTGATCAATTTCAAAAATATCTTTGACTTCAATGGGACAACTTAATTTAAAGCATTTAAACATAACTATACTGATCTGAATCTAAGCATATCTGTCTTTATAGCACATCTTTGTCAACAGTCTTTGTCACAGAAAATACAAGAAAAATCAGCAAGTTTCAAAAGGCAAATTTTGTGGCCAATGAAGTACTGCTTTATAGGTCTCTTGCAACATGTAAGATACTGTGAACTAGACAGTTTTCAAAGAGCTTTAGTGCAACTCTCCATACATAAAGAAAGGAAGGGAGAACCAGCTGTTACTGCAGATTACAATATTGCACTATTAAAGAAACCAGAAAAAAAAAATCAAAGCCACAGACCATATGTGATCTGCCTGAATGCTTCAGAAAATCCCTCAAAACAAAAATTGAGAATTTTCACAACTGATTCTTGACATATGTGTTTCATAAATACTTAAAAGTTGTTTCCAGCGTAAAAAACTTAGGTAGTTTATAACCCTGTCCACACTACTAACACCCAAACTCATTTTTTTAGTCATCTCTACAATTCAGAATAACATAATGTACCATCAGAGTGACTCATGGTTGCATATTTGTAGTTTAATTATAAAAACATTGTCTCACAGTGGAGGGACTGAAGTAATTTATTTTAGCTAACATGCTTTCTGCATTTGTCATATTCTTCTCAACTTATTAAAGATGAGTACACATATCAAATCCCTCTGTCCTAGTCTGAATAAAGTACAGGCCTAAGAGATGGTGTCATTCCTTGGTGCGTGGTTTTAAAGTATGTTATAGGAGTTCAAGTAGAAGTGTAGTCACACTTAGTCTTTTCATCAACTCAGGTTTTTCCAAGAATACTAACAGCATAGGACATAACCTGCAGGATACAACTAAAAGGAACTAAAATTAAATACATCTCTAATTCTTGCATCAGGTCATACTGTGTCCCAAGTAGGTTGCAAATTAGATGCAGCAGATTCAGACTAAGCAATATTTACTTCTCCCCAAGAGCTGAAAGAAGTCATAGTCTCTGACTCTTATTCATAACTTTCCACTAAAACATTGCCAGCTGTGATTAAAAATAAGCCAATATTAAGAAACTTTTTGATATTCCCAGAATCAATTTTAGATGCAGCATCTCAGAGGTAAAACAAAATAAACACCGACTGCTGTGGAGATTTTAAGAAATATTTTCCTTCTGTGAACTTAAGCTTATTTTAGCAAGTCACACATCTTCCCAGGTAGACCTGTTCTGCATCTATATGAATGGTGAATCACAGTGAATACTGCTTTTCAAAAGCAATTGAAATGTTTTTTTAAAGGAACATAGGAAGCATTTAATAATTATTTCTATATTAAGCATTTGAATTTAAACTAATCTTAGCCAAGTTCCTCCAAGTGAAGTTTGCATTTGCAAAGTTTTCCAAGTGGAGCTAGGGCGTACTTCCACAAACACAAAGTTTCGTAAGACTTTTCCTTGTTCAGTTTATAGCTCTCTTCCCTTCTGCATGCTCCTGAGTTTGGTGAGGAGCTGGCTGCTCAGTCATGTTTCTGCAATCACTGTGCTGAAAGCAGTAACTTCATCTCTGTATCTCTGGTCTTCAGGAACCCACTAAACTGTGCTTATCACTGATTGTTGACAGCTCATTTTACACAAGAGAGACATTCAATTTTGAAGTCCACTTTTCTTCAAAATTTAAAGGATGAGAGGTAGTCAGTTCTACCAAGCAAAACTCAAAAGAAAACAAAACCTCAGTTTTGCAGTTTAGTTTTTTTGCTAAAAGTTTGTAAAATAAAATAGCTTGCCAAAACCTGATGACTCTGGGTTTGAAGTACCTAGTTGTGCAAGTTGCTGTCCTTCTTTAATAGAAGACACAATCACAAAATTATTTTCTTAACAGAAATGAACAGAACAATCTTTCCATGGATTTATTGCTGAAGAGGTTGATTTTTACCCTGACCAGATGACAGCATCCAACAGGTTGACCATGGTCCTATCCCACGTAATGGGAGAGCAGCTGCCCTGCATTTCTTTCCTTTCGTGCTACTGAAGAACACGCAGTAGCTGGCTCTCTTCTGTATTCCAAAAATGGAATGTCTTGAAATGTTAGACTGAAACACACAAATTAATTTAAGGCAGTTTCAGAGACAGGGCAGGATTTCAAAGGTACATGCATACTCTTATGGCCTGGTGATATTCTCAGATCAGCAAACAGACCAGGCTCTTTTGAACTACTCCAGTAAGATGGTACTTGTAAGAAAAGATATGATATACTGTAATCCCTCTGCTTTTGAGATGTGTGAGCCATGCACTGGATCTGAGCCATATGCCAGCTGCTGACAGGTGGTAGTCACGTTAAGTGTAGCACAAAGAGAAGCCCTGTAGTCCAACAGCTTCAGCCTTTCCAGAACCCCCCTTGGGAGAAATTTAAGTGGCAATCAGTGAACTGAGTAATTTTGAATCTTGGCAAGAGTAAGGAAGCACTATGCTTTTGCTCTACTGATGAAGCTGAAACCTCCAGGTACACTCATGCATCAGTGATTTTTATACTAACTGAAATGACAGTGCAAAGCTGTATTGCCTAAAGACCACACTTGTTTTTCAAACTGATATAGCTGTTGTCTGCTACCACCTGTCTGCTGCCCCCTTCAACTTTCTTTGCACAGCTGGCCCTACAGAGCAAACCTCCTGGGGCCTGCAGGGAAACCTGGGACATTACCTTGCACTCAACTACATCAGCATTTTAAACAGGAAATCATCCATAAGTGTGAGCAAAAGTTACATCCTGCCAACTCTGTTGTAAGGGTAGTAGCTTCTGGCAGAGCAGCAGTAAACTCTTAAGCAGTTTTAGGCAGGTGTCTGCATTTTGGAGGTGCCTTCATAAAACACTGCAGTTGGTGCCATACTCCTTTTTGCACTAGATGCACACAAAATAAATAAAGCAACTAATCATGTTGCTATAAAATGTAAAATATCATAATTTTGAACATTATGGCTATCTTTTATCATAGGTACTGATTCTTTCCATCAGGTTGCTTAAAATGAACACAGAAGGAATATGCATCTGTGTAAAGAAATTCAGTGTTGCCCCTTGCATTGTATAGGCTGTCTAAAAAAATGGGACCAAAATGGACCATAACTGCTAATAAGAGTACCATTTGTTTCTGAGTTGAACATTGATTGCAAGTAACAGGCTTCCCACCTTTCTCAGTTTCACAACACATCCCATATTTAAAACAAAAACAATGGTAAGTACTCAAACACTACTGCTTTCTGTAAATTATATTCTACTTGATGGTAATTTTCCTTCCAATACAGTAAATGTGGAAGTGTAAGCATTGATCATTAATGTAGGAAACATTCTAGCACTTTCCTTCCATCATCCTCAAGATACCTAAGCAGTGAACAGAAAAGTATCTCAAGTGAACAGATGAGAAAATGGATGAGAATCCACAGATTAAAGCAAATGAGATCTCTCTCCCAAGGAAAAAAAATAGGCTGTTGTGGAAGAATGAACTCACTGGCAATTTCTCTGCTTCCAGCAGAGTAGTGGGTGGCACAGGAAGAGGAGACATTTGAGAAACACTGAGAGACAGTTAAGAGACTA
>VYXD01013985.1:736-92226 GCA_013397195.1 Hylia prasina | reverse complement strand
TGGATCAGGCTGCTGTCATTATTCCTTGCCTAAGTGTCTCCAAGAGCTTTACAAATAATTTTGTAAACACAGTGCAGCAGGAGAGAGGAAGTATGTTTGTGTCTCTAATGAAATCTGCAACTATCACTAAGTGCTCTGGGTAATACAACTCTTGTAAGTAAATTTCATAGCTTCTGTCTGCCTTGTCTCACCATCCAGATTTGTTTTCCTTCTTGCATAACATAACCCATCATCCCTCCTTTCATCTAAAGGAATCTTGTAATCCAAACTCTCTCCCTTACAGATCATTAAAAGAAAAACCAACTTTTTACCAAGTACTTTAAGCAGGTTTTAATTCTTACAGCAATGAGGGTTGATATCCTAAGTACCATTACAGACCCAGTCTCAAAGATGGATTAATCTAATTAACAGTTTCACACAGCCACTTCTATCTCAACAAGATGTTTCAGAAAACAATTTCCTTGAGTACTGTTTGTCTCATTAACTCATAGTACTGCAGCTGTGCTAAATTACCTACAAAAGCCTGTACCCCTCTGTAGCACTTGGTATTTAAATGTTACACTGCATCACACATTTCCACCACACCTGGTGTGCCAAACCAGGTATTTCACTTTAACTAAGTTTATAATCAGAGAACACTGAGAACACATAAAGGCACTGAGGTTGGGAAGGATCTTTTGGATCAATACATTTGACTGTTGACCCAGCATTGCCAAACCCACTAAATCATGTCCTGAAATGCCACATCTACATCCTTTTAAATGCCTCCAGGAATGGCAATCCCCTGGGCAGCCTGTTCCTATACCTGACAACTATTGTGGTAAAGAAAATTTTCCCCAGTATCCAATCTAAACCTCCTCTGGCACAACTGAAGGCTGCATGCTCTTGTCCTATCACTTGTTAACTGGGAGAAGAGACTGACTTACACAATACTTTCTAGTAATAATTTCTGGTCATAGGTTTCTGCTGTGATTGTTACCACTATGAGATTTCACTCTTTTTCAGTACTTGTTTCCACCATTCCACATTCCTTGTTTCTCTTGCCTCATCTCCCCTCCTAATCTTGTCCCTTTTTAAAATGCTTTTATAACACCCTGTATTTTTCATATTTATTGCCTTGATACTTAAAAAGGAAATAAAGTTTGCTATTCAGATCTAGCAAAATCCAAATAATTAGTTATTCCATAGAAGTTTTAAATGTTAAAAAAAATGCTTAGAAGAGTAGTGAGAAAATAGTTATAAATACGTGTGCCATAGTGCAGTCCACTTCAAATGTTAAGTATTCACATAAAATACTTCCTATTTCAAAATATTGTTTCAATCCATGTTAGTGATTATGATACAGATTTTACACAGAAATTTAAATTTTACTATTGCTATAAACACAGTCCCCCCTGCACTCTCCTGAGGTTAACTGCAAGACCCAGAAGAGTCTATTAGCTTAGAATATTTCAGCTTTCAGCTGTTTGTGCTCTTTTTGGTTGGGGTAGAGTTAGCTTTCTTCACAGTGGCTGATGTGGGGCTGTGCTTTGGATTGGTGCTGAACACAGGGTGGATGATATCGATAATATAGAGATGTTTTTGTTACTGCTGAGCAGGGCTCACACAGAGCCAAGGCCTGTTCTGCTTCTCATACTGCCACACTGCTGAGGGGGCTGGGGGAGGAGACACAGCCAGACAGGTGACCCCAAATGACCAAAGGGATACTCCAGACCAGGTGGCATCAAGCTCAGTATACAAAGTGGGGGGAAGAAGGAGGAAAGGGAGATGTTTGGAGTGATGGAGTGTGTCTTCCCAAGTTACTGTCATGCAGGATGGGGCCCTGCAGTCCTGTAGGTAGCTGAGCTGCCCATGGGAAGCAATTAATTAATTCCTGGTTTCAACCTGCTTTTGTGTGGGGCTTTTGCTTTCCCTGTCGAACTGTGTGTATCTCAACCCATGAGTGTTTCAGGTTTTACCCTTTCAATTCTCTCTTGGATCCTGCTGGTCAGGCAGTGAGTGAGCAGCTGCCTGGGGCTTGGCAGATGGCTGGATTAAACCACAACAATGAAGGTACTCCTGCTGCTCTTGCACAAAGCAAAAAAAGTCCCTCCCCACTGTTAAGCAAGTAAAATTGATGAAAACTTGCTTTAAAAACATTTTACAAAGTCAGCCTGTACACTTCTGTTAACTTTAACTAGCCCTTTGAAATTGTATATTACAATCAGTGGAGGATTGAAAATTGGTTTAACATCTTCAGAATAACCAGTAAGTTTTGAGTCCTCCACAGACCAAAGAATTAATTGTTTATATTTTCTCTGTGTTGGCCTACAGCATAAAATGATAAGAACAGAACTTCTGCAGATATTTCTAAAACAACACTTTTTGAGATAGTTTATTTGAATGTAACATGGTTAGTTTTATCACAAAATCGTCACTAAATTGATAGTAAAAACCTAATAGCTTCACTGTTGGGACCTCTGGCTTACAAAGAACCCCAAAGATAGCAGTTTTTGCAAAGCTAACAACAAAGCAACCTAATCTTGGTGAAGACTAATGTAGTATTGTGTCCATGGATTGTTCAAGACAGTACTAAAAACTTTTTTCTCTTGAAAGAACATTTAATTGTAAGTGGCCTTCTAGGAGAAGAGGAAATCGCCTTAACCATGAAAAAGCTCACCTTATTCAGTGATAATCTGTTGTAAAATGTGATGAGTTCTCATAGTATCAGGAGAACAATGTAAAACCATGATGGCTTACTTTTTTAAGCAAAAATAAAATTCAGTTTTCCTATCTTGATACTGCTTCTGTTCTATAACAGTTAATATATATATAGTATATTTACACTACATCCTTGACCCCTTCACAAAAATGATAAGCAGTTTGATGCAAGAAGACAGACACTTTAAATGGACAACTGCTCCTGGTAGAGTAGATTGGTATGGAAGACTCAAATGCAAATTCCAGATGTTCTTCCAGACAGCACACCAGTATAGAAAAACTCTACATGGCATTTACCACAAGGACATGGGAGCCACCATACTGGAACAGACCAGTGATCCATCCAGTCTGCCATCCTGTCTCTGGCAATAGCTTGTACAACACCTGATACTCTGAAGTCAGTCAGCAAATCACCTCCCCAAGTTTACACAAGCAGTCAGGCATTACTGTATCACCACAGCACACAGCTGGAGTGAAAAGAAAGGGGAGTATTTCTAGCACAAAAATACTCCATTTTCAGAACATTCAGATTTTTCTGGATACCTTTCCTTTTCTTTTGCCCCTCCCTCTCTCATTCTGAATATATCCAAATCCTTACTTCTTAAATATGTCATTCAATGAGATGAAGTTGAGGTGCTTGAAAAGGTGTAAAAATATTCAGGAAGCTTATGCCAGACTAATAAAGATTTAGAAGATTATTTCTTCTTTTCACTAGATTTTCTGGCAATAAAAAAGTCAGATTTCCAGACAGTAAATCTAACACTATATATCCCTTGACTGAAGCATGGATCATCTCTGAATTTAAGTCAAACAGTAGTCAAAACTCAGATGCCTAGTCCAAATGAGCTCAGCTATGGAGGAATTAACAAAAAATAAACAAGCAAAAAACCCTGCTTAATATGCTTTGAGTTTCTCAGACATGCTGAACAGCTAGAGGCAATCAATATACAATGTCAGCAGAAGAACGATTTGTTAATATGAATTACTGACTGAATGGGGTAGGGGTTGGCATTTACAGATCTGCATTTACAGATCAGCAAGGTCTGACCATATTCTAGCAGTACAGGGGTGAAGGTGGAGACAAAACTGCAGGAAAAAAGAGAAAGATTTACAGCAGAACGTTTTTTTTCTTTCTTCCTTTAAAGGTTAGTGGCAGTACTAAAACCCAAACAAACGCTTATTTTTTTGCCAAATAGAAACCTCTCTTTCCAATGTGTTTCTAATACAGACCTCTGGCATTCATTTATCCTTTGTAACAATCAAGTAAGTATTTTGTCAACTTTTAAAAAATGTAGTTGAGTAAATCAATGGCCTTAGCAGGAGAGACCTAATATAGAGCCAGTTTTTCCAGACTAGTGAAGGAACGCTGGCTCAAGTCTGGATGGGAGGAGGGGAGCAAACATGGCTTTAATCCATCTTTGTGCCTCACTGGCATAAATTACAGCAGCACTTTTTCTGTCATGCCCCAAGCTAGCATCAGCATGTAAAACAGACTGCAGCTTACTTTTCAGGGGTTTGCTGTGCTTGTCACAGTTAAGCTTCTGCAACTGAAGCTGCAGAGATTGGTGCTAATCTTGAGGAAGCCGTATTTCATAACCCCAGATCTGAGGTTTTGTACGAAGGAAAAATCTGCATTTTATAAAATCTATATAAAATGAGGTTTATAAAAGAAATATGATCAATATTTTTAGGTGTCGATCCTGAAGAACTTCACCCTGCAATTTCAATAGGATATACTGCAGTAAGTAGGAAATCCTGGAAATAAAATGGAACATATTATCAAATGTATGTGGATTAAATATTAATAGTGTGCATTGTGATTTAGTTCTTAATATAAATTAAATATTGTAATATAAAAACAGTCTGGCTAACTTCAACATTTACCTGATTCTGAAATTGCTATTTCAATTAAATAAAAAAGACCCAAGCTGAAACCAATACTAGCCTATACTCTACAACAGTAGACATTGAAAAGTGATGCCTTGATACTGTTCTAAAACCCAAATCTCTCACTGGTACAAAACCTTTAACTGTGAGAATGCAAGGTAAGTAAAATATTGTGTGTTTCCACTCCTAATTGTGCCACATTTTTCATGAAACCAATCATAAATATTCTGAAAGGAGACTTCCTTGCATTATGAACAAAAACATTTCTTGAAGAAGATAGAGGGCACAACTACTGAGGCTGGGTAGAGAATACCTTCAATATACAGATCCATTTTTTTTTGTTCTGGAGTAAACCAAAACTATCTCTACAAACTGAGTAAAAAACTGTACTCAAATTGCAATTATCATCCTGGCAAAAAGAGCTCAGCATTAGAACCCAGTGTTCCCACAATACTTAAGTGTCCCCAGTGATGGTTTTCCAAAATCCAGAACTGGGAACAGGTTACAGTATCTGACTTACATAAACCAGGCTGCACTTTAAATGGTTAGCACTGAACTGCTGGGAGTTTTTTGTTCACAGAACCAATAACTTAATAAGAACAGACCTATTCCCTTCAATTTCTGCTAAAATCACGTGCTCTGATCTATGTAAAGCATCACTGTGCAAATCAAAATATTTTATTTTGAAGAAAATATTTTGTTTTGACCAAGAAGAAGATGTAAAAGCTAAGACATGTGAGATTTTAAACATTGCATTAAAGTAAGTATGTAATTAAATTCACTTGAATTGGTTTTAATCCTCATTATCTCACATGATGTTTTTTACAAATAACTTAGAGGACAACAGTTTCAACAACACTAGTAATTATACAACATGGACATGAAACCATCCATTAAGCAAGACATGAAATACCTTTTTGTTTAAAACAGAAGAGCTTTACTGTCACACAGTTTTCACAACAACCTTTTGTGCAAATTGCAAGATATTTTCAGGTATTGACTTTTTCACTTCAATTTTTAAAAGTCTATTTTTCCTATACCTCAAATTAGCCAACATTCAGAATAGTTTAGACTCAACAAAGGTAAGTAACCAGAAGAATTTTAGACTGAAAAAACACATGAAAAACTATAACCTCATTCCAAATTCCCATTTTACTCATTCTTTTTTGTCCCACAGTATATCTGAAAGCTGAATGGATTTATGTTATTTCAAATAAAAGAAAGACTAAGTTTCAGAGTCTAGACATACTTCCAAAAATGCTTAAGTGACTTATTTACATTTGTCGCTTAGTTACAGCTGTGACAGCACTCCGCAGGGAAGGAAAAAAGCTGATCTTTTCTAAAGATTAGGAAGCTTTATGTTTCACATGGAACACCTTACATTCCACCCAGGAAACACTGCAAGTGGTTGAGTTATGAAGCACTGGCATCACGTGCTATTAATTAAATGAACTATGTAGCATGCTGGCAGTCTCAGTCAAATTCTGAAAGGCTGCAGAGTGCATTATGGATAGCAGATAAAGGCCAGTGATGAGATATGAATCCTGACGAAGAAATCCTAAACTTCTAGCCAGGTATAGAAGTAAGGAAAAATTACTGGGCTTCACTGTAACACAAACTATAAAATCAACCAGGGATCTACTTGCAGCCCTGACTTGTGAACTGATGGGATTAATAACAGAACACATCCTTCTACTAAGGATGATACAGATTTTGGCTGATTCCCTGGTGGCAGCAATTTTAATGCACTTCACATAATGATGTTCATCTGATAAGGAACAACTTTCACGTTACTATTTCAGTTTCTACTGAATATTGCAGGTCCAACAGGATGAATTTGGCATCTACCAAGAAGTCAAAACTGAAGAAGTTAACAATGTAAAACCGTATTTATCAGAACTCAGATTACCAGTATGGAAATAGTTTTCAAGCAGGAACAGAATATTGCCTCAATGTAATGTTCATATTATAGAATCATAGAATGGTGTGGGTTGGAAGGCACCTTTAAAGGTCACCCAGTCCAACCCCATTGCCATGGGTCCGTCATCTCCCTCTCCTGTGGGCAACCTGTTCTTGTGCCTCTACCCACAGAGCAAAGAATTTCTTCCTAGCATCTCATTTAAATGTCTCCTCTTTTAATTTAAAATCATAACCCGTCATCCTGTCCCTATCAGCACAAGTAAAAAGTCACTCTCCCTCTTTCTTTTAATCACCCTTTAGTTACTGAAATACCTACCACCATAATGTCTCTCCAGAACTTTCCCTCACCTAGCCTGAAGAACCCCAGCTCTCTCCGCCTTTTCTCATAGGTGAGAAATTCCAGTCTCCAATTTTTGTGTTCCTTCTCAGCTCAAAAAAGCCCATGTCCTTCCTGTGCTGTGACCCAGAGCTGGATGCAGCCCTGCAGGTGGGCTCTCAGCAGAGCAGAGCAGAGGGGCAGAATCCCCTCCCTGCCCTGCTGCCCACACTGCTCTGGGTGCAGCCCAGGACACGTTTGGCTCTCTGGGCTGTCAGTGCCCATGGCTGGGGCATGTCCAGCCTCTTACCCACAGCACCCCCAAGTCCTTCTGGGCAGGGCTGCTCCCAGTCTGTGCCCTTGTCTGGGATTGCCCTGGCCCAGATGCATCGCCTTGGCTTGTTGAACTTTATGACATTCACATGAACCTGCTTCTCAAATTTGTCCAGGTGCCCCTGGATGGCATCCCATGTTTCTGGGATGTTTCACCAGCACTGCTCAGCTTCCTGTCACCTGCAGATGTTCTGAGGGTGCACTTGGTCCCACTGCCTCTGTCACTGATAAAGACACTAAAGAGCATCAGCCCCAAGAAGTGAATGAATGGGTATGTCTTTTAAATCAATCCAAAAAATAACCCATCATGATTTTTCCAGCCTATGTGTCTTCCATGTCTTACAAGGTTCTGTAAACTTGACTGGTTTTGAGTGCCATATATGGTATTTTAGTGGTATGGAGTGAGGATCATCATGAGTTTTCAGTTACTTCTTAAGGACAATTAAATTTTAAATTCAAGGATTGTAGTGGAGTTGATTGCTGAACCTTTTTGTGCATTTTGTCTGTGAGACTGTATAAATAACAGAGATCCCACATAGATACATACGAAATTGACTTGGAAACTAGGTGAGTTTTCAAAAAGCAATGTGGTGGCTCCCTTACTACAGAAAATTCCACCAGTTCAAAAGCTGTCATAGCAGATAGATATACTGTCATAGATATACTTCAGTATGCCAATAAGTCTTGCTGTTTCAGGAAGATTCCATTTGTTTCAAAAGATCAGAGAGAGAAGAGCGTAAGTCCAGAATTTTGGTTAAGGACATGACGTATGTTGTTATAGCACAGAATCTGTTCCTTCTACAAAGGCCAGTATTCCACATAGGAAAGTGTAGATGTGTTTCTTACATTTCACAAGCATGTAATATTCAGCTGGAGAGCCCTGTTTTTAGGAGGAGACAGCCACAGCTCAATGTCAAAGTGAAAAGTGCAATGTGGTAATGGTTGGTTAGTTCATTTCCACTTATGACTATACTGGAGAAGAATATAATTACAGAACACATGTATAATATGAAGTTTTGAATGTTTATTGGAGTATTTAGAATTCATGTGATTTTGGCAAACAGGAGTATCAATATGAAAAATGGGATACAAATAAAAAAGTGCAATGGCTAAGTTCCAATAAGAGTGATCAAGAGTATGGGTACAGGACAGAACTAAGATAGGCAACCATTCAGTAGGAAAGGATTTGCAGCTTAGAAAGGACTGAGAACCAGGAATGAAAAAAACAGCAACCAAAATAGTAATCCTTCCACTCTACACGGACAAAGACTTAGCTGAGCACTGTATCTAATCTCAGACTTCACATTTTGAAAGAAGCACTTGGAACTCTCATATTACTTGATTGAAGGGTGTTTTACAGTACTAAGAATCACTCTTTCCCTATTAGAAGAGGAATATTTTGCACAGATTAACTGAAATGAATTTTGAATGTACTGGATTGCATCAGAATTTTTTTTTTATCCCATTGCTGGATTTTCTCTATGAAAAATATTTTGTCATGTTCACAGGATCTGCATCATTAGTTTCACTATCTGCAGTTGCTGTAACACCTTCTGGAATGAAATCTGTCTTTCACTACAGTTGCATCTGTAATATTATAATATTATCATCAGAACTCTGAAATACCTGAATGGGTATGACATGCATGCAACTGTGTTACATAATATTACAAATGTTACAAATATATGTTACCGTAAGTCCTAAACAAGAGCAGTAGCAGCAGTGCTCTGAGCAAGTGTAGCCTGTGCAGTATTTTCTCTTTGAAATTCAGGCCTATTGAGTAATCCAAGTGGCAAGTATCAAGTACCTCAACTATTCCAGCTGGGTCTTCTGTTGTGACATATTTGGTTTTCATAATTTTAGTCTCAAAGCAAGTCACTCCACTGTGACTGACCTCACCTACATTTTGGGGAAAAGTCTTGGTTAAGATTTTAAGCCAAGAATGTAACAGAGTTCTGTCAGATTATCTCTACCTACCTCTGTAGCACTCTATACAACCTTTAAGAAAGGGAAGAATCTAGTAATGCATCTGAGTCCTTCTTATTTGGACTGTAAGCAAATAACTAGTGACAAATAGTACTGAGGACATCTCAAAAATCAGAGGATAAGAGGACAGCACAAGCACTAGTTCTCAATATGAAGCCACAAGGAAAATAATGCCTAGAAGAACTCAGATCAAGAATGTCTTTCTCAGGTACTCAGATGCTGTAAAATTGTGTCCACTGACTTATTGTCAGACATTGGACAATGTCTTTGACCCCTTCTTGGAGCAAACACCATGTTTATTATGATATTGTGGAATTCTGTAAGGGAAATTGGATATTGACTGCTGCAGACAAATATAGATAATTATTCTCATAGAGCAGTAGAGGTTGCAATAAAATGTCTCAGCAAAGATTCTGATATCCCACATTAAAACAATCTTATGTGTTTCTCTTCAGCACTCCTCAAAACAGTTCCTCAGATGCGTTCTTAGACAGTAAAATCTGGTAATAATTATCAAACACCATACACACTGTTTACAATAGAGTCATATTTCTTCATTTTTTATTGCATAAAAAGTAGAATGCTGCTGAAAAGTGCCCAAACGTCTGCTGTGCGCCATGCCAATACAGCAGCGCAGCCAAATATGCAGAGAGAAGTTTGCCAAACAAAAGAAAACATAACAAATTGGTAATGGTTTCTATCTTGACAGAGAATGAAAATTATACCTCAATGTGTGGCCACTCATGGACACATAAAAATGTCTTAGAGGCAATCATTTTACCTCAGATAACACACCCTGACAGTAGAGCAAAGCATACTGGCAGGCTTTCCCTTCCCATAAAAACATCAACCATGACCTACAAAAATGGCCTGGAGGAATCATGTTGTTTGTGTGTATCATATATGCATATGTCATACATCAATTGTGTTTCATAATTTCAAATAAAGTAAAGTAACTGTCTTTTGAGAAGTAGATTCAAATGAAGAAAGAATTTTAAAACATGAAGTTACTACAGTTATCTCAAATATTCCTGTACAAAAAAGGTACTGAAAATGAAAACACTTAATCCAAAATATGCAATTTAACTTTCTGAGTGCTTCACACAATAATTAATAGCTTTCAGAAGATCTCATTGCTTTGTTGATGTTGTTTATAGCCATTTTGTGTAACATACAATTTACTTGGACTCAATGTAAATTATTTGAAAATAGACTGTCTGATCTGTCTGTAAAGTTAACATGAACACTTAGCTGCAAAATTAATATGATATTATTAATCTATTATGTAATTTTATATTATTCTAAGTATTTGTTTTAGTGCAATTCTGAATGTAACATTGTTGTCTGAACAAAAGTACAACTTCATAATCTGAAATTACAGTACTTCATTCAGTAGGAATTACAGTGGATAGCACTACTCACAATTAGGTATCAGTAGTTACTCAGAAAGAAATAGGAAAGATATATTTGAACTCTATAAAAGTGTTTGAAAGACTGGTCATATTACTGTAACAAGAAAATATTTGACATGAAGATCAAGTTCATAAGAAGTTCATAAAAAGGCCAGATAAGGGAATCTTGTACTGGACATGGGAGGTTTAGACCAAATATTTGGAAGTATTTCTTTACCAAGAGGGTGGTCAAACACCGGACTAGGCTTTCTAGAGAAGAGATCAATGTCCCCAGCCTGCCAGTGTCCAAGAGGCATTTGGACAATGACCTTAACAACATTCTATAGCTTTTGGCTAGCCCTGAAGCTGTCAGGCAGTTGGACTGTATGATTGTTGTAGGTCCCTTCCAACCGAAATAGTTGCCCTGTAATTCTTGGAGGACTTAGAAGCACTTTGGTAGCTCAGAAAGATCTCAAAATATCAGTGAAATCCAAGGATCTTGAAATTTATATTGTATGTTATCTCTGACCCTCAAAGAGCCTGAGGTAGGAAAAGACATAATGAAGGAAGAAAACACTGTAGGAAGAAGCAACAAAATAATTTTAAGTCATCTGAGATACAGAAATACTGGTTGTCCTAAAAGATTTGCCAAGAACTTTGTTAAAGTTTCTATTTTACTGGTAATTTTGCTGTAGCTCCAATAGCTTATGCACACAGCTATGAAAAAAACTGTGGGCAGAGACAGCCTATTTTGTTGGACCAGCTGTAGTGTTTGCCTTCTAAACAGAGATGACATATCCTTACAAAACTTTTTTGTTAGGATTTATTTTTTTTTTTCCCAGGCATTTTATGCATTTTTGCATTATGCATACTTTTATGAGCATTTAACAGCATACAGCCTAGAGCTTCATGATCACACTTCAAATCATATTGATTTTTATCCCTACTGATTACCTAAGGTGGGTAGTTTGCATGGAAGATGAATATGAGACAACAGGATACACACTGATTCCTTGACTGGGAAGCACTGAGGCAGTAATTTCTGCAGTGCCTTATCAACTTCAGTAATAGCCCACAGTCTTGGGGTCACCCTTCACTTCAGATGAGTCAGTCTAACTTCATCTCATCTACTATTTAAAAAAACTCACCACCCCCAACACATAATTGTAGAAGGATTTAAAACTACAGAATGCTAAATGTCACGTACTTTATTTTTTAGAGTGCTAAACCAGTACCTTTTAGCTGACTCCTAATGAAGCTGCTGCCTTCACACCTGGTGTTTTCTGCTACTCAAATTTATACTTACCAGTGAGGCTATGTTAGCACACAGCAGGGTTTCTATCGGTGAACACAGAAATCCAAACAAAAACCACTCACCATCCTTCGTCATTGTCTACGTCATTGTCAGGTTCGGAAAGCTCATTTTCAGGAGTCTCTTCAATTGCCTGGGTTAACTTTGTTTTAAACCGGTCCAACAACGCCAGGGTCTGAAATTACACACATGGTTTTACAGAAGTTGCATATCTCTACACACCAACAGGCACATACAACGTTTTTTATTATTTTGAGAGAAAGTACAATGAGAGTGATCTTTCATATGAATTTGGAAGAAACACTTCAGAGAGGCAAGTGAGAGAGCAAGAGGCTATGGTGGGTGTGAGAGAGGGACTGCATGGGGAGCACCCATGGAGTGAGTGGGCAGGCAATGCTGAGGAAACAAGAGTAAGCAGGGAGGGGCCTATCAGGTGTGAAAAAGAATTCCTCTCACCATCTGGTGAAACAAAAAGCCATATTTAAGGAACAAATACTTGTAGCTACTAACAGAATAAAACAGCTGATTAAATAAAACTACTGACAAAGAATTTTACTTTTTGGACCTGCTACTGTCCTCTTTTAAAGCAATCCACGGTATAAATTACAAATAATTCATGCCTTGAAGACCCAGTTTAACTGATATTTATATATGTTATGTTGATGATCTTTTAAATTATGTGTGGACATTGAAAAAATTCAAAGTTTTTGTCCCAAATAAAACGAACCAGCTTAACTAATTCTGCAGACACAGGTTCTTATGCTGCACACATAAAGCTCATACTCATTTAAATCTGCTATTCTATTCTCAAATGGACATTGCCGGATCTTTCAGGGACAATGAAGTCACCAAATCTCAGATGACACCTGAAGATCATACCATAGTTCTTGTTTCTGTTTCCCCCATCTCAAATGGGAGTTTGACTATACAAAAGTCATAGGTCTGAGCCTTGTGATGGTAGAGGGGGGCTCTTAAAAAAAAAGTGAAGAGCATATGAATAATTTGCACAGCCCACAGCTTTTTTTTTGCTGATATTTGAGACATTCCTGAAAATGAAAGCACCAGGGAGTAAGTGCCTAACTGAATTTATGTGGCAGGCTACATTTGATTTGTAGGTGATAGGTTGGCAACCTATGTTGTAAAACACCTCTGTATGGCTGCGTAGTTTTGTTTGGTCAAGTTTTTCAAATTTAAAAGAATAAAAACTAAACAAGAATAGAAAACAGAAATAGGAAATACCAGAAGTGTTCACTGGAATCGAATTTCCTTCTGGGAGCAATCTTAACTTGAGGAGTTTCCTGGCTTTTGAATTCTTTCAAAAACATATTTTAGCACTGCCAAGGGCAGATTTTGGAGGACTTTTTTTGCATTTACTTTCTTTATTTTCTGGCTAATCTTTTGTTTAAGATGAGATAGAGGAAAATTTTGAGGATATTTTTGCCGGCAAATCATTCTAGTTCTACAGCTTTCCATACTATTGCAAATGAACACTGTACTTGCAACACCTGAGACAGCAAATGTTTGCCTAAGTCATCAGAAGGAAACCAAACGGACCCTTTTAATAAGAAACTGTGATCAAAAAAAGCCACATTCCTTGTGTCTTGTTTAATGTTCTCTAGTGACAGCATTCCTGTGAATAGACCTGATGACAAAAATAATTTGAAATATCTTAGTAGGCATTTTTGCAGCGAGTCACTAGATGCTATACTGTACTTCGAATAACTTTATAATTTGACCCTTGTAGAATAGAAGGGCTAGGACTTCCATTGTGTAGTATTTTAGGGAAAAATACCTTTTTTCCCTCTTCCTTAACTATTGCACCGAGGATGTAAAATGGTACTGCGATGTAGGATCAGTTCCAAGGGGTGTGAGACTAGAAGAGGCTCTCCACAAGTGAAATGGATTACAAAGAACTTGATTAATTATTGTTGAATAGTTGCCAGCAAGGTTATGTAAATAAAAATTAAGATCCACATGAATATATATCCCTATCATCTCATCTTGTTTTCTGGTGATGTCCAGTACAGGGCTGATATAAATTCATTAGACATGGTTTTAAGTCCCTTGATCCACACTGCCAACAGAGCTTTAGTACTCTTTGATTCAAAGATAACGGGATTTTGAATGTACAATGTTTCCATAAACTTCTTAGTTTAGAGCTAAATCAGCTTGCTGGATATATAAAGGTTTGCCAAATGCTGCTTTGAAGTTACTAAGCATCAAGTTTCCAATCTCTTCTAGATTCAACATGTGAAGAGCAACATCTTCGTAGCTGAACTGACATGCACTTACAAACCAATGCATTTGATGTACAGCACAGATTTTAAGTTGATGGTATTTCTATTTCATAGGCAGTTTCATATATTTACCCATTTCAGACTTTCCTACTTCAGGAAAAAACAAATACTTTCGTAAAGCAAACCTTATTTTTCACATATTTGCCTACTAAAGTCTACAGACATTCTAACTAATTTTGAATAATAATTTTCATTGTATTTAAAACAGCTTCTCTTTTTACAATACGTATAAATGATTTTTCACTTCACACAACAAGAAGTATTGATGAATTTAATTTTTTTGAACTGTAATTTAAAAATATTAAAAATCCCAGCTAGAACAAATACCAAATATGAAAACTTCTGTCCCAGTTTATCTTGTGGCAAGGAAAGCATACAAAGTTTGAAGAAATGTAAACTCTTATAAATGTAATCAAAGATACCTCTTCATGATTAGCATTTCCTTTCAGAAGACTTTAGTAACCAAACTGGTAGCCCTTTCCAATACACATCGAAAATTCACTTATCTGTCTACCTGGGTAATTAAAATATTTATTTTTATGAATAATAACTTTGTTTTAATGGAAAATGAAACAACAGATTTTAAAACTTTGCTTTGATACAAACTAAGAGATAAACATATTCACAAATGAGCATAATTCATTTTCTGGATTTTTGTTGCTCAGGCCATCAAAATATTACCTGATCTTCACGGGATACTCCTTTCTTTGGCTGCTGCTTTCGCTTGTCTTCATATTTTCTCTTCTCCTGAAGGTATTCTTCAACAACACTGTTTGGAGCAGGATCCTCCTCTGAATAAGGAAACATATTTGGTTAAACAAATTTAATTTGGTTTCATGATTTAGTGTCTTTTTGGAGATAAAATACCAAGCAAAACACTCCCATAAAACATTATAGTTGTACTGCTTTCTCAGCAGTAGAATGATTTGCTACTTGCTGAAATGAAAAACACAACACTGTACTGGGCAGAGAATGAGTCAAAAGATTTTTGTTTCAATTATGTTTTACTATGGAGCCAGGGAAAGCAGGATAACAGAAATAAAACCTCTGATGAAAACTGTTGAAATTCCTTTAACCAGATGACCTTCATTTCTGAAGATCTTTCTTGTAGCGGTTGAAATGCTATGTGTATTAATATTCTGTGACTATTTGTTCAAAAGTAGACAAATACAATTTACAGAAAAATTCACAGTTTTGTTCTTTTGTAGGCTGAAGTAACCACAAATCAAGTCCTTAATTTTGCAATAGGGAAAAAACCCAGTAATATTTAAATTTTAAACAGAGTCCATCTTGTCAATCAGGAAAAAACCCTCTTTTTTTATATAACAAAGTGATATATAGATGAGTCAAAAGATAGTCTTCTTTGTCTTTTTTTAACAGTGTCTTCACTGTAGAGTATTCACTTTCCCATTAAAATCTTAATGAATTAATTATTCATTAATAATATAATGGGACAAAAACTGAACTAGAAAATTGATCAAAACCATACTTTCACAGTATTTTCTTCTTGAATAGCATTAAGGCATTGTACGTATTGATTTAGTATACTTAAAATTTATGTAAAGTATTTACACAATTGTTATTTCTAGTAATAAACAGAAGAATAAACCTCCTGGATGTCCATTGGAAATTATGAACAGAAAACATTTTTGGAGAAAACTGTTCCGAGAAATTTCAGGATATATTGCCTGGTGAACTGTAAATGTAAATGAATTGGTTGTTACCAGGTTTTTTAGATGACTGCAGACACCTATACAGAAAAAGTTTGTGATTCCAAACCAAATTTCTCTCACAACTCAAGTTTTCTATGAAGTTTATAAACACAGGTCTTTGTAATAAAAGGAAATAAACTGGTAATTATATATCTACATATAAAATATTTTACATATTTATACAAATAAAATATCTTATTTCCTTTTTATCTTAATTTCTACATTGCATTTAAACAACATTTAAATCCTTTCTGCATTGTATTTAAAGGGTACCAGGGAAAATAATCAAACATACTTAATACCATTCAGAGCTGGGTTTTTTTGCTGTTTTCCAGTTGATATGTTGGATATAATCATGAACAGCGTATGACAGGCACCAGCAAGATAAAGAAAGAAAAATCTACCTTCCAGAATGACCAAAATAGATAAATGCATACACACACATTCAGGGATGAATAAACAGCTGCATGAATGAAATAAAATCTGCCATTAAATCTCATGCAGCATAATATCAGATAAACTGAGGAGAACAGAAGTTCACAAAAAACCTACCACAAAGTGCAGTATTTCCCTCTATTATGTCAATCTCTTCTACTAATTAAAAATCGCATTCTTACTTGAAGACCAACCCCTTGTCAAAATAATGCATTAGTTTTTGCATAAATGCATGTATCCGAAGTGTTGATTGTCTGGAAACAACATAATGTCTTCTTGTACTAACATTTAGCTCCTATATAAATAATTTGAAGTACAAAACCATCTGCTTCCTTATAAAAACAGGTGATATTTACCTAAATGAGTGCTTTGAAGGAAATCACATTTACCCCAAGATCAATACAATTGCCATCTATGACAAGCAAAAGAACTGAGAAGAGTGTTCTTGAACACATATGAAAATGGCAGTCACAAACTGGCCACAAACATTTAAACCTGGAATCCACCCTTTGAAATACATATGTTGAATTAAAGATGTGATCCTAGTCATATAGGTTTTTTTATTGTAGTGCAGCTCAAATACAATTCTCATACAAAAAGGGTAAAATTCCCCTGAAGTTGCATGTATTTTTATCACACTCCTATGTGTGCCACTTACTGTTAATACAAATAATTTAAATTTCAGTTAAAGCCTTCTTTTGAGATTATTGTTTCTTGGGTCTTTGCCTGTTAGAGGTTTTCTAATCCTCAGCTTCATGCTTTCTGCCTCCTAGGAAAGCCTTTTCATAACTCAGACAAAAGATAATCAGATCCACTTGAACTAACTTCAGAGTGAGTCAGCCAAAAGAGTTGTGCCCTTGTACGCATCCCATTTTTACATCTTTCATTAAAATAACTGAAAAACATGCTTGTACTTCTTCATGAAGTCTTACAACCTATCACACAACTTTTGAAGCAAACAATGAAACAGGAATGATTATCAAGAGCCCCTAAGTCAATGGGTTATTAACATTTTAAAACCTGAAAACTCCAATTATTACAAATCCACAGAGTACTTAATAATAGATATTACATACTAAATTTTTGATAAGCAGGAATTATTTGATAGTTACTTTGTGTCTGACTGGTAATTAGCAAGCAAGGAAAAAAGAGAGAGAGACTCGGTGGGAAGAAACCTTTTAAAATGTAAAAGTAGATTGCTGCCTACTACTCCATACCTCCCAATCTGCAACCCAGATTCCCTGCCAGTCTTTTGCAGCTGAATTGAAAATAAGAGGAACAACAGCACTATATGATGGAGCTTCATATCAAGCTTGCCAAATTCAGGTCCAGCTTGCTGGTTCAGCAAAAGTACAAGGATTGTGACTTTGGCATTAATCTCCTTAATCTAAGAGGATTTCTCCAGACAAAAATTAATGAAAAATGACATGGATACACAGAAGTGGAATAACAAATTCAATTTAGGTATCGCAAGATGCAGAAGATAAATTTAAGTTAAAGGAATTCTGCAAACTTGTTCCGTAGGAGGATCTAACCACAAAGTATATAAATAACATGAAGCAAAGAATTTCTTCTTTAGTTTGAACAAGCTGTTGTGTGTATTCTGTCAGTAAGGAAGGTAAGAGGAAAAAAATAAACCAACACAAACCTTCCTTATTAAAAATACATTTAATCCTACTTTTAAAAGTATTTATAAGTACGTTGCTATTTACATAGGCTAGCTTGAGGTACTACCAAGAAAATCTTCATGTTACTGTAGCAAAAGCATTTAAGTAATTCATTTTCTTTCAGACAGATTCTTCTATCCTAAAATTATGGCCAATACATGCCAACATGATGGTGTAATCTAACTGAAAACTTTGGGTTTGGGACATGGTTTACAATGATTGTCTGAAACTAAGGAGGAAATTCTGAAGTCTTTAAACTAGAAAGGAAGAGATTGATTTAAAAAAAATATGGAAGACCTTATTTTGCTCACACTTAAATAACGAACAGTTCAAATTATGTCACTTTTTAACTACAAAACAGAGGAAGTATAACAAAGACAAAATGATCCAAGGGCATTGAACTGAAATGAGTGGATGGTTTAGGGGTCGATCAATTCCTAATAAGAAGTGAAGCAGATAAGAAAGCTTGGTAATTTTAAGCTTAATTTCTAAAGCATCTGGTACATTCAACAACATAACAAACATCCAACAAAAAATGTATCAGAAGTGCTCTGTTTTCAAAACTGCAATTTTATCTTCCACTTAATGAAACCAAGAAATATGAATTCTAATTCGGCTGCCTCTGGTAGATCAGAATGATCACTGCTTAGGCTCACATTGTTATTGCTCCTAAAAACTGAGCTCCATTTCTAGCACTGCAGGTAGGATAACTTTGCCATAACAAGTCCACCAATTGTGGCACAGATAAGGTACAGTTTCACAAATGCAGGTCTGAGAGTATGCACACCATTTTCCACAGAACAAACTTTTTTCAACAAACCTTGTAGTAATTACTGTTCTTGTAACTAGAATCTGTAAAAAATTCTACAGACGTTATTTCCTTTTTAAGAAAGAGATAATGATGTTTTGCATAGAACACTTGTTGGAAAAAGAAGGGAATTTGGTTTGGCAAAAGTATTACCAGAAGCACACATAGAAGCGTAGAAACAATACATATTGTGACAGAGAAAAACACATGCTCATTCTGAAGATTTAATTCATTCTGAAGATTTAATGTCACCACAAAAAAACAAGAGCCTATATCACTGAAAAGGATCAATGAAAGACTTATTTTCTTTGATGAGATACACCCAGCATGAAGATTTTCACACACACTTAAGTATCTTACATTACAAAATGTTCTTAATATGCTAAAGCAATCCAATTAACTATTGTAATGCAATTTTCATATGTGATCATGAGTTCATGCAGAACTGAGGTAAGATAAGAAGAATGTACAAAGATGCATATATAAAAAGGCATCCCTATTTGCTCAGCAGGGTTTGTGTATGTTTGAAATGTGGTGGGCCCTTACATTTTCTTCAGTATCTGAAATGTATTCTTCAGCAACTCAGATGACACACTTCATATGATAAAAGACCTACTGGACAGAAATTCCAAGAAATGCATGGCATAGCTAGACTAAATACCAAAGGGGAAAAAACCTCAAAAACTTCTTGTTTGAAGAGAAATTATGATTGAATGTTTTGGTGAATTAAAATAAGGGGCCTAAAACACATTCTTGTATTAGTTCAGTATATTCTACTTCCAGCTCATCAATATTCAGTTTATATTGCATTCTTTTGGAATTGTAAAGGTATGCAGTACTCATTTTAAAAATCTTACTGAGACTGAAAAAAATAGAAGTTGTTTTTGCTCCAAACCAAATAAAATCCTCACGAAGTATAAAGAAATTCTAATATGCTGTAATATTTCAGAATTAAAATAGAATTCCTATCAAAAGTCACAAATACAGAACTTAGAGACATTTTGGATAATTATTAACCAAGACAAATAACTTCTTCCAGAATCTCGGCAAAAAAAATATAGCTTTAAATATTATGCATCTGAAATGTAAAATATATTTTAGTGTAAAGTAGTGTAAAAATACACCAGAAATACAATAGAAATAATTTTATGCTTGAGAGAATCAGTAACATCCTCGCCTGTATTTTTTTGCCTAGAACTAGTTCTACTTATGGTTTTCTTAGCACCTTCAAGAACTGTTCAGTTAATGTTGCTATAACTCTGGCCTGCCTAAGATCCTCAAGAGTTCCTGTTTGCCAAGAAGTTAGGTAAGAATCAGGAAATATTTAGCAACTGTGAACAATTCAATAGATTTGCTAACAGAATGAGCTTCCAGGGTTGGACTCATTACTGTATTTTCAGTTTGCTACAGTGAAAAAAAGCAACAGTTCTAGAACAAACTTACTAGTTCATTTAGCCAACACAAATAATAAAATCTTAGAAGTAATTCCTAGAGCTTCAAAACACTTATTTCAAAGACCAGAGCAGATTTGCAAAACAGTGTGAACTGCAAGTTTCTAGTAAATACTTTCTGAACTTTGGTAGCTTTTAGGCACATGGTCCTAGTTCAAAATATAGTTAATTTTCAAATGTTGCTGGAATTTGAGTACATGCTTAAGATTACTACTAAAATCAAAGGTTTTGTCCTCCTTTCTTCTGCAGACAGAGTGACAAAAGGAAAAAAGTATTCATTTTAGCAGGAGGAGGACTGCATAGGGATGCTGGGTATTAGGAGATTAAATGTAAAAAAAAAAAGTAAACAGTGGGAGAAAACAAAGTTTTGCAAACATGACACATTCCAGGTGGATACTTTAATACAATGCAGCTCTACTTTATACACTGAAAAAGGCTTCACTCTTAATGCATTTATGCTGCAAAGTTCCCAAACCCTCAAAATTTGGAATTTGTTATTTTCAGAGTGTTCTGAAGGGCGCAAAAGCCTACTGAAGTCCCAGACTTTAAGAAAGTATCTTTACATCTAAGACAGGGATTAATTCTTTGAGAACCTCTGACATTCCCAAACTTTTTAATAAAACAGAAATAAAACATAATGTTACACTGGAATTCTTGCTTGATTTTGAGAGTTTTCTAAACATTTCAATAATTTGATTATGATATCACAATTAAAAACAAAGCAGAAAATGCCTTGGTACTACATGCCCCAGTAGGATTCTTACCCTTGAATGTTGGTTTTTACATTAATTGTTAGGTTTCTCTGCTCAGACAGTATTTTACAGCTTTTCTGTTTTCTCACATATGACAATTAAATTTCATTGTCCACAGACTATTTGTCAGTTTACAAAAATGTTCTAACAAGAAAAACTAAAATATTACTTCCTAAATATTACTACTGTTAAAAACTGACACATAAGTGATGCTACATGTCTGAAGCATATTTCACTGAAATACCTTCCCATGTTTACTCTCCAGAACTTTGAAAAGTGTATCTTTTTTGAATATTTGACCAAGTACTTCAAAATGCTGAACTAATTCAGCACTCAAATGATAGTGTTTGATGTAATTTCTGGCATCACTACAACAAATGTCACATAAAAGAAAAACATCTTATTTAAAGTAAGGTCTTGACAGCATTCTGGCATAGTCAACAATACTGTTCACAAATTGGAAGACTGGTTATAATCAAACATGTACAGAGGGAATTATTTTTTTTCTCTGACCCCTTGAAACAATGTAAACACTTAAATTTTCACTCTCCAGTCTTAAGTAATCTAATCTCCAAATACAGAAAAATATTAGGTAAACATAATACGAACAATTTGAAGAAGTGATACTAAATGTGATGCCAATACTAATAAAGATCTGTGCAGTAGACTTAAAATAGATGTCATGCTCCTGACCCTTCCTTAGCATCCTCTCAGACCGAATCCTATCCAGTATGACTTAAGCCTTGTTCTCACTGTTCTGTGATCTTCAGTGAATTTCTCCCATTATGGCTGCAAGTTTTGGCTGAGTTGTAGTGTTTATTAATCAGGCACAGAGTCACATTAATGTGGTTACATAGCCTGTGAACTAACATTTTTTCCTAATGCAGCCAGCTCAAAGCATGGGCAGACACAGTGCAAGTGTCTGCTCCCTCTGCACAGGCATACCTGATACAGCATGACACAACTCACTCCCCATCCCACACTTCCCAAGAAGAAAGGCAGAGAACAATGGAAAAATCTACTGCTACTTACACTTCAACTTCCTGATAGAAGTATTTTTTAAATATGTACAATTTCTTATATGTAAACTAACATGGAATAAATAAACTATTATACATTTAGCAGATTGTCTTCCATGTTGATAGTTCTATTGTACTGATGAAAATTCAGGCCAATAAATATAAAATGACTACGTGTTTTTAACTTTGGGGGAAAATTACTTATTCGGTACAACACTTCTACTGATGTTAGAGTTCATTATATTCAAGATAAATTCTTTCTAAAGTCTATTCTATTATTCCTCAGTTGTAAATTCTGTTTCACAATAAAGGTATGCTTCATTCCTTTCACTTGAGATTTCACCCTTCCACCCCCCTCTGTACATAAATTACACATATCTTCAAGTATCTCCTAACAAACTTGTCCAAATAGTGTTCTGCTAGTTTTGGGTGGTTTTGTCCATTTTAATTGAATTGTTCATTATCCTTTTTGGTGGTACAATATTTGAACTGAGTGCAATAATACAACTACACCTCTACAGGTACTGCATTTGTAGCAACAGCATACCACTGACAGCCACATCAGAGTGTAAATTCATGTTCTGTTTGTTTTCTAGTACAAACCTGAAATCTTTCACTACATTTTTATTAATAATTTTAACCTTCACTACTTGCATCTCACTTAACATCCTTTTAATCTTAAATTTTAGAACATGTTTATTTTTAAGATTTTTAATTAGGTACTCCACTGACTAGTTCAATAGGTTCTTTCCTGCCATCCATCTTTCTTGATAGGTACTGGAACAGACCCCTTCCTATCACAAAAATGAAAGGCAAGATTATTCAAGGTTATTTTTAATATTAGCTGTAACCTGCAGATTTATGGCCTGCCTGCTATTTATTTCAAAGAAAATACAAGCCCCCCACCAACCCTGGAATATATCCCTTTGTTTGAATAAAAGGTATCCTTCCAAACTATACCACAGCAGTAACTATTGCCTAAGTAGTACTTTAGTCTGTCACTGTAAAAGTGAATTTCCTCAAATTATGAAGTCCACAGGCTGGCACCAGAAAAGGGATAAGTTTAAGCAATAGTATAAGAACTGCCACACATGGTTCTACTCAAGATAATTTATCATATATGTACATAAGGACTACACTTTACCTTTGCTATACCTTTACTCACAGTTCCTTTTTTACATGGCCAGTGACAGCATTCATTATTTTGCCAGTGAGATCTTATATTCATTCAGTGATTATTAGAACATTATCAGAGTCAGCAATTTTTAACTTTTGGTGCTAGATTTCATATACCAATCCACGATACTGTGTTTTTTATATTGTCAAAATGCTGCTGATCAAGCTCACCTGCTATTCAAGAGAGTCCAAGAATTTTCTAAAAATTATGTTATACTTTCTGCCTCTTTTGTAAATTGTGTGTTATCTGAATTTTTTTTAAAATAGTTTTATATTTTCTTTCATATTTCTATGGTATTGAGAACTGCACTAAGAATCCCCTCTAAAAGTGTGTCTCACAACTCCAGAGTCTTTAAAGACTTTTTTGTTTCTTCAGTTTGTCTAATAAAGGGTCTTTCATCCTTCTGGACTAAAATTTGCACCTTACATGCTACTATAAACAGCAATTTATACACATTTTAAAACCAACAGAATATAAAAACTGACAAAGACGTGGGCAGCTGAAGATCCCATTTTGCTAAGGTTTAAGGAAAATAAATATGGTAGTGACTCTATGAAATTGAGTTCCATTGGGGTTTTATGATATGTAAATTTTAAAGTCAGTAGCTTTGAGTTAATGCAAAGTTAACCATCTGCATTTAAGAACCTTTCCAAGTCAGAAAGTCAAAAAGACCTTGCAAGTCAAGAAGTCACAGCATGGATATAACTCAAGAACACTTAGAAGGAGAAGTACTATCTGATTTGAGAACAAATGCTACCTATACAATTTCCTTACATATTGGCATCATTACATTAGTACCATCCCTACAGAAAAAAAAAATCTACATTTCAACCATAGTCCACATTTATGTACATAAAACACAAAACCAAAAAAACCTTTAAAACCATAATGTTGACTGGAGATCTACACAAAATCTCTTACCTTCTTTCTCTTTGGGTCTTGAAGCTTTTTCTTCTTTTTTGTGCTTTGCTTCCAGCAGTTCTCGTTTCAGCTGTCGGGCTTCCTTCCGTAGCTCCTCACTGCAAAGAGAAATATTTACAAGAATATAATCTTCTGAGATGTACAACAACTCAGAAGAAACAGAATCAAAGGTAATGGGCAGTAGATTTTTGATACAAACAAAGGAAGGTACAGACTCACTGATGCTAAAAACATGGCTTAAAAGTCACTTAGGACCTCAGAAAGTCCATATTTTCATTAGTAGGAATAACAAAAGAACACGAGCAGATGTCTTACTTTAAGACGCCATTAGAAATATGTTAAGGAAATGAATAATAAAACAAGGAATCCCCATTTGAATTTTAACATTCTAATTAGCCATGAGAACCACACAAGGAGAAACTGAAACAGAGGTACTGCCAAATAAATACTGCATGTATCATAAAATGCAGTTTACTCAAGTAAGAAATCCTGCATTTTTTGGTTGGACAAGCAATGCAGTTGTGCAGTGACAAAGACATGAAATGTATGTAAGTGTATATTAGTAGATATGAAAATTAACTTCATTCTACAAATACCTTGTGTGATAACATGAGAAAGAAGAAACTAAAATTTGCTAATCATTGAAACTAAAATTTGCTAATCGTTGTGCCAATATCAAATGAAATATTTTTCTTCACAGAATCACAGTTTGTAAGGGACCTCTGAAGACCAGACAGTCCAGGTTCCTTGTTGAAATGAGGGCCAAATACAGGAAGATGTCCAGAGCACAGTCCCGTCAGGTTTTGAATATCCAAAAATGGAAACTCTAAAATGTCTCTGGGAAGCTACTTCTTAACCTCCCTCAATGCAATAAAAGCTCTTCTGTAAATTGAATTTAAATTTTATTTTAGCTCATGGCTGTTTATGTCCATCTTATGGTTACCTGTGGAAAAGAAATTATCATTAATTCAAATTTTTCTGATGACAGAATTTGTATTTTGCACTTTTAAATTTTTTAGATTAGGTTCTGATTGATTAAATTTCATCATGATCAGAAATTATTACAATACAGGAATGTGACATGCAAGCATTTCCCTGCAGCTGTTTTATTTACCTTAATGCTCAATTGTAATACCACTACTGACTACACCCTTTTCTAAGCAAAACACTCGGAACTGTTGGGTGATGACTACTTTTGATTTTTATCATCATTTGAATGTATGCACAAATACAGAGCTTGTGAAAAGCACAAACAAAGAAGACTATAACTATATTCAGCCAACCACATCAGTTGGCTTTACTTTCAACAGCATAGCAAAAGCTACAATAAGCAAGATTAACAGCTTTTACAAATAACTAGAGTTCTACTTTTCTACCTGAAAAGAAAATCATAAGGGAAAAAGAGATGAAGAGATACTTTATTCCAAGTATCCAAAATTGCTTTGCTATAAATTGGGGACAGCACTGTAAAAAGTTCCATCACAATACTGTTATAGTACACTGCAACATTTTCTTATTGAAGTTGCACAGAAGGAACAACACACGTCAATAAGAGGTTGCATGTTTAAAATATTTAAAGTGTCAGACAGTGACAGCAACACAGAGAGATTGACTACAAACGGCACTTGGGAATAACAGTCTAGCACATTAGAAGTTTCCTGTAAGGGGGACCTATTTACTCTTTCTCTTAGTTAGCTAAATACTATTGCATGAACAATGAACTAGCTAGTGACAATTATTCAGCTCCCCCACACCCTCTTTCCCCAGTCAAAAGAAGTTTTGGTACAGAACACAGAAAATCTTAATTCTTAGAAAATCTAACTCCAAAATATTTTTTCAAGCCCTTTCGATGATCAGTACTAGGTTAATAAACAACTTTGATACTTGGCTCTTTCCAGAGCCCACACTTTGCATATTTTTTATTTCTAGGCTCACTTTGCCAAATTAGGTTGGTGAGAAAGGCAATCCAAAACGGCTTCATGCTAAAGAGGAAGCTGGCTGATAGGAGAGCTAGACTACATTCACAAACCACATTCACTGGAACAGAAGTAGAATTGACTCCCGACTCTGTAAACAGGAAAATGTCAAACTGATAAAGCAGAGCAGAATCAGATAAGGGAGACAGTCTGTACCTGTCCCTTCCACCTTTGAAATCTAGGTCTTCGCATGCAGTAAATTTACATTCAGGTTTCATACAGCACAGCTGTTAGTTTGTAATCAATTATGTAAGTGCCTGCTATCCCTGGGAAGTTTCTGTTGCTATAAAAGCACAGCTCTCTGCTCCATCCTTGTCTCATTGCTCCCGTGATTCCACAGCTACACTGCAGGCTCTTGTCTTCTCTCGTGTCCTGCTTCGTCCTCTTTTTCCAAGTTTCTGCAGCCTGGAAACTGCTCTTCTGCTCTCTACATGCAGAGATACTGCCAGAGTAGATGTAACCTTCCTCTGCAGAAGACTGAAAAGTATCTAGCCAGATTCTCATAACAATAAAATGATTTTATCTAGAAAATTTATAGTGCCATAAGCCTAAGATTCCATTTGAATTTCAGCTTCATCTGTGCCTTGGTTTGATAGGACTGTGAATAGTGAACTGATAGGAATCCAAAAGCTAAGAACTATGAGTACTTCCTGCTGAAAACTAGTTACACCGTAAAGACACCATGTACGGTGAAAGCATCAGCTTTCCTAGTGAACTGTTTGAATGCATGATCAAGAAACAACAACTCTACATTGTTAATTACGGTTACCACTCTAGCTTCTCTTTAGCAGATTAATTCATACTCTTTTTAAAGAACTCTTTTTAAAAGAAAGAATGTTCTCCTAATATTCACTTTAATCCTTTGTGTCTAATCCAGAACTTCCTGCAGTATTTCCTCAGCCCTTCTGAAGATGGAATTTGGAATCAGATACACTGATGGGTTTCAGCTTTCCCACAGCTTTCTGCTGGTGAAGTACTTGGTTCCAAACTCAAAAAGGAACCTAAGATCATCACTGCACCAAGCACCCATTTTCCACAATGACTCTCAGTTCACCTCTTGGTCACTCCTTTCCAAAATGTCACTTAGCAATTTCTACTGTCCTGCAGCTACAGTCTGCATTTTTGATATCCAGCTGTAAAACATAGCATTTAGTTATATCACAAGGATATTTTTATTGTATTGTGTCAACATAAGTATTAAATTCAAATTATTTGTAATACTCTGCTCACATTAATTAATTAATTAATTAATTTCTTATGAGGACTTCTAAAAATAAAAATAAGAATGTCACTGGCTTTGAAACAAATGCTTGATACAAATCTACCTGTACTCCAAACACTGAAGAAGCTCAGTTATTTCTCTAAATGAAAAGGTCAACGCTTTCTGAATCTGTATCATATCATTTCCTGCCTCCAGTTTTCCCAAAAGGCAATACAGTTATCTACTACCTACAAAATCACACTAACTAGCATTAATTTCAACTCTGGTAATTTCTTTTTTTTCCTGAAGAGTGTACCAAACCATTCTATTACACCTGGTTAGGAATGAAGGATGGCTAACTTGCCTTCATTTCTCTGTGTCATACCTATCACCAAGACTGGACTATGGTATAGTAGTTCTGCTCTTTGAATTCTTGTAGTTTTCTAACTTTTATTAAAATAAACACTAGTAAAGCAGAAAGCATAACGTTTTCCCCAAAGTTCTTATACTTAAGTTAGCTAACCCTGTTATCTGAAAATGTTTAATCTTAAAAGATGTGTTTGAGAACAGTCCTACTGAGAAGGACTGAGAGATGCCCACGTATGAGAACATGGACATGACCCATGAGTGTGCACTCAAAGCACAGAAAGCCAGCTGTGTCCTGGGCTGCATCAAAAGCATTGTGGCCACCAGAGAGATGGAGGCTATTTTCTGTAGTTATCTTCTTAACAACATATATTCTGTGCTTCAGCTTTCTGATATGTACATATATTATTTTTCTTTTGTATTTCAGATCTGAGTAATACTCAGTTAATAAGATATAAAATCAGTTGGAAATGTAGCCAAATATTTTAGGTAAAATGGAGGTAACTGTTACTAAGTGCCATGTACTAAAGGTGTTTTTCTGAAAGTAATTAAGGGCCTTCTGAATTTACAAAGTAACTTTATTCAAAAAAGAGAAGCTCTGTATTTGACTTCACTTTGGCAAAAGAAAGGAGAACTGATTACAGAAATAAACAGTAATTGTGACTTTGGTGTAAGTGACCATATATGATCATACTTGCTATGCACAAGTCTAAAACCACTCCTCCTTCTCTACCTACATATATAATCTTCTTTGTACTTGTAGGCTTCTCTATGCATGCATATAAACCATAACTACCTGTATTTATTTAAGCATATCAGGTCTCTAACAAATAAAATATATATTATATACAGACACAAATAAGACCTTGAGAGGCACAATATGTTATTCAACTGTGATTTAGGAAAGAAAAATGGCTGAATATATTCAAAACTAATCCAGCTATTCCCATCCAGTGACAACAACTCTCAGAAGATGCTAAAATTCATTTGATGCCATATTCCAATTACAAAGTGCCGGATAATTTTGCATTCTATGCATTTGCAAATTTACCCCAGCTCCAGTCGAAACTTCACTGTCATTTGGAGTATTCACTACTCCGTCTCCAAACTCCACGTAGGACCCCAGAGAGGCTCAAACACCCTGAAGTTACCCTACCACACAGTCATTCACTGATGCTGGTACAACCAATATTAAACAAGACCACATTCTTTCAAAACTGAAGTATTTAGGTGCTGGCAAAACAATACAGACAGTCTCACAGTTAGAGCATTTACTGAGATAAGTGTAAATTTATAATGGTGGAACTATTCAGAAGCTGAAGAACTGAAAGATTATAGTATCTTCATCACTGGGCCTGGAGTCTTTCTAAAACACAAGTCATGGTTGAAACAAGAATTAATTCAGGGAACTGCTACCGTAATGATTAAATTATTATTTTTGATGGCATAGCATGTAATTTTCCCTTCTCCTTTTTTAGTATTATAATCACATTCCTTCTATTTTTTTAAAAGACAATTTCCTTTCATTTGCTTTTGCTGTCTTCTCATTCAGTAACATCAAAAGAAAATGACTAACTGGTTATCCTTAAACAGTAACATTATCTAGGAAGTGTTGTTCCAAGCAAGCATATCAGAACAAGGAGAACAACCCCAAATACTCTTATTAATTTTAAAAGCAATTTTAGAATGTTATAAATAATAAAAGTATGTCAAGATTGTTACCTAAATTTAATTTTTACGTGAGCAGAATCCTGCAACATTACATCCTGTAGTAAAATAAAATGAATACTGAAGTACTTCAACACCGTTCATGTTCATTTCATAGCAGAAGAGATGATTTTAATTCAGTTGAGATAAACCAAATAAAAATCAAGCTATAGTACAATATTATCCTTTCATCATGTAAGCTAATAGCCTCAAAGGAAGTCCTGAATTCAATCCCCTACAAGCAGTCGTATCTTTCCCCAAATGTATTAATTCCAATAAAAGCATATTTCATGTTCTCTTTCTTATATTTATTAATGATAATTTTCAATGTCCATGATTTATATGGGCATTGAAAGTTATCATTAATAAATATAAGAGAACATGAAATACAAGAATATAAAAATTTTATATGCCCATGATTTATATGTCTAGAACTGACAAGCAGGAACCTTAATAATACCAGAGGCAATGAGAAAGGATCTCTGTTCAGATAATAGCTTTGTTTTCTGCTAGACACTCTTGAAAAATGCATAATATTCTGTTTGAGAGTTTCAATTCTAAGTTAAAATACAAATAGCATTTTCAAACAGAGAATCCCAATGATAAAACAAAACAATATAAAATCTCATGTTTGCACAACTTACTGATTTGCAGAATGTGGGGAATAATCAAGGTGAATGTTGGCTTTCCACTTTCACTTTTGAAGCTTTTTCAGAAATTCCCCCTTCTGCTCCTTGGGGTATCTCTGAACATGCAATTCTTGGAATGGATAGCAAATTCCCCATTTGGCATGTACATCTAAGACTTCTCTAGGGTTCAAGAATCTTATTTTTGTCTGGATTGCATTACTGTTCATCTCTGGTACTGCAAGAATTTTACAACTGTAAATATGAGAATAAAAGTCATGGATTTGGAATATGCACTTTGTCTTTCTGCCAGCCTGATTTTGCTGTAGAAGTCAGACACATATCTATCTGTTTTCTGCAAATGGTGTATTGCAGCTGTATCTCAAATAAGATAATGATATAAAAATGGTGGCAGACATATTCAGTTTTGACACGGAAAACTGTGGATGAAACACTAATACAGCTGCTGGGTCCTGTATGGCCACCTGTGTTAACAGTAAGGCTGACAGTTAATGCTGTCTTTGACTTTAGCAGTAGCTGATATACTGCAGTAGGCAATTAGGACTGTAACTCTAGTTTTAAAAATAAAATATTAAACACTTCAGCACTGAATGAATTTATAGATCAATCACCAGTATTTATATATTTCACCTAGGAAAGATTTCAGTGATGAAATCTAAAAGGACTGGCATGTTTATTAAAGAATTATATGGGCAACTGTTACTGTCTTTTTATTACCACAAACCTGAGTGCAAATAGGTGCATCACATCACTAACACTTCAGAGAACTGGCACTCTATTTCATTTATACACACTGGACGGTAAGCTACATGGTACATCATCAGTCTCAGTACTGTGCAGTGAATTCTCACAGGCTGAAACTGATGAAGAATGCTACCATTTTACTCTACGGGGAGAAACTCAGCAGACAGCAGAGCCCATAAGCTGAACATGAAGTACAAACCTGAGCAAGAAAGATACTAAAGGAGATGCAATATATTTTATTATGGTTTCTAACACAGATGTAGAAGGAAAAAACCCACAGGTCTCAGGCACACGAGCTCTTCTTCAGCTAGTTTATTTTTCTTCCACAGTTTGCTTAATAAAAGATATTAGCTTTCACTATAAACTTTCTTTGCTTACATTGTTCAGCCACCAGTTACACTGCCAGAAAATGCAGATGTACGCAGTAGGGCATGTATAGAAGCATAAATCATATATCACATATCATATATTAAGGCTGATTTTATGCACTACCTGGACCTTCTATGTTCACAGCAGATCCTGGAATAGATAGGAGACCCTGAATTTTCTCAGTTTAAGATGAAAACCTAACTTTGCTTACTGCAAGATAGTTGACAACTATTAAACAAAACAAGAAAAAGTGGAGACCAACAGCATCTTTCATCCAAACCAATGCTATATCTATCTGGATAGCAAATGCCCAGCTTAATGCTTGATAGAAGTAGGTTTGCTTTTTTTTTTTAAGTAACACACCACATTGCAGACCAACAGAGCTGTTGCAATTAAGTGGTTTTCCTCTTACTCTGTCACTTCTGAATGATGACATGCAGGAGGAATTTTTGGTTTTGTTCCTTACTGCATGATTCTATGACTCTTAAATTTCACCCTGTTTCTATCATTCAAGCTTATGAGATCATACCATTTTGTGTTACAATAGTTCTATCTCATTAACATTACTTTCTAACTTTTTAGAATTTACAAGCTTCTGTTAACAAACTGTGGTGGGGTTATTTTTAGTATTTAAAGTATTACTGAAAATCTGGAATTGGAAATAGTCTATAAATTTGACCCAAAACAATATCTTTCAACATACTTTGCGTTCTCTTTTGACCAACTTCTTACTTATTCTGTGGTTCTTGTTTTTGTTCTGTATTTCCCTCTCTTTAATTTTAACCATCTTCTCCAGATTAATCCCAAATAAATTTTATCATGAGTATTTAGCCTAGAAGAACGTTTACCATGGCTCAGGAGATACGTACAGGCAGGTTAATTTATCAGATTTTTTTTTAGTAAATCAATTCAATATGTTTTTTCTATTAGCCACTAATAAGCATCTTTAATACTCTTATTTTCATATCTAGATCATTGTCTTATATTGTTCTACTATCTTAGGAGAAGCAAACCAAATCTGTAACTTGATATGAAAGCTTAGAAGTGTCGTTCCACCAGAAAAGTCAAACAGGTTCAAATATCTTTGATAAAAGTAAAAAATGCTTTAGAAGTAGCAAGGGTGTAAACCAAAAAATCCCCAAACTACTACTTCTAATGCAAAGCTCACAAAAAATGGACCAGAAAGACAATTAAATAGTGTGACTAGCAAGTAGTAAAGTGATTTTTATAAGAATTTTGCATCTGTAAACCTAAAGCTAGAGCTGTCAGAATAGATTGTAAAAGGCCTTATGTTAGAAGGTGTATTAAAGAGGCTATGATGACTTTTAAAGAGGAAACAGCTGAAAGTTTAATGCAAAAATGATTGAATTAATTAAAACAAGAAACATAAAAGAAAAAGAGGTCACTAGGTCACATGGGATTAAGGGAATAATAAAGTAAGGTAAAATCACTGCTGATTGGATAAATTACTGATTTATGTCAGCTTTCTCAAAAGAAGATTCTAGGGAGATCTCTCCAAGATCTCTCTCCAGGAACCTGATCTGATTTGTACATAAAGATAAGACAAGACCAGAGAGAGAGGTGTCAGAAGGGTAAAGTTCAACCAACTTTAAGTGTGATAAAGCTCCAGAGTACATCCTCAGGCAGGAACTCAGAAATGACTGTTTCACTAACATTAAAATCAATGTTGTACCAGATGACCAGGTAGTAACAAACATTGTATCTCTAGAATAAAAGGGATGATCAAGGACAGCACAGTGAACGTCACGACTGTAAGTAACTAATAAGATAAAAATCATCTTGAATAGTGAGTCTCTAAGTTTTGTCACAAATCCAGTAGTTTCATTGAAACCTACTGGTGAGGGTGTGGATGAACAAAGGTGAACAGGTGAACAGGATGGACAACAAGGTGAACAGCTTTAGATATCAAAAAGCCTATACAATGAGCCTTTCAAAAAGAGAGAGAAAAGAGTGAAAAGTGCATTGAAAATAAAGCGTGGAGTGAAAAAAGTAGCCAGACTAAGACAAGAATAAGCAATTACCTTTCAGTATAACTAAATTAACACTTCCAATTAAATACTAAGAATAAATGGAGTGAGATACATTCCCAGAAGATCCAAACTCAGCCAACCCCAGACAAAATATGATGATTTCTCATGGTTTTAGCTCAGGAATGGAAAATGGAGCAAACAGGTTCTCAGAAACTCTAATTAAATTATCTTACAAAAACTGAAGAATATCCTGCAGAGTGAATTCTTTCTACTCTTTACAATAACAGTTACTCTAAAGTAACATAACAAGTTCATGAAAAAAGCCAGTGAACTTTACTACTGACAGAAGATCTCTAGCAATTTGTAGTTGTGGAAAACTATCACAGAAAATACACATTTATTAAGGAGAATAAACCAAGGATTATTATAGTGGCTCTACAAGAGAAAAGCCAGTATTACTCTATTTAGAATACTATAAGTGATAATGAATATCCCATGCCAAAATGGCCAACACAGTAACACAGGAAACTCCAGAAATGATGACAAAGGTTAGTTCCATCATGAAAAATCACCCCTGACATGAAGATGAAGAAAAAAGGAATTATTCATTTCAGAAGATGATGAGACAGAGGAAACAAGAAAAATGTAGTAAAACCACAACTACTGCAAACTTCTGGTATCTAGGCAAGGAGGCACTCAGTAATACCTCAGTAATTTAGAAAAGATAAAATATTTTTCACTTTTCAGATGAGATCACACAGTTTCTTTGGGGTAAAAAACCTTGACATTATTAGAAGTGTGCCTGACATTTCCATAAAACCAGGACCATCTACTTAGAATTGTTACTGCTAAAAATTAATTTCAGAAGAAATAGATTACCCTATGCCTTGGGACCACCAAATTACAAATGAGCTTATGGGTATGGCTGATGGACTCCTTTCCCACTTCTCTGAGGCAAATGGTACTGGCCACTGGCCAGACAATTCCACTTGCAGATTCCTACCTCATCAGTGGAGGCAAAGACACTTCAGACCACAGCACATGCCAAATGGAAATTTTTCTCTACAAGTCTCATTCTGACTCTCCATTTTATGAAAAGTGTCATCAGTCTCATGATTACTAAGATATTTGTATCAGCACCAGAGTCTTCAAACAATATAATATGAGGAATGATGGAAATAGCTTTCCATATATTCTATTAATACTGGTATACCATAGGTTATTTAAAACATCTAACTGGACAGATTAAACTAAGAACACAATATATGCCAATTATATATCACCATTTCTTGGAAATTGGATAAAACACTTGCTCTGAGTTTTGCCTGCTGTTTCCCAACATCTGATAAAAATTTTTAACAGATGGAAATGATTGCAAAGTGAACAGCACTCCCTTCATGTTCTCCATTCTGCTGATTTAATCACAAACCCACTGAATCTGATAGTAATGAAACAATAGACTTGTTGCTGATGAGATCACCAAATGGCTTCCATAAAAACCTATCAGACACTGTAAAATATAGTCACTACAGACTACACGGTTATTTTCTGATCTGCCGTATTACCTGTCAATACAAAATAGTAAATTCTATAATAGAAGAAATGTTAAATAAACAAATCTTATTTGTATTTACATTGCAGAACCATATTTAAAAAATAATTTTGCCAAGAATCTTTCATAGAGTTAGCTGGCCTAGGCATTTACAGATTTTAACATTCTTCCCTATTACAAAATGGCAACATTATTCCTCAGTGAGTCTGCTCTGCAGACTCTATAGAATAGGTATTTTAAAAAACCAAATGATGTTAGAGTTATTTGCTACTGTAGACTACAACTGAGAACTCTGGGTACACAGCAGCTAGTAGTACTAATACATAAAAAAGGCTTGAAATTAAGTATGTCTTGAGGTGCTCTCAGGATCAATGCTGAAATTTCTGAAAGATCAGCTAAACATTCTACAGAATCTACCTAATATATTCTTCCACAAGCAATTACAGAGTTTCTTTTTTACTAAGACTTGAAATGAGCAGATCTCTAAAGAGAAAATAGTTTTTCTCAAATGTCAACTTGACATAAAATTGCTGTCTTGTACATAAAAATGTCATCAACTTAATGCCAGTTTAAAGACTGTCTGCATAATATTTCAAGTCTAAAAACAATCATTGAGCCTTACTCAAAACAAAAAAAACCCTCCTTCTTCCAATAGTATTATTTGAGCCTCAAAGGATCCAAGAGTGATTCATCCAGCCTGGGGATCCTCCCTGGCTGTCCCCTCTTCTAGGGGCTCCTCTGATCCAGACAAGAGAGAGCAGACTGGAAAGAATTTTTCTGGCAGCAAGAAAAGAATCTAGCTGCAGCAACTGCTTTTCCCAAGCCCTCTTTTGTCACATGAAGGAACCACATGTACATGATGTGACAGGGTAGAGATGTAGGACACCATGGGAAAGTCAAAAGCCAGGATTTCCACTGTCAGAACAATTTACATCATACTTCTTCTGAGGAACTCCTGAAGAGAGAGATTGCTAGGTCCAGGCTGGATGAGATGCTCTGGTAGCAGCATCCTGCTCCTTGTTTCCCTTTTCCTGTTTAAGGCTGAAAACAGAGACATATACAGTAAACACAGCACTTCAGGGAATTACCCTCCAGAGCTGCACAACAGAATGCAGTCATAAGCCAAGTAATATATTGTGAATTCTCTATCTCTGAAAAAACTATATAGCTCACTCATCAGTCAAATACTGTTAGCTCAGTCTACACCTGCATCTGTATCAGAACACAAGCTGGTTAAGAGGACCTTTTAAAAACCCCTTGCCTTAATTTTATGATCTTCTCTATCTAAATAAGCTGACAGAAGGAGTAGATCAGTTTCAACTGGGATTTTGGTGAGAATGGGCCATCAAGTCCTTCTCTCTGTCCAGCAAAAGAAGAGATCCTCATGTCAAAGTCTGTTCATAAATCGGACACCAGAGACAGGATGTGATTGGAGATACTGGCTATAGACATTTTGTATAGAAGGTGAATTACAGTATAAATGGAGACCTGAATGAGCCTAAAAAATATATCCAAACAAACACAGGACAGAAATATCTTCAACAGAATGTAAGCTACAGGTGTTAACTTGCTATTTTTCATATGACAAGCACTTGAGGGTATAAAATGAAACTGCAAAACAGCAGATTTAAAAGAAATAAAAGGAAATATTGTCCACACTGCTTACTGCTTACAATTAAATTGAAGAATTATTACCACAAGACACCAAACAGATCAAAAACATTAACAGGTTCAAAGCAGCCAGGTCTCCTCACAGAAGAAAAATATATGGAACATTAAACAGAAAAGGTCAAATGAACTTCATGACTAAATAAGCCTTGAACTTCCCATTGTTTGAAAAAGGAAAAGGTGCCCAGTAGTATTTTAGCACTAAGCTGCTTCTGTCCACCATCAGAGACAGGACATTTGGCTAAAGAGATCTTTGATCTAATTTGGCATAATTTATTCTTAAATCAGTTATGATTTCTAGAACCTGACATTTATTATCTTGACTAAGTAACACACAAGTGTGGAGCGATATCTGCCATCCTGGAGAGCTCCATGTCTGAATGTGCATAAATGTATTTTTTTAATAGATTTCAGGAATTAAATATTGCTCATGTAAAAATGTTTCTCATAGAAAATGATTTGTCATTTTCTGTTTCTGAATGGAGAGAAACTAATTTTTTTTGCAGCTCGAAAGATCATAATCTTCTTTTATATGACTGGAAAACTTGATATAACTTTGAAAGCAACAACTGTGAGATATGCAATGGTAAAACAAAAAGGAAAAGCATTTTAATTTTATGTAATGCATCAGTGGTGAAACAAGGAAGTAGATTAATAACCAATAGATTGATTTCGAAATACAATCAAAGCCTGACTCAGTATTTATGATCTGTGTGAACTTCCTCCATACTGAACACTTAATGCACAACCATCACACCACATCTGACATAACAGTTATCTGAAGAATGCCTAAAGACTATATTACTAATTACACCAATGTATATACAATCAGAAAAACTCTCCCAGCTTCCCAGTGTTATCAAAGCATATTTCAGTGCTTAGTATATTTTGTACATTAGTTTTTAAATTTCAATGATATGAATCACAAATACCAGCAAAAAATTAGCATCATAGTAAGACTACTACAAAAGAATTAATGAAATTAAAGTGATAGTTTCTATAACAATTATTATAATCTGTGAAGTCTGTGAATAACCAAAAGTAAGGTCCATTATCTCAGAGTCCTACAAGCACCATTTCAGCTCTAGGTTATTTTGCAGAGGAATATTTGAGCTGATCTGCTTCATACTCCAGATGGATTTCACATTCTTATGAAGTAGTTTCATCTTTAATTTCTTCCCATTACACATTCCCTGCTCATGTGAAAAAAGAATGGCTCCAAAATGCCTCTTATGTTATTATCCCACATCTGTGTATCAATTAAGCATGGACTATATATATGTGAGCCAGAAAAAACACTTTGATATCTCTTCAGGCTGAATGAAAAGAATTTCTAAATTGAGCTAAAGTACATCTCAAAAATGAAATCAAGTAGCAAAGATGTTTTATTTTTTCAGTAGCTGTGAAATTGGACCTGAATGACTATGTTGCCATAAAAGTCTACTTCAGATGATCATCTCACCCTCAGGTGTGACTGAAAAGATCTGTAATTGAGTAAAAATGAACTTTATTGGTATCAAACATTATTTGTAATTGAGTAATAATGAACATTATTGGTACTTAAGGATGTTCAACAGGATGTTTTATTCTAGTAGCCATACAAAATTAGAGATAACAGATTGGCATATACAACTACGTTAATTATTTGTATTGTAAATGCAGCCTCCAATCCTCCAGTTTTACACACTGCTTTCTATAGAAATAATTTTACTGGATTATAGTAAGTATAGTTTAAAGAATTATAGCTATCTCAAAATGAAATAAAACTAAAAAAAAAACAAACCAAACCAATCAAACAAAACAAAAAAACCCCTCAAACAACATATCTGTTCATTACATAGGCTCAAAATGTTGAGGCTAAAACATTTCCAAACAACTAACTGTAACTATGCAAGGAAAAAGAACCTTATGTTTGAGTCTTTGTAAGACAAGGGCCTCTGAGCATGCATTTTATCCCATGTACATCTGCTTCGATCAGGAATTATCCTGCAAGTTGCATCTTTTTAGGCTTCAGTCAATTAAGTTTTTGTCCTTACTAGTTGAATTTATTATAAAACAGTTGACTAACTTTTAGATTTAAGCTGACATAGGTAACATTTTCACAACTCATATCACAAGAAGAGTTTGATTCTTGTAATAATGCCGCCAGCTGACATTAATTTGATCAGTAGAAGGCTATAGAGGGCATTTATATGTCACATATAAACATGTTGTCACATAAGTAATATTTTTAACACGTAAGTATAGTACTTGATTTAATAAACACGCAACTGCTTTACCATTGCTTAAATAATATACTACATAGTATAACTCATGTACTACAACCATACAGTGTTTCACACTCTATGAAGTAATGCAAATTATTCTTGGTATAGACAAGTTCCATTAAACAGACAAGAAAACCAGCTGCAACAACACAGAAATATTTCTATGACCTGCTGAAGACATTGCTCATTTGGGTTAAGGAATAAAAGGTTCATCTCTGCTTTGGAAACAAAACAGGCATGTGGCATCATAACAAAGCTTGTAACACAGGTTTTTAATTAAGTACAGAAACATTAAGGGTCAACTCTGTTTTGCAAAAAAGTCTGAGAATTTACAGGAGTCTATTTGTCCCAACCTCTCAGTACTAAATATAGCATGTTATCTCTAAACTACTTTGAATTCAGAATCATAGAGTGCAGATAAAAATATGAAGTCTACCAATAAATCAATAAAACTCAATGCTTAAAAAGTCAGGTAGACAGTTAAAATAACAATTATATCTGCACTTAGAAATCAAAGTATGCCCCTTTCTTTTAAATTTTCTTATTAAAATTACTGGAAAAGAATATTTATTGACAGCCAATAAAGAAAAAGAGTATTTATAAACAAAAAGCTAAAAAGTAGTCTTTCTACAACAACATAAAGGAAAAAAGTTACCAATATTCTTTTCCTTTTTCATCTTATGTTTAATTTCTTCACTGCACTTGTTAATCACTGGACACAGATAATGGGTCTCACGATCTTCAGTGTTATTTTTTCCTTATATTAAAAAAAATTCCTTTCTATCATGAAGTCTATGCATAACAACATAAAAAATAATACATATAGAGTAAATTAGGGGGGTTATTTCAAAATTTATATCATTGTAATTTATATCATTGTAATATTACAATGATATAAATTTTCTCTCAATACAGAGAGTATTAGTTACTTCTCTTTTATCATTATCAGCATTTTGGGATCTGGTTTTCATTTGTTGATTAGTCAGTAAAATCCTGTTCCTGTTATTACTGAACTACTAAAGATTATTACTAAATATTCTGAAGTAAGGAATGTAAATTGAAATGTTTCATATAAAACACTCTGATGTCACTTAAGTCACTATAAATCAAAATTTTTGTGACAGTCCATCTGATTTTTTACAATTTAAATCTAAAAATACTTAGAAAAAGGCTTGCAAACTAAACTCAGTAGTCATTCCTCATTCCAGCCAGCTGTACATTTTACTCTGAAAGTATTTTATATCTGTAATATCCTTATAAATAGAAGGTTACAGCTGTATGCTCAAAAGTTCATATTCTAAAGGGTTAAATGCAAAAAAAAAAAAAAAAAGAAAGTAAGACTAAGTTGAGGGATGGCAGACGTCACTTGAGGAAAACAAAATGGATTTAATAAATTCTTCAGTGTTAATAGATTTTTGAGATGAGGTTTATTCTAGAGGTCAACAAGTAAGTATTAGATGATATTTAAACACAGAGTTTGTTGATGCTTTTTTTTATAAAAAGAAAAGCTTGAAACACATGTGGCACAGGGCCTCAGGAGGCTGCAAAAGGAGAGCAGGGGATTCAGCACATATTTTATTAACTCAATTTTCTTTTCAGCTTTGCAGTTCACCTTTAAAATAAAAGCTTAGATTCTGCTGAAAACAGCAAAATTTGTGGAAAATCCACAGGGAGGCTCCAAATCCTTGGGATTTGTGGATTTTCTGTTTGAACAGATTTTTATTGTTCCTGTTGATTGCCCCAACACTCACTTTCAGGCACCAGGCAGCTTGAGTTATGTTATCTGTGGGCATTTAAACAGTACCAGCAGGTAGCTTAACTTTCCAAACTCTTTTTTCCTAGAAGGTAGAATGCCAAATAACTGTTTGGAGAGACATGAAAATGTAAAAAGAATGATCTGATCAGTTTTGTTAATTTAACTTGGTTTAATAATTGCCACTGACTTGTTAGATATATTAAGTTATAAAAATATTTTTATATGGACTGACACCTCTATTTTCATTCTTTTTGTTATTGCCTGATCACATACTATAGGAAAAATGGCTCTGTCTGGGCTAAATGCCCAGAACATTTGAAGCATCTCATACTGAAACAATAGTAGTCTTTGTTGAACACCATCTGCTAGCAGATATTTTTTTTTAATCATTGTGTGTCTGCTAATACAGATGCACTGCACTTCCACAAAAGTGGAATTACATCTAAGCTTGGACTAAATACTATTAATGTAAAAAGTGTTTCATTTCACATAATGATTGAGCTGCAGTTATATTGAGCAACACACACAAGATAAGCATGTTCATAATCTATAACCAGATTATTCAGAAATTTTTGCTTTTGCTCTTTTGATTTTTACACAGTCATCATTCATTGAGTGCCATAAATCTTATCTTTCACTGATCATTTGTGTTGTGAATTTGTTAGTATTTCTCATAATGCTGTGTTTCTTCACTAGCTATTATGGGTGAACTGACTTGGTTAACTTACGAATCAGACAATAAACAGTATATTAATAAAAATCTGCAGACGCTAAATAATTGTTATCTGCAATAAGAAAACAGAAATGCATTAATGGACTTATAAAAACTAAAATATGGGCAGAAATGAACTCTGTCTTGAAAAGTGCAAGAAAAAAATCTAGGGAAGACAGTTGAAAGTCCAGTTAGTCAATAGGAAGAACCAAGTAGTAGCATGAAACCCAAAGACAATGCAAACAAAATTAATTCAAGACAGTATTGTGGCTATATTCACAGTTCTCTTAAAATTTTTTTGTGAAATTAATATTCTGGTCATACCAGTCCTGGCTGAAGTTCCACTGCAAAAAATGACATGACAAATGTTAAACTGATTTTTGGAACAGCTAAAAAGGGATAGCTCAAGATTTGTAGCAAATGATTTTTGAAGCTGGATGGAGAAAATGCAGAAGATCTACTAGGTTACTTAGTTTATCTGCTTCCTCATTTCAATGAGACACGTACCACTTTTTGGTATTCTTAGTATAAATATCTGAAACAATCATTTCCTTATGTTTCATAATTTGGAAAATATTTCTGATATCCAGTTCAAATATTCTGATTCTCCCTTCCTTTCAGCATCTTGGAACTTCTCTGGTTTTGTTCGCTGAAAACTCCCATAAGAAATATGCTATTGGACATCCTCAGACATGAGCAGACACTAAAGCTTTAGAAATGACCTTGTGGCCACTGACCAGTTGTAACTGTACATACACTCAGGCAATCACAAATATGAAATAAAGCATATTAGCTTAACATTAAATTAAAATGCCAGTTACAGCTTCTCAAGGCTATTGATCTTGTAGCACTATGTCAATTCAACTTTAAGATTTTTGGTAAGCCAAGCCAGAAGGCACTTGATTAAGACTATATTCAGTTTTATTTCTAAACTCAATGGAATTCAAGAAATAATGAAAGTAGCACAGATACTTTAGAAACAGATTGTCCATTTAGCATTCAAAATGCATTAAAAAATTAAAATGGATAACTGACTTATTTTGAAGTTTCCTTAACCTTTAGTAGGTACAGTAAAAAAAGTAATTTATAAAGAAAAAGCTAGAATGCTATCTTCATGATCTTACAAATCAATAAATATTTCTAGTGAATAAAACCAGAAATGTCATAATCATCAATTCTATAATTTTGGGGGGTTGTGGCCATTGGAAGACAAATCCAGCACCAAAGCAGAATTACATATCTTTTAAGTCTGGTACTCTGTGAGTAGCTGATTAATATTTTATATAAATGCCTTCCAAAACATATTCCCAAATGAATTTATTGTTTACACGATCACATTCTTAAAATTCTGACTTCCAAGACAAGGCTGCTGTTCATATTTCACATAATTTAGGTGAGGAAGACAGTGTTCATTGCATTATGAAGTAATAATGTATTAACAAATAGGCTACAGGCCTATAAATGTTTTTCCAACAAAACACTATAAATAATTTCAAGTGCCCCGTACAAAATAATCTCCCTTGCACATCTATTCTCAGAAATGATCAAGCAGTCATGAACCACTGCACATTTTGTTTAAAATAAATCTTACAAGAAAATTAAGATAAATAATGATTTCTACTACTGACATATATTGCAGAACATTTCACAATTAGTAAAACCAAACTCAGTTAAACAAAATTTTAATAGCAAAGCAAGTGACACATGAAGAAACTTTCTTGTAACTCATTATTTTCCAAAGAATTTCCATGCTTCAGGATCTTTCTCAACATTTCAATAACAGCCAATACCTTTTTTAAGTGATCCACTGAAGCGATTACTATACAAGAAAGCACTAATAGGAAATCATCAAGTTAAAGCCTGACAAGTTTGTTTGTTTGTTTGTTTTTATCTGTGTATATAACACAAGCCCTTAAAAACCAGCAACAGTTTATTGGATTTTGGTAAGCATAACATGATCAAAGTGTTCCCTAAACCATGAAAACATGGAACTATTAATTACAAGTTCAGAACATTTTTAAAGTACATTCCATTTAAAAACATTATTTGCACATTGCAAATAAAGAAAAATTGAACTCTTTATATAGAAGCTGCTGTGCTCATGTGTTTCTGTCTCACAGCTACATGAATATATCATTCATGCAGGTTGCCTCCACCTGCTCTCAGGTTTTTTTTATTTTTAAAGCTTGTTCACAGCTTCTTTTGCCGGCTTTCTTTCCTCAAAAAAATTATTTTTTACTGATAATGAAACCTGCACTAGGTTGGTGAGCTAGTCAGCTCTTTCACACACTTTTTCTGTAGGTACTTAACATAACTTTGTGTAGCTTGGATGCAGGAAAATAACTACCCTTTTTCCCTCACAAAAATAACATTGATTTGTCTTGTCCTTAACAACGTCTCTTCTGTGTCAGTGCAACTGCAAGAAACCACCAAACTCTTCTGTTTCACTGTGTTAAGAGATAAGAAAAATGCCAACCAGATGATTTCTGACATTAAAACTTAAAATTAAAAAATACATTAAAAATTAAATAGCCAGTAAATTCAGTGCTAGCATTTATTTTAGGTAGAAAAAGTCCTTGATACTTACTTGATTATTCATCATGAGACGTTAATGTGTTTGACATCAATTTTGGCTCATGGCTCATGAGCTTTCCAGTAGATACTCTTGCAACAGTTTCTCCTGCTTTTCTACCAGTTATTTTTGTTTTCAGACTGCTCTACCATCCTCTTTTTCAACAATTCACCCTTAAGTAAACCATTGCCAAATACTGTCTTTTGTATATTTGTGTTATCATTCTTGCAAAAGATTAAACACTTGTTACAAAGAATGCAGCAACCTTCAAATTACACATTATTGCACAATTTTTGATCCAGTAAAAAATATATGAAAAAAAGCAGAATGGATTCATTTAACATTCCTGACTGGTGTATGAGATATTGAAAAGCCATACTATGTAGTATACTTTTATCAATACTTCTACTAAAATGACTTTAAAAGTTAAAAAGAAAGGTTAACCAATCAAGAACAAGTTTTTCCACAACTAGTTTAAAATATGCAAAAGATTGCAACCAGCAGCATCAGAAGTGAGTCCTACTGAAGTACAGCCATGTCTTTCCAGGCTTCACATCTGCCCTGCCTACCCACCCCTGGCACTAAGTAGATATGTCAGAACCCTACGACATATGAAAGTAATTTCCTTAACAACAGAAAGCAGTAAAAGAAAAGAAAGCAGTAAAATTGCTCAAGTAGGTAGGGCACAATTAATAAATACTTCTTATAGAGAAATATTTACCTTCTTAGCTACATTTCACAAAGTACAGCACTAGAAAAATAAGTAGTCTTCTAATTACTTCATTTTCCTGTACCTCATGATATTCAGCATTTTCTACACAAAGGAATTTCATACTAACAGAGAATGAACACTGCCTTAAAAATTGTGGTTTTCAATTCCTCTATAAAGCAAAGCAAGGTAGTGAGGGCTTAGCCAGTAACAGATGTCATATAAATACCACAAAAATACAGGATCAGATCTATCAAAAAACCCAACAAACTAGAAAATGAATTCATTTGGAGAGAGGCATAAGTAGTAACTGCATCCTCTCCCCTGGCAGTGTAAGGCAATGTGCTACCTTCAGGCTAAGAAGTCTACAGAAATAAAGCAGTTCACAACTCTCCAGAAATACATTCTAGAGCATTTAGGAAAGAAGAGACAAGTAAACATGTACTTTTTAAACCCAAGTTTCAAAGATGCTTCCTTAAAACAGAAAATTACAATCGCATTTTTAAGGTAACGGAATTTGCTGCTTCTGGATAGGACCGATGCCTTGAAATTACAGAAGTATAACAGAAATGTATTAGATTTGAGAGAAGAAAAAGTAATTCAAAATGAAATTGACCCTAACTGATGATTAAAGTCTTGTCTTCCTTTGCATTAGAAAGAGCAACATAGGAAAGAAGAAAATAATGTTAGTTCTTGCTTTTTTTCTTCACAAGGGTGTGCTAATTGGTATTACAGAAACAAACAGAGTCTGCCTTGGGTATAGGTAGTAGAAACAACTAGCTCAAAATGCTACCCTGACATTCAGTAAATCAAATATGGCAACACCACATGTTCACTGTTGATTACATTTCTCCAACAGGAGATCAATCTCACACAACCATGTAAGACGGTGTGTTTTGACTGTAATCAGACTCTATGAGCACAAGGAATACGAAAGTTTGGGTTTACTACAGACAAGTAAAAAAACCTTCAATGCCTTTCATGCATCTGCTGTTGTGTAAAAGGGTAAGTCAATGCATTCCCATAATAGTCTGGCTTTGTACATAAATACAGCTCCTCCCCCATACACTCTTATGTTATTTTCCTGCCCCTCTTTTCTAGATTAAAATACTATGATAAAATCCAGCTAGAAACTAAAAATTCATCCTCAAAAGCCTCCTGTGTTACTCATCCTCTGCTGTAATATCCACAAACCCCCAACTGATACCATGTGTAAGCAGATGTCAACCTATAGGCCCTTCTGTCCTCTTATTTTTCCCACTTAGAGTCTTTCTCTACTCCCACTTACCAAAACAGTTAAGAAGACCAGAACTACATTAATTTCTAAAGACAACCTTGTGATTTTGTGCTCTGTATTTGCATGTTGCATCTATACCCCAACCACACTTTTCTGATGGCCTATAGCTTGGAAATACATTGGCAAAGACTATCCTTTCCATGCTAACACAGGATCCAGCTTGAAATGGCATAAACACAGTTACATGTGGTGGTATTGATATACACACTGTCAATAATCCTCAAGACTATAAAAAGTGATGGAGAATAAATTTTCTTTTTTTAAAAGAATCTTGCTGAGTGCTTCAAGATGAGCAGGAATATTAAGCAAAATTTTAAAAATCTTTATCAAGAGATCATCTTCCAAATGAGCAACATCATCAAGTGGCAACAAAGAAAGAACAGCCATTCACAGTTTTTACATGCTTATTTTGTTAAAATTAAGCATAATCTACCATCAGGTTGCATTTATTTATAAACACATACAAATGTAACTTTTTTTCTCTCCCGTTTTAATTACCAAATGCCTTTAAATATGAATTCAATAACTGAATAAAAATACTTATTTATACAGAGTAGAATATATAAATGGAAAAAAAACAACCCTGCAGTTCAAATGCACATCATGAAGGAATATTTCAGGGACCAAATTCAGAGCACTGTCTACATCGTATTTAAAAAAGTGATGTTGGAACAGTAACTAAATACAGTTCATGGCATTAGTCTGGATGGAGCTACTTCTGGGACAACTGGCAATCTTGCATTCCATGTCAGTGCAAACCAAACTGGCTTATGCAGGCAAGAAATGGCTTTAGCAGTTCTTTAGGAGAAAAAATTAATCTGGTTGAAGGGGAAAAAAAATGTGATTTTGAAAAAATCTGCACAGTGGATAAAAACATTATTTTTAAGAATGAAGGCACTACATTTTAGAGACTGGTAAATACATACAGAATATGTCTAAGCTGCAGTAGGAGTGGAGACCCACTTGCTATGCTGGGAAATGCAGTACCTGCAATAGTTAGTTAACAGTTTGATATCTCATCAGACAGGCTAGTAGCCAGAGAATAAAAAGAGCATATAAATTCTCTCATATATACCTCAAACCTGCAAAGGTGTACATATTAAGTGATTGGCTGAGGTATAAAAAGGAAAAAAGCAATAATTCATTAAACAGTACTTAACTGAATAGTGTTTAGCATTGAAGATGCACAGATTCCATAAAGTGTTTTCAGATTATTGCTACATGTGTATTTTTAGTCATCTTTCAGGCCTTTATTTTGGTGGATTTTGTATTGTTTTAATTTTGAGGAGGTATAGGTATCATGTATTTGTTCTTGAAAAATCGCTAATTCATGATACCACTTGAAGATGAGTTTTATTACTTGGTGCATTATCTGTTTTGAACTCAAAATCTAAAACTTAGACTGAGTTAAACTAGTATTGTGTATTTAATATTTTCAAGTATAGAAACAATGAAAGAAATAACTTGCTCCTCTGCTGCTCCTGTAATTGGAAACTTCTGGCTTGTCCATGTTCCTTTTCATGACTGTTAGATTAACTTAATACTGCGCAGCTTTTTCATGCGATTTTTCAATATAGATGAGCAGGAATTACATGCAAAGAACTTCAAGTCAATAACCTAAAACACAGCAAGCTAAGCTTTATAAAAATGCTGCTCTGGAAATGAGTGCAAAAACATGCGATAAAACAGTGAATGTTAGCTGCCTCAAGACATTGCTCACTCAGACTCTCTCTCTTCAGACAGTGTTAGCAGTCTTTTTCTGACCACACCTGTCCCACAGGAGTCTCCAGCGGGGTAGTGATGTTATGTTTTAGTCTCAATTCATGAAAAGAAAAAAGCACCCTTTCATCTGCTTGGGGGGCATATAAAAGACATTTCCAGCACACATAGTGAGTTTTCATTAAAATGCATCCTTTTCCTCTAACTTAATTTCCTTAAGATACCTCCAAACTCCTTCTCTCACCTCCGTTCTGCGCTACATGTTTATGTATTTCGTAAGAAGTTCTAAGACCTGGACAGTGTTTTGTCTGTCTCCAGTTTCAGTCTTAACAAGCCTCTCCTCTTACCACACAACCCAGAGCCTAGCCTTTTGAATTCAATGAGTCAGCAGCTTTTACCTTGTGCTGAGATGTTTGCACAGCATGCTATGTCTCCACCAAAAGGTGATCTGCATGCACTGCATGTAGGAACAACTATCAAAATTTACAGAAACGGGTAAATAGAGCCTTACCTACTTCCATTTAAGCTCACTAAATATTTAAAGCAATTGTGTGAACCTTGTTTTAAGTTTTAGAACTCACACTACTACAGCTGTACTGTATAAGCTAGTGATATACCATGCACAGAAACTGCTCACTTTAAGCAGCTAGCACCAAAGGAGAGAAACAATCTATGCCAACTATGTAACTTTTCATTGTGTGATGTCAAGGATTTGCACTGAACCACTCATGATTAATCCACAATAATTTTTACTAACAAGAAAGAAGTAACTGTTAAAGTATTTTTGTATATGAAAACATTTGGATCAACAACTAAATGAAGGAATTGTAACTTGACTTCAGGGAGAAGGGTGAGGAAAAAACATTACAAAGATGGCTGTATCAAACAACTTCTATCCACACACAGAGATTTTTTAAAAAAATTAGACAGAGCCATAATACATTAACATTCCAACTTTTTAATGAAATGGTATTTCAGATTACCCTCTTCCACTTTTCCAAGATCATGATTACATACTAATGTAAAAAGTCAGTACACTATGAAGAACAGTGGATCAACAGTGAATGAGACAATGAAATTAGTATGGTTCAACATTTTAGTGGAAAATACAGAGGGCTAAGACATGTGAATTCACTAACTGAAGCAGTCCTCATTAAAACAGAAAAATATATCAGAGTTGCACAAAAGATCCCTGTTTAGAAGCATCCATACAAGCTGGATTTTAGGAAAGGCATTCCCATCTGAAAGAACAGGGCACAAAACTAGCAAAACCAGAAGCATATGGCTGAAACAGTTCTGTTTGACAATTGCTAGTACCTTGAAGTTCAGTTACTTAGTAATTCAGTAGGAAAAACACACACATACAGACACGAAGGCATTTGTGCTGTAAAGTATTTGTATGTGGAGTAATTAAGAGGCACAATGGAAGTATCATTAGTTGGAACATTTTGTTCTCAACACGATTTTTGAGAATATGAAAGAATATAATCCCCCTCTGATGAGATGACAGACTAGATGCCTAATACATCCCTTCTGCATTTAGATTACATAAATTTACTGCAACAACCTCATTTCTAGTAGGAATGATCCTACATTCCATGTATTAAGTGATATGACACTAATTGGTATAATTGGCTAACTGATATAATTGACCTTACTGAAATGTACAGGATCAATACACATGGAGTGTTGAAAACTCTAGGAGGAAATCAGTGACTGGAATTCTAGTTAAAAGAGATAGTGTAAAGTAAAAGAAAGTCAGGAAAGTGAAATTACTCTAAAATACTTTTGAAGCTAAGGATATCTGCAGGCCTGCAGACCAGCCCGATAACTAAAAAAACCCTGAACATCCTGAAAATGGAATATTTAGAGATGTTGTCTACAAAACAAAACCCCAAACAAAAAAAAAGTACATTACTCTAAAATTATCTGTTAATAAGGCACTGAGAGAAGAATCAGAAATTACAGTGGAAGTTGTGATGAAATAGCTTAAGGAGTATTATATGACCTTTTCAGCATTGATATTGCATCCAACACGAAGTATTTTGGACTTTACTATGAGATGAAAGTTGGTCGGTTTTTGAACTGGTCTCTCTGCCTAGAGACTACTGATCACAAACTAAAATAAAAGATAAAATAAGAGCAAACTGGCTCAAAATCATATGAAAACAGTGTGACATTTGAGCTGTTTCTCTAACGGATAAATATTATAGAAGAACTGTAGAATTATACAAAATTGAGAATATTGTGCAAAGAAATTGTGATTGCATTTGAAAATCCTTAAAGACATAAGTTAGTTGGCCCCAAATCACAATTCTGCAACATATAAAAAGGACAGCACTGGTAGGAACACCATACTGGTTCACTGCGAAACTGAATGTAGCAAATCACATTGAAAAACACTACGTGAAGTGAGGGATGTGAACACATAAATAAGAAAATATCTCTCTGTGTTTGGCAAAAACCAGAATCATGCTACACAAAAATGACACACAATTTTTCAGTTCATCAGTTGTAGAGGAAGTTGCTAGAATTCATCTAATGGAATAATAAATACATTTTAATCTGTCAACCTCTATTTAAATTTCCAAAAGGATTAGTTGAGTGACACTGTCTCCTTATCTTTTATCATATGAAAATTAGAAGACTGAGAATATGCCAATCTTTGCAAAGTGATTTAGGATTACACACCAGTACTATTGGCCAACTTCCTTGATATCTACAAACTAATAAATATGAGAAAAAAATCAGAAGGGACAAACAAGGGTATTTTTAAAAAAGTAGGTGATAAATTTTCAATTATTAGAGACATGTACGGAAAATAGTTTGTTAACAAATGCAACTTCATAGGCCACACAGAAGAGAGTCAAAAAATTGCTCAGCTACTGAAGAAAATACTTTGTATAAAGAATCATAGAATCATAGAATGCTAAGGGGTTGAAACAAACCTTAATCAACTAGCCTCAACCGCTCCATGGAAGGGGACAACTCCCACTCGAACGGGCTGCTCAAGGCCTTGGCCAGCCTGGCCTTGAACACTGCCAGTGTTGGGGCAGCCACAACCTCCCTGGGCAACCTGTTCCACTGTCTCACCAACCTCATACTCTCCTAATATGTAACCTGAATTTCCCCTCTTGCAGTTTGTACCCATTACTCGTGTCCTATCATTACAGTTCCTGATGAACAGTCACTCTTGGGCTTCCCTGGAGGCGCTTTCAGATACTGGAACGTTGCAATGAGGTAACCATAAAACTGCTCCAAGCTCAACAACCACAACTTTCTCAGCCTGTCTTCATAGGGGAGGTGTGTCAGTCCTCTTACCAGCCTCNCTTCCCTCCAATGTGTTGACTGCCCCACACAGCCTGGTGCTGTCAGTGAACTTGCTGAGGGTGCCCTTGATCCCACTGCCCATTGCCCCTGACAAAGATGTTGAGCAGAATCAGCCCCAGCACTGACCCCTGAGGGACACCAGGCTCGTCACTGGTCTCCATATGGACCATGAGCCCTTGACCACAACTCTTCGTGGCTGGGCATCCAGCCAGGTCTTTACCTAACTAGTGGTCTATCCCTCAAATCCACGTGTCTCCAATTTAGAGACAAGGATGCTGTGTGAGACAGTGTCAAACACTTTGCTGAAGTCCAGCAGGGGATGTCAGTAGCTCTGCCCTATCCACCAGTGCTGTCACCCCAGACAGAAGGTCACCAGATCTGTCAGGCACGATTTGCCATTAGTTGGCTGTTACCAACCACCCCTTTGTTTCCATGTGCCTTAGCAGAGTTTCCAAGAGAAGCTGCTCCAGGATCTTGCCTGGCAGAGGGGTGAAACTGACTTGTCTATACTTCCTTGGGTCTTCCACTCCCCCTTTTTAAATAAACCTTTTTCCAGTTATCTGGAACTTCAAAGAGTGCAACACTTTCTATTCTGTCTTTCCAGGAGAAAACAATTAAGAAGACAGACAGTATAAGTGTACAAATGAAATAAAAGGAAATAATACTGAGACATGAGGATGTAACATTAGCAGAGAAAAGCAAAAAGACATAGTTGCTGGTAGCAAATGAGACACAAATGTTCCACAGACGCATACCCACTCAGAAAAGAAACTGCCAAAAGAAGAAGTTTATTCTCCACATTTTCTTGTCTTCATATCATGATAGCACAACTTCTGCCTTCAAAAGACATGGATTACTAGACTTATGGAAAGGGTAAGTGGGACAAACCATGGTATAAGGAAGGTCAACTAGATGATCTAATAGGTCCAAATATCCATGCTTTTTTCCATTACTAGTTTACATGATGGGAAAAAGGAAATATTCACGTTTCCGTATCTTTAGCCAAAATAAACATACCTCCTTGCCAAGCACTTAAAAATCTATGGTGCCCAAAGTTAACTAAGATTTATAAAACAGAACACAGACTTTTATATATAAAGAAATGAGCAAATCATAGATATCTGCTCAAAGTTTCCATCACATACTATCTCTTTGGACAATCATTAGTATGAAGGTGACAGAATCAAGCAGGATTTACTAACTCACATAGAGAGCGCATGGTTTGCTTGAACACCCTAAGTTTGGATATTTCTCCACAAAAATTTCGAAAGGAAAATATGGTGAAAATTCTTTGAATATGCTGTACTTTCCAAAGTTTGAATACTATTAGACTATTTAAGCTCAAGTATTCAGACAAATTTAATAAACACCATGGTAACTTGAGCTAATATCAGAAACATGAAGACCTACAAGGAAATACTCTCTTCACAGTCTCTTCCAGGCTCTGCGTAATCCCTGAAGTATCAAATGGTTACATCTTATTCCTGACCTACACATTTTATAAATGCATAATAAACTTTCTTTTAGAAAACCCATACAATCTTTTTAATAAACAGATAAAACTCCCTCTATACTCTTGTGCACAAATCTGACATACTTGATGGAAGAAATATTCCTGTGTGTAATCATACCTCTGAGACAAAGAGGCCTGCTAGACATCTCTGAAAATACATGATGCCTCAATACATTGGGTCTATAAAGTAGGAGCTTGCCTGATCAAAGGTCCCTGTACTCTGCTGTACAACACAAGCTGCAAAATTCAATTTACCTAGACTAATAGACAAAAGCCCCAAAATGGACCCTTTCATTAAGGTAAGGTATGCATGGGCTGAAATAATTCAGCATACCTAGTTTTGCACCTCTTTTCAATCATAAGTTTAGATCAACTGAGACAGATCACAAAGTACCACAGGTTATCATAAGCGAACAGCATTTAACATGAGCACTTCATACAGCAATGTCAAATACTTCTCTTGATACAAAGTACAAAGCTTAGTTGCCTGTTAATTTTTGCTTCCTTTTGAAAGCCAATCTGTCATCCAAAAATCTGCTGGGTATCAAATTATGAGGCACTGTAACATGTACACAGACAAGTGAAAAATACGGAGGCATTTAAGCTAAAAATAGATTGAATTTCTAAACTGTTATTTAATCCCATGCAGTTTTAATTTATGTCCCTGAAGTTATTTGCAGACCCTAGTCTTAGCCAAATTCAGGAACCACTAATTCCACAAACTGAATGATTCTGCTATTCTAATTTATCATATTTTCAAAGCAAAACATAAACCAGCATTTATTGAAATTGATTCAATTGTCTATAATCAACAACCACATGTGAAGTTCTTCCTCAGGTATTTTTTTTTAAGCTAAGAGCATGAGATGAAGTTAAAGACTACAGCAATGCAGTGCACATTGTCAAAAGCCACCTTTTTTTTACATCAAGAGGCTCAAGTACTGTATTCCACCAAAAAAGGCAAAAACCCCTCAAAAAGCAGAGTGGAATCTGCTCTGGGAATCACAGCATGATCTCAAACAGCAATCACTGTATAACTGTAGTTATTGACCTTTCTAAGTAACAGTATTAAAAAAACCCCCACCCTCCTGAGGAAGTGGATGTCTAACTACCTCTGGAAGAAGAAGTTCTCACTAAGAGTTCGCATCCTGTGTGTCACTGCAGAACTGCTGCTGAGCTCCTGTTCTCCATTTGCTTCCCATGGAGCTCAAAGCTTAACTTGGCAGCTCTGAAAGTTCTCACTGTAAACGGTTCAAACTATTTACCATCACATCCTCCCACACACATGCAAAAAACCACAATGTCAAAAGTCATAGATATTTTTTAAAAAACATGAAAATCATGGAATCCATCACTCTTACGACAGCCATGACAAAAATGCAGTTTTAGTGATGGGTTGGCAAAAAGTTTATGTAACCCTAGACTCTTCCATGGAGAGTGAGTTAGAGGGCATTGTATGGTTCATTTCACATTATAAAATTTTTTTCCTGTTTTATATAGTTAGAAGTACTTAAAGCCTGAAAAGAGCATCAAGTGCACATGAATTCCATTTTGGCATATTTTACAAGAAATCAATTTGAAACAAATCAGGTTTTAAAATTCCTGCCATTAAAGAAATAAAGCTTGGAAATCAAAACACTTAAAATATTTAGAGTTTGTGGTAGCATACATTTAAAATCTCAAATCAGTCCAAGCAATGGATAATAACTTATCCCCAGCTGGAGAGGACAAATGAAAAAAACCCACCCCAACCTGATTTGGGACAATGCTCAACATGGCATCAAAGCAGACAGACAGAAAAATTAAATAAGGAAGAGAAAAAACTAGGAGAGAAATAAACCATGCAGATTTGAAAAACAGAATAACAAGATCTCACAGTGGCAAATTACTACAGCAGTACATATCCCACAGAAAAGAAAACATAACTTTAAAGTAATCAGTAATTTCTTTAGCTTTCTTTCAAAAACTTTCAGAGAGAGATGCAAATCAACTTAAGTTGCTCTTTTTCAATTTATGCTCAGTCTACCTGAACCTAACAATGTAAGCAGAAATAATACCATCTAAGCCCTTGAAAACACATTTGAAGAAGAGAAAGAATCCGATCATGTATTCAAATTCATCACGTAAGTTCCCAAGGAAATAGTAGGAAGAAATTTGCTGTTCTGTGTTAGGCTATTTTCCTCACTATTGAGAGAATGGTACTAGTGGAAGAAGTGGGAAAACATTGACTGTACAAGTGTGACTGATGAACTCTTTCATTTATATTGAGATAGAAAACTGTTACTGGCAACATGCTGGAAAAGAATATAAGGAGCCAGATTCTTACAAGGATGCATCTCAAATTCTAAAGGCAATAAGGACATAATTCTTAAAATAATTGAGATATATTATTCACACATACCCTTTCCTTCCATTGAGACACTGAGGTCTCTTGCCTTTCACAGGACACACTATTGGATCTTACTACTACAGGACTGGCAGACATACAGGGAGAGAAAAACGCAGACATGATCTTAAATTTGGGGTTCCTGTACCAAAAGCCCCTGGATTTTCTTTTCCAGCATGAGTGCTGCAATAGTACCAATTCTACACAACTCACATTATTTAATATGTTTTCAAAGAATATTTTCTACTGTAGTATCACAGTCCACATTTCTCATTCACAATTAATTAACAAGTCTACCTGTAGCTAACAAATGGAATAATTTAATGGAAAGGAAAAGATCAAAACACAGGAAAATACTGAATGTGTTATAATACATTTGGACAGCTGAAAACTAACACTGATATTCTACAGAAACCACCTGAGATTTAGCAGCATCTATCATTATGTTCTCCTGAACAGCCCAGCTGTAGTTGGCTGACACTGAAAACAAAAGCTATTGCACTACTGTTCCCTCCCAAAATGCTCTTCCTTCATCCACCATGACATCTAGTTTAGGCAGCCATACTTCTAATAGCTTTTGCTTGGTTAACTTTCTTACAGGAAAGAGAAATAAGTTAGTGGTACTCTGATGAGAGCTGGAACAGGTCTGCATGATAAGGAGTAAAAATGCAAAAGCAGAGCTGGGGTTATAGGGGGAAGAGAGTAAGATAAAAGAGATTGGTAAATTAATCTTGCAGACCTGCTGACGATGATTTGGAACTACCAAATAAGTGTCAAGTTTTGTTAAGGCATCTGGTCACTTCTCTATTTTTCAGGTTTGTAGGTCATGCTTTAAATACTCATAATCACTAAGCTAGTTTATGGCATTTGCTGGGTTTGTCATCTGTTCTGCTTCTGGCTATCTACATTGAAAAAACACACCATTTAGCATGCAGCCATAATACTCGAGGCAAAAAAATAAAGTACATGGGATTGTTACTTAATGTAATGACTTTGTGCTACTGGGAAGTCCCTGTAATTTTACATCTTCATTTTAATGGTGAAAAAGGTTTCTTTTACAAAAACTCCTCTGTTTTTTCATTAAATACAAATTACCATTCCTTTAAATAGTATCACAGAAACACAGAATATCCTGAGTTGGAAGGACTCCACAAGGATTACCAAAGTCCCAACTGCTGGCCTTGCACGGGACAACCCCAAAAATTACAGCATGTGCCAGGTGTTGTTCAAACACTTCTTGAATAACAGGATACCTATTTCCTTTAACTGCAGATTCCTAAGAATGCAAGAATAAGATTTTTTCACTCTCTACATCAATGCTACCACAAAATATGTATTTCTTGGCTGATCTATGGGACAGACCATAGAAAAAGACCTTAAGATATGAAATACATTCTTGCACTGTGAAATATGAACTCCAGAATCTAAAACTTTTACTAAGTAGAGTTTCTTAACATCCACATGGAACAACAGTCCTTCATAACTCTATTTAAGTACCCATTTGAAATACAATTTTTTTCTTTCCTTGGCAAATATAAGGCTTCAAACAGTTAACTAATATCACCACGACTGAAATTAAGCAAGAAAAGAAAGTACAAAGGAGCATATTTAGAAAAGGGAGAAAAGGATTTGGAAACAATAGGACCAAACCTAGTCTAGTACAGAATAGTATAACCAGGTCTTTTGTCCTAGAGAGGAATGGAACCTGTCCATCACAAAAATTTTGATTGGTGTGGACAGCATGCATTCTTTAGAAAAGCTTAAAATGACAGACCCTGCCCTTGCAGATTGTATGAAGAATCTCAGCTGATACTCAAAGGTTCTCAGAACTCTAGGTCTTGTCACCTGTAAATTTAAGAGCTTACAGATTTGTGGAAAACAGGTCAGAGCACCCATAACTGCAGTTTTTGAGAGATTCTCTGGGCAGATAATTAAATTTTAGAATTGCTTAGGTTGCAGTACACCTTTAAGACCATAGTTGACCCAGCAAATGCCAAGTTCAGCACTAAACCACGTCCCCAGGCACCACAACCACATATATCTTGAAAGTATCTTCAGGGACAATGACTCCACCACTTCTCTGGGCAGCCTGATCCAGTGCTTAACAACTGTACTGGAGAAGGAATTTTTTCTAATAACCACTCTAAACCACTCCTGGCGCAACTTAAGGTCATTTGCTCTTGTTCTGTTCTGGTTATCTGGGAGGAAAGACTGCAATCCACCTCACTACAACCTCCTTTCAGGTGGCTCTAGAGAGCAATAGAGCTCTCCTCGGAGCCCCCTTTTCTCCAGTCTGAAGAAACCCCGTTCCCTCGGCTGCTCCTCATAGGACTAATGCTCCTCTACACTGGGGGTAGATGCATGTTCCACACTTAGGGACATGGCTTAGTGGTGATCTGGCAGTGTTAACTTTACAGTTTGATCCACGGATCTTAAAGGTCCTTCCCAATCAAAACAACTCTAAGATTGTATCAAATACACCCTCAGTAATCTTCCAAACAAGACCAGACTGGGTGTCAGTGCTGATCTGCTGGAGGGCAGGAAGGCTCTGCAGAGGGATCTGCACAGGCTGGATCATGGGCTGAGGCCGATGGTGTGAGGTTCAACAAGGCCCAGGGCCGGGTCCTGCCCTTGGCTCACACCAGCCCCAGGCAGTGCCACAGGCTGGGGCAGAGTGGCTGGAAAGGACCTGGGGGTGCTGGTGACAGGGACTGAACATGAGCCAGGCTGTGCCCAGGTGGCCAAGAAGGCCAAAGGCACCTGGCCTGGATCAGCAATGGTGTGGCCAGCAGGAGCAGGGCAGGGATTGTCCCCCTGTGCTGGGCACTGCTGAGGCCACACCTCGAGTGCTGTGTTCACCTTTGGCCCACAGGACAGACCTTCTTCCCTCTTTGGGCAAAGAAGGAGTGGGTGATGTCATTTTGGTAACATAAATGAGAAAACAGTATTTTATTCATTACTGCATTCAGATTAGTCCTAAAAGTCAAAGCAAGACTTTATCAAGAGCTTCCTTCTGCACAGCTAAAGGGAAATAAAAGATTATGCACAGAACAGAGACTTAGCCTATAACCAACCACTGTTACAACAAAGTGTATTCCCCATGAGGATGCACTAATTTTTCAGAAAACTAAATAATTTTAAAAAAATTGGTAAGTCTCAAGTAAGTTTCAAGGAGTTTAACTTAAGCCAGAAAACATAATTTTACTAGAGTAAGAGTAACCACAAAAAATGACTTGAACCTTCAGGTACAAGTTTAAACAATTCTTATTATTTAATAAAATAAATGTATGCAACCCCACTTTAAGACTGGGTCCTGATAGTCTGGTAATACTGTAAGTTATCCAGAATATTCAGAACCATGGAAGCTCTAAAACACATTAATCTACAAGTGCTCTAAAACAGATAATTTCATTTCACTTACACAGATAACAATTTGCATTGTTTGGATCTGAGAGTAAGGGATAGCCTCACAAACTTGATAAACATAAACATCATAACTGGACACAGAAGAAAAGAAGAAATAAAATAACATTTCCCATAATATCTTCTTCAAATACATATGAATCATAGAAATATTTCTTTAAAAACGACATTAAAATTTTACTTCCTAGGAATTTCACTTTTCACAGCGTACTGTTGTGCATCACTGTATTTATGGACAAGACATGCAGAACTGCATTTAGTGACACAGTTAGTGGTGGACTTGGAAGTGTCAGGCTTATGTTTGGACTTACTGATGTTAACAGTCTTTCCAACCTCAGTAATTCTGTAACTCTAAATTAACAGTTTCAACATTTGTTATAAAATTTCCAAAAGCACACATTGCTGTAAAGATGAAATACTGTAAAGGTGAATTCTCTTTGATAATTCTAAACTTCTGCATACATTAAAATATTTCAAGAATGCCAGAACATTTTAAATCCAAGCATGCGCTTGTATACTATTATATGAACCACAAATAATACTTACAAATACATTTAAATAAAGCTGAGTATCTTTTGGAATAGGCTAGCAGAGCCTGATCAAACAATTATGGCATGAATGCTGATCTACAGGTGGCCCAAATGTAAGAAATACTCAAAGATATGAAGGTATGAAATACAAACATATTACTTAGCCTTTTAGGATACAAATTTCAGTAAGAGCACTGGAAATACATTTATTTAATAGACATCATATAACTCCTTGCAAGGATTAGATAATGCCTTGGATGATCTAGTATTAAAAAAGTAATATGAAAGTAGGGAGAGACAGAAAGAGAACCTCATGATTTGTAATTGTTTCACAAATTATCAAAAGTACTAACAAGGAAGGCTTATTCCTACTTCCCAACAGATACTAGTGGATAAACTGGCTAGCAAGTGAGAATTCTGCTGAGCAATACATGAAGTTTAATACAGCTTTTCCCACCCTGAGTCCTTAGGGCTTTTTGTACTGTCACAGTTTATCAGCAAGTTATTTCCATGAACAGGAGACAACATTGTCACTTAATCTTAGCAGGCATTCTTGCTGATCCTCTAGCCAGAGGGTCTAATGTTAATAGAACAATAGCCACCATTCAGAACCATCCTTTTCTGCCAACAGCCTGCAACTATCATTTCATCAGTCAATGAAAAAAAACCAACAATGAGCCTAAAGGTTACTGGGCAGTAAATTTGTGGAGGAAATGCTTGAATGAAAACAGACATCCATGAATGCATTTTCCCCTCACCAATATTCTACCACCTTACTGATGACACAGTTTTGAAAAGATCTGCTTAATCCTTTAAACTTACCATCAGAAAATGGCTACAACGACAACTCTAAAGCCTTGCTATAACCTTATAATACATATACCATGGCCAGACTGCAAATAAAATTTTGCAGTTGCAAAATAGAAGTATTTTTATGCCTTTGAACAAGTTAAGCTATTTATTTTTGTCTGTCCACTGGAGGTTTCACAGGAGAAACTTCTAACCATACAAACTACAGAGAAGATTTGAGATACAGCCCCTAAAACTGACCTGGAGAGGAATATAGACAACATGATTAGAAAATTGTCTCTGATTAGGGATGGTCATATTATTTGGATAATTTCTGTTAAAGATTTACAGTAATCTTTAACAAAAATTACAGTTACAAATAATAACTCCCTAAAAGCATCACTGAATTTTGATTCATACAAAAAGCAATATAAATACTGTTTCCTTGGTAGGTATAAGTATTTTTTTTCAAAAAGGCTTATATTTAGTTATACAGGAAGGACATACGATACTGCATTAATAATGCCCTAAAATCTGTTAACATTCCACCAGCTACAGCTCTTTTTTTCTGAGCAGAAGTGCTATTAAAAAAATCCAACATCTTCAACTAAAAGCATTGATTACACTGGATCATACACTTGTTTTTAAAAATAAAAATTAGTTTTTAATTCAGTTTTTATGCTTTTAAATAAATTGAAGAGTATTGTCAAATTTAATTCAATTACTTTTTCCACTAAAAACAATTATTGTGAAGATATTATCCTTACTATGGAATAGAAGTGATACCATGACATAAAAAATACAGGTATTTTAAGTAGACAAAGGTTTATTTTTCATTTAAGTTGAGAAAAACATACTTTGTTGATGAAAAGTAACCTTAACTTCAAACATATAATGATGATAAACAATTTCAAATTTTAGAGGCTGAAGTGATCTGGTTTTCTTTGGACATTTTAACAAAATGGCTAGATACCTTATTTGGTAATCAAAATAGCTAGCAACATGAAAACAAAATAGTTTGGTAACTTTTTGTCTTAGGCTACTGTGAATGAACAATAAATTGCTCAGTGTTGAATTGTATGGAAAAAATGAGCACATAAAGTATCTATGAAATAATCTGAAACCTCCATCATATTTTCATTATAAAAATAACATATTTCATCAGAATACTCCAAAGTACATTGTAATTAATATCACAGTAAATCTTGAAGAAGCTGTGAGTTTGAGTGTTTCACAGATAATAGGTAATAAAAATGAAAATTTAAAAACTAAAAATATAAAATTACAGTTCAGAATAAACTGAACACATTAAATCCATCCTGTTTTTCTGGAGGTGATTATGAACTCAATTATGTTGACTTCAATTCACACTAACAGTTGTTTTTTTCCATTTTGTGTTCTACTTCACTGAAACAGCCACACAACCTACTTGCTTGAGAATGCTATCTTATAGAGGGAAAATATATAAATAAAACAGCTTGGACCCTACCTTCTACCACAGCAAAAGTGGCATAAATACTTCATCTGCAGTGAATTACAATATCCATGTACTTAAAGTGAGAGTACCACCATAATGTTATTTTTGTGACAGTGACGTGCTATACATAAAGTCGCTACTACTTCTTGGGGAATTATTTGGGAAATTATGAAACATGAACACTGTACTAGGTTAGTATTTAATTCACACGCATTCAGAAATACTCTCCCTCCCATATACAACCAACAACTTCCAAAGTAGATGTTGCGATCTCACAATCAACATTCAAAGGTTAAGTCAATCATGAAAATCCTACCAACTTAAACCTTCTCTGAAAAAACATGATTCCTGGGCCTCAAGATGTTGTGAGAACAGCCCCAGTAAGAACAACTCGGACACCTTCTGGATAAAATGCTGGCCATGACCCAGCAACGTGCAACTGCAGCCCAAAGAATCAACCATATCCTGAGCTGCATCCAGAGCAGTGTGGGCAGCAGGGCCAAGGAAGGGGATTCTGCCCCTCTGCTCTGCTCTGCTGAGAGCCCACCTGCAGGGCTGCATCCAGCTCTGGGGTCACAGCACAGAACCTGTTGGAGCAGGTCCAGAAGAGACCCATGAAGATGATCAGAGGATTGGAACATCTATCTAATAAAAAAAGGCTTAAAGAGTTGAGGCTATTCAGCCTAGAGAAGAGAATGCTCTGGGGTAACCTTATTGTGGCTTTTCAGTACCTAAAGGGTTCTATAAGAAAGACGGAGATAGTCTTTTTACAGCAGGACCTGTTGGGATAGGGGTAATGGATTTAAAGTAAAAGAGTGTAGTTTCAGACTAGATGTAAGGAAGACATTTTTTACAATGGATGTGGTGAAACACTGAAACAGATTGCCCAGAAAAGTGGTGGATATCCCATCCCTGGGCTTCATTCAATGTCAAGCTGGTCAAGGCTCTGAGCAAAATAATATGGTGGAAGATATCCCTGTCCCCTGCGGGAGTGTTAGATTAGGTGACCTTTCCAGGTCCTTTCTAGCCTATCCTGTAATTTTATGATTCTCTGGTATCATAAATATTCCTATTTAATAAAGAATATTATAAGAGATGTTTCGTGTAAGTAAACTTATTCAAATTATTTAAACATATTTAGCAACTTGCTTATTATACAATAAGAGAAAAAAAGAGAAAGGCAAATTCTACTACCTAAGACACTTAGATGTACTTTGAAAATTCGGGTATAGTATCAACATATGTGGAAAGTGTTTTCCTGATTCATTGCAGGACTCAAACTACTTAACTAGCTGAAAAGCACACTGGAGTTAAAAGATAGTTTATGCATATAAATAGCACCAACATAATTATTTGTATATAACAACTGTACTGAAAATTCAGTCTCACTAGATATGACTACATTATAAAAGGCAGCACAATGACAAGCACCTGAGACTGCTGACGACCCTAACTCTATGACATAAAAAGGAGAGTGAAATACCGCCAACTACATTTGCATGCGTGTGTTAATATAGATATCTAGACGTATTTCACTGGATTAATATCAATTTCACAATTTTACTTTAAAAAACACAACGAATTCCAACTATCAGAAGCAAAAGGTTGTGAAGAATTTTTCATTACAAAAGAGAAACCTACAATTTAATACATTCTTTAAAAAATCACTGTTCTTAGCTAAGCAATGCTTTGCAGGATAAGAACCACAGACTTCATTTTCCAGTTATCTGCACCATTCTCATTTTGAGAAGCTCACGTCATGAGCTGAAAAGTGACAATCTGGATTTAACAGGCATGACAGGTTGCCAAACTAAGATTACCTCTAACAATGCTTCACAGTGCACCAGACTCTCTCCTGCTGACCTTTCCACACGTGGTTCAGAGACCACTGGATTAGAGCTGTTAACAAATCACAGGTGCAGCCAATTAACCAAGAAATGACGTAACATTGACTTCCAGTCTTAAGCATGAGGCTTGTTCAGCAAATAATGCTTTTCCATCAATGAGCTCAGTATGGCTGCTTATCAGCCAAACTTAAGAAGAACTTCAAAAGGTCTGTACTGCTGATACACTTCTCATTAAAAAGCGATTTTATTATGAAATTATCCAACTGTGACTATGGTATGCTTTGCTGTTCTCTAACTTGGGAAGGTGTCAAGCAATGTGCATTAACCTTTTTACTGAGAGGATCACAGATTTTCAGCTGCACAACGAGCCAAAATGAGAACTAATAGAAATGATGCTAAGAATTACATTGTTGCGCTTATTGTGGGTTTTTGTTTATTTGTTTGTTTTTTAACAATGAGTTCATTTTGTTGGTTGGTTGGTCTTGTTTACTACCTACCCACCCCATTTCTCCCAGGAGAGTATGTCTCAGTACATTCCACAATCTGGCGGTTTACAGACACTGTGGAGATATAGCTGGATGAAGCCTAGATTTTGCAGGACTCAATAAGCCATGCCACTCTACAATGTGGTCCAAAAAAGTCAGTTCTGCTGCTCTAAGAACATGTGCAAGACACAGGGTGTCTCCACATGTTATTTGATAGGCTGGGCATGACTTTAAGACTTTCATTCTACATTGAAGTAACATGGTTTATACAACTTTTAAAACCGAGTTCTCTTTGCAGACAGTTAAGCCCCATTTCTTTAGCAATGCACAAAATCCACTAGAAGTCAGACTGACTTCTCACTAACTTTTGCAGCAATATGTCTTTCTTTTGCAACATCCCTCACCTAGAAATGAGCAGACAAGACTAATAGAGCATGACAGCATTCTACATTATTCTCTCCTGCCCACTTTCATGGTCCCTATCTGTCTGATGCCTCAAAGCATTCCCAAATTTACTGGAAGGTGAAGGGGCAGTGCCACTAATCTCAGCGCTCTGAAACCCAGGAAACTAGAGAACATGTAATGGTGAAAGTAGCAAACTGTAAAATGAAAATTTACATGCTATAGCCAGTTCCATGAAAATTGTGTGTTTTGAACTGCTGGTCCCACTGCCATTAATAGTGCTACATACTTGCATTGCCAGTTATTTCCTCATGCCAGATGCTGTATTATCCTAATAACCCCTCAGAGTAATAGCCATTCTGTAGTGTTAGTCCCAATCTTTTATACCTTCTTAGTAAAAAAGGCAGTCTCTACAAAATGCCATGCTCTACAAAAACTACCAATACCTGGTCCAATTATTAGTAAAGGTATTTTGGTTTTAAGACAACAGTAATCTACAGCAGAATAAGAAGAAACTACATGAATTCACCAAATCAGTTTTCTGTTGGGTGTTCATTCACAAACTCACGTATTTGCAACTTTTAACATACTAAAATACAAAAAACCCCCCACATTACTTTCTAATAAAAATTTTACTTAAAAAGATGCTGTGAACACATGATATTTGGCTTGATACTTTGATTCTACCAGTATCTTGAATTTTATACTCAAGGTCCAGGAAAATACAAAGAATAAACAACTGTATGGAATAAAGGGTAAAAGCTGAGTATTCGTAATTTGCTGCCCAAGGTCTATATCAAAAAATGGTACCATACAGGTATAAGAAATTTTAACTTGGCCTCAGATGTTCTTTCACAAGGTAAAAATATTTTCACATAGAAAACTGATTGTTAAACAACTCTTGCCCATTTATTTATGACAACAGGCACAGCTGTAGATATACAGACATTCATCTTTGAACCCCCCCCTACATTATTATTGTTTTATGTTAGGGATTAAAACCCCCCAAAAAAGGATCAGGAAAAGGACTTACAATGTAGAGAAGGAGGAAAAAAAAAAAATTCAATAGCTCTTTCTGTTCATATACCAGAGAAAGCCAGATATGATATCTGAGGATGACATATTTTTCTGCCTTCTTGAATTATCCCAAAACAGAAAGAAAAGCAACTAAAAATATGCATCAGAGGAAAAAAAAAACCACCCAACGTAGTCATGCAGTTTGCTTCCACGTGTTTTTTACAAGTTGCTTAAAGAGATTTTGTTTTTGAGCCATGAGTAATATTGGTTGTTAATAAAATGGGACAAAAAAATCTAGAGAACCAGGGGCTGAAAGCATAAGGGAAAACAGTAGTGTTATATTATTCTTTACAATGCGAAAATATAGCTCAGATAATTACATGCTTGAGATTGATAAAGCATTCTTGAGCAAAAATAACGGAACTAAAACTTAAAGTAATGAAGAAATTACTTCTACCACTTGTGGACATAAAGAAAAGACAGACTATCAAACTATCTTGTGTGAAGGAAGGAAATGCAGAATAATATTTTATGAAGCTGACATATAACAAAAGTTGGGGGAAACTGTAAAATGCCACAGAAGAAGGCTAATGCTCAATTTACTTGATGCACCAAAGTCCAAGAGAGATTTGGTACAATTTGCAAATGAAGATATGCTAACAGAAGGCTAGCAGATGAGTAAAAAAGGGTCCAAGAGAAGCCAAAAGGCAGACTGAAAAGCAGTAGCATTTTTATTTACTTAATAAGAAAAGCAATTACCAAAGAAAATTTTTGTGCAATTTACAGAAGAAAACATTAAAACGGGATTTTTTTTTCCACCAAAAGATAGGAATGAGATAAAAGAATGTAGGAGTCTTGTGTGCTCTATTAGGTAAATCACTGGATGAAAAGATCCTCACAGCCTTTTCTGCCTTGTCCTCTCAAGGTTCAGGCTTTTTGGAGCGTTTCCACTTTCATTAGATAAACAGCTTGTTATTAGAAGCAGATATACCCTTATAAGGATTCAAGTTGTGTTTCCTTTATTCATGTTGACATAGATTTTATTCAAGCCCCCCAACCTTACCCATTCTGTGATTCAGCTCAGAAAGTTCTGTAATTTATTTTTAAATTATGTTAATAATGTTTTACTATTATCAAATTATCAACTATTAACTACTAATTATCAGAAATGTATCACAACAACTTTTTTGGCAATAATTGAATTCCCTTCTTTTTATTTACAAGGCATTATTCATTATAAACATTCCACAACCAGAATCTGGTAACCAACATAACTGATCTACAGTGTATTAAAAATACTTATTGTCTGCTTGACTCTGTAAAAAGGCATGTAAAAATAATAAAAATACTGAATTGTAATATGGATTGACTAGAGTTAAATAGCAGATGTTTAAAGAAACTGTTTGAATATACTCCAGTCATCCTTCACTGCAGTACCACTTTAAGATATACCACTCATATTTACAGAAAATGTATTCTATAATAGAAAAAAAACCCTCAAAAAGTCTCTTCCCATGCTACCCAACTCTGTTGAAACAAAGAAAGGAAATGGAGCATGAACATTTAGCAATTAAAAAGTACACAGCTATACCACTGCTAAATCCATCCTGTTATGTTACAAGAAAAAAAAAAATCACATGTGCAGCTAAACAACTAAGAACACTCCAACTCTTTGAAATGGTATCTTACCCACTATATAGTGCTAACAATTCACTGTATAACAAGGATTACACGTTCTCACCTTCCATTACGCTAACTGCATTTTCACGGGTCATATACGCATCCTTTTTTCCAGGTGACTAGACAAATGCACACACAAACTTCACCTAAAAATACACTGAGTCTTGCCAAGTAGCAGCAGGATGAAATATACCACAGTAACAATCCCGTCTTTGTCCCAGCCTAACACTCTACCTATTAACACGCTTTGATGCTTAGCCAAGAAAAACCTCAGTGCTGGGATTCTGGGTTTTGTGCCCAAACAATCTGGGCTTGTGTTTAATATAGTATAGTCTGCTTTTAAGTTACTGCCAATCATTAACTCTACAAAGAGTATGTCTGGGATTATTTTGTCTTTACAATGAATGTTATTAAGGTAAAGAAGGCAGAAAAATTTACATTATTTTGAAAAGAATAAGTGGATTGTGCAATCCTTACCACTAAGAAAACAGTCTTAATCAGAACATTATATATTTCTAAAAATAATTCTGGAGTAATCTTTCTTTTCTGTGTATCAATAATATGTGTCTGAAATACTGGATTTCTTGCACAAACTATAAAAATGCAAATTGAAAGAAACATACTAGATTTTTAAAATTGCAGATAACTTAAGAATTCATTTTTTACCAAAGGAATAATAGGTAATTGTTTTCAATTTCTTAAACAATTAGAGAGAGACTATTATCAGTCAAAAAAACCTTGAGAATATACTAAAGAAAAATGGTTAAATATGAAACATTACACTTAGCTAACCCAATTATTATTGCTATACATAAAAAAAGATAGACTGAAGTGAGTGATCCCTCATGCACTGAGGAAAAGTATGTAAATCAAAAGAAAATATCAATTAAATGTACTTTTAAAGCATTAATGCTATTACATTAGTGGAGAAGATGAGAAAAAAACTACTAACAAAATGATTTAGTAAAACACATAAAGATGAAAACAAGAGTAAATATCATTCAAGGTTTTAGTCCCAGCAAGGAGCTGTTCCCATTTCACTGTAAGACTGGTATCTTTTATACAGTATGCTGTGGACAGAAGGTCATGCCCACCTTCTAAAGCACTAAAACTTGCTCAGAGGTCTCTTGTCTATGACAGCGTACTTCTGGCTTTGATTTTGTAGCTGACTTTTCAAAATTTGATTTACTGAGGTTGTGTAAGCAATCTATTTTATAGAGAACTCCAGAAGCAACTATATCACTCTGGTTGTATAAAAATTGGCAAGAAAACCAGGCCAAGTGGACAGGAACGGAAGACGACAATCTCTTGAGACAATCTTTAAAAAGTCACTCAATCCCAAGGGTAAGGATTTTTTCTGTTATTCTCACCAAAATATTCCTTTTTATCCTTTATCCTCATACCATAAAATGATTATCAAATTCCAGCCCAAAGGAACTCCATTGGTTGTCAGGTTTATTTAGGAATTTTTATTTACATTAATAGTTTCACTGCAATCATTGAGTCATGTAAACATTTGCAGAAGTGAGCAATTTCCATATGACTGTGGATAAATGGCAATTTACAAAATACCAGTTTCATTTCAAATCCTTATTGAATTTATATGCTACGACAAGTCACTCAAAGCATAGAAAATACACATGAATTAATGCAGAATCCTATCAAAATAAACATCTGACATGTAGATAAGTATGACTGTAAGAATATATGACCTGTGGGTGACTGTGTATGATATAATCACAAAATTAGGATCAATACCAAACCAAAATACTCTGAAAACATTTCCCTTCTTTCAGACACTAGAAAAATATAAAACTAAGACTCTGCCTTTTTTCTCTTTACATCTACAGTGAATTTGTGTGTGTGTGTTTTTCTAGTTTAACATTTGCCATAGTCAAGATCAAGCAAGGCACCATAAAAGTATCCAACATTCTTTTTCTGGGGATCTAGTGTATAAAGACATCTTTACAGAAGCCAAAGAACCCCGAAACAGAAGCAAACAGAAAGTTCAGTTTATAAATTACAAATATGTGGAAGTTTAAATGTTTATACTTTTTGAAAGGCAGAAGCTTAGAACAGCTACTCCACTAACACACTCAACCAAACTGGGTTTTAAAAAAATACATTTAAAAAGTTCCTTTTCCAGGTTGCTTCTATTCCCACTGTTTTTGATACCTAGCCAATGAATTCCCATCAGTTAGTGTTTGTGCTTCTTGTTAACGCCACAGGAGAAAATATAAAGTTTTCAGGTAGCTTCAGCTTATGCGTATCTGCATATCATTGGTGTGGCAATAAAACACAAGACATATCCTCTTGGGTAAAACAATTTTAAATGTATTTAGAATTCAGGAGAGTCCCATCTGCAAACTACTGGAGGCATGTCTCATTTTGTCTATTTTATTTCTGACATAAACTCCAAAATTCTTCAAAGGTAATCCCCCACTTGCACTCTGAGTACAAGCTGAGTTCGGCATGTGAGGAAAAAATTCTAAGTCAGAGCACCTGTAACTACAGCATAAAACCTGAAAAATGTGTTGATCTTGAAAACTGGCAGGTGCTTTCTGTATTCTTACGCTGTAAAGTCAATTCATAAATAATAGAATAACTTCATTATTTCCTCACAGGTAATAATCCAAACTGTACCTCTTTACTGGGACCGAGTCCTGTCCAGATTTCCATAAAGTCCTTCTCTAATGAAATAGCACTGTCCTGATATACACTGAAAATACTTTGGTATGTACTATCTGCATTATCTCCTACAACCTTGTCAGGTCTTCATAGCCAAGTTCAAATGCTTGAATTGGTCATCTAACACCTTCTCAAGAATTCACACGATAAACAAGAAAAACTGTCTAATTCAGCTAGTGTTCTTGATGTACTGTATCTAATGCAAATGACTAACCTTATGAAATCCTGCTTGGAAACAGCTCAATCAAGGTACAGAAAAACAGACTAAAATACTTCCATACTGTTCTGTATATGCATCAGCACATTTCATATGCCTAGTACTTCTCCAAGGAGCTTTTCAAATGATAATTCAAACCAAGAGTGAAAGAATAGAACTAGAAATCTGTTAACTACTAAAGAACAAGTAGAATGCTTAGAACAGTCCTAAATATATTTAGTGTAAAAAGGCCACTGAAAGTTAGGATTTAAGAGAAACATTTCAATAACCTGAATTGAAACAGAACAACTAGCAAAGATTTGGTTAATTGCTCTCCTGAAATTCAGCATTATAGGAGCTCTTGCACTTTTACAGAAATACTGGTTAGAATTTTATTCAATATTATTTTAAATTATTTCAGTATGTGATTAAATAGCTACTTTTGCATAAAGTTGAAATTTATCCATTTAATATAAAAATTGTTAAAAATTGTTTAAAGCTTTGGCACTTATTTTAGTGTCAAAATGGCCTGCTCCAAGCTAAGTTAAAATTAACAACACAAGCTGTTTTGCCAGTTTATTACTAACGATGCCTCCTAGTTTTAAAAGAACACCCACACAGATGGAGCATAATAAACACAGAGCGAACAAGTCTTTTTCTGAAATACAGAATTAATTATTTTAATAAAATAAAAGTATTTTACAATTTCCCCATGAAACACAAGCATTAGCCCTAACAAGAGATACACAAGCATAGAATGGTTTAAGCTGGGAGGAGATTCAAGAAGGAGAATCTTAGAATGGTTTGGCTTGGAAGGGGTGGTTAAAAGTTACTGCCTCTAATCCAACAATGCCACAACAATGTGCAGGGACATCTTCAACTAAATCAGCGTGCTCAGAGCTCTGTCCTGCCAGACCTTGAACAAGCTGCAGGGTGAAGCATATACACCTCTCTGGGCAACCAGTTGAGCATTTCACCATCCTCATTGTAAAAAAACATCTTTGTTGTATCTAATCTAAATCATCCCTTTCTTTTTTGGTTTAAACCATTGGCTCTTATTGCAAAAGACCCTGCTAAAACATTAATCCCCGTCTTTCATTGTTACCTCCCCTTCTTTTGAAGCAGCCCAGCTGGCTTCCTGGGCTACAAATGCCTATTTCAAGCTTCTTGTCAACCAACACCCTCAAGTTATCCTCAGGGCTGCCCTCAACCCATTTTATGCTCACCCTATATTAGTGTTTAGGATTGCTCTGACCCAGGTGTCACACCTTGCACCTGGCATTGTTAAACTTCAGAGTACAATGAGTTTCATTTTGAGAAAAAAGTGAAAGAGGGGAAATATAGGTTTCAGAATAGCATATAGATTTTGATACAATGCTATTGGGGAGTTTCTTAGTAGAACTAAGCGTAAGTTCCTGACTGGTTACAAACTTGGCTAATTTTAGAGCCAATTAAAAAAACCTGAAAATGTGCTTCCTAGTACATACATGTAAGGAAGTCTTAAAAAAAACAGCAACACAAAACAGGCCAAAAGACCACCTTCAAGAATTAGGTTACAAAGTTATTGCTTAAAATAGTTGGCAGAAGCACATAACCACAGAGTAGAAATACACCTATTCACTCCTGGGATCTCCACCAAATCCATTCGTAGTGAATTGCACAAACTGTCACAGTAGCAAACTCTCACATCAGAACTGCTACACAACCTGGGCTTGCTGAATAAGATAAAAGCCAAAGATCCGATTGCCAAAATCTAGGAACTGAATAAGACAAAAGCCAAAGATCTAATTGCCAAAATCTAGGAACTAAAAAACAAAGAAAATGACAAACTAATTCTCAGAGAGTGATGATTGAAAAGAAACTGGAAAGTCCAGGCAAAGCAAATGACATTAATTGAATACCTGTAAGAAGGGCTGACATGGTCAACCTGTGAATGAACAGGGAGGTGGAAGTAACAAAAAACAAAGTTGCTGCTCTCTGTATACAGCATTATTAAGGCTAATAAGAGATTAATGATGAAAGAGCTTTAAAGAATGTTTAAAAAAAAATAGGAGACGGGAAAGAAATAAAGTAATTTGAAGACTAGAAAAAAATTCTTAATTTGAAGGCCAGAAAGAACTTAATGTGTACAGCTTATTGAGAGGACTCAATTAGAATTTAAGTAGCTGAAGTAAGAGAAAATACAGCCTGCTGAAGTGAACTTCAGAAAAAGGCACAGCAAAAAATAATTCAGTGGCTACAAGCTGAACCCAAACAAGTTAAATGTAAAACTGGAAGAGGTATTGTTAGGAATCAAGTATCTAAGTACTGGAATAGAATACACTAATTGACTAAATATGGAGCAAACTACACTCTCTTGATATCTACAAAAATTATGTTTGAATGCCTTTCCTGTTCAGCTGTAGACAATGAGTTCAATACAAGGGTAACTGGCAGTAATTTATGGCATGAGATACACAGTTTACCTAATTGTCTCCTTTGGCTTAAAACACTATTAAGAGAATACCTGAATTTGCTGTATGAAAACAGCAACCCTTCTCTAGGTAGAATGAAGGTCGAAGACAGTTGCAAAAACAGTTTCTATTCAGAACCTCAAAAGCCAGCCTCATTAACATACAATGTATATTTTCTGTTGCTAAACTGAAAAGCCAGGAGACAAACTGTTGTCGGACAAAGACTGATACTAAGTTCCACTTAGTTTAAGAAAATGCTAGTAGGATTAGAAGTACAGTGATTAAATTTAAAATAGTAGTTTTATGAATAAATAAACAGATAAAACTGAACATTCCAAAGTAAATAAGCAGCTCCAAATATATGGTATTGGCATTACATTGCTATACTTTTTAACAGCCAACATTAACAGAAAGTAGCTTGCTGAACACAAAACAAGATACTAGCTTAAGTTAAAATAAGCAGAAACATATATATACACATTTTTACTACTTTTCACTGTAATGCTTGCATTAAAGGCACAAGGTAACAAGTGCACAGTAAATGCATTTAAAACAACGTATTTTAACATGAATTATTAATTTACAAAAACAAAATATCCAACCCATCATTTACAACAAGTGCAGATATATAAAGAGAGGAAAGTTTCGATTTAAAGATCTTTTTTAAAAGATTTACACGTGATCACATAAAATTACCTTTGGCTTTTCCACACCACAGTACTATACAAGCACTTTAGAAAAGCAAACTTGCATGCTCAGTTTATTCACACTGATGCCAAGAAAATGTTGAGGTGTCTTGACGATATTCACTTTTTACTGTCTGGTCTGAATTGGACTTAGCACGAACTTGAAACCCTGCCTAGCATTATTAACTATTTTTATTACAATTGTGCCTAGATGACAGAAGGACTGTGGGGATGTAAGTTATTTGTCCAGGTTATTTCATGTTGTCTTTCAACATAAAACTAAGTCAGAGGGATTACATCTTAAAAACTGATACAGGTTTCTGCTTTGAGAATGAAAGAAGTAACTACTTAGATATGCACAGAAAACATGTAAAGCTTCACATCTGATTAATGGATATAAGAAAAAACAGGAATGCAAAGGAGTGGCAATAGGGCTACTATTAATTACAAGTGGTTAATAGTAGTAGTAATCTACTACTACTATTCATCTCCTTAGGATGGTAATAGTTGGTAAACCAAAATAAATGTGATTACGTGGTTCAATTACAAATTATAAGATTAATAAGAGAAAATATACAAGAGGAAACACCAAATTAAATTGAAGTGATATTAATTACTCAAAAACTCATCTTCTCTTACTCGATAGTTTAGCTATTTTAAGCACTTATTTCATGTTGTTATTTAATACCATATCCATTAAAAGGTTGCAAATGAACTTGATTATACAGTGAAAAACTTTACTGTATTTGACCCCACACTTCATTTCTTACAAACAAGAAGCACTGAAAATTTTTAAAGCTAGTAAGCAGAAATGTGTAGCATCCGAGCTCCACCTACAGGACGAAAATAAATGTGTAAGAAATATTTTTAATTACCGGACTAGAAGACGACTATTTACTCTGAAGCCTTCAGATGGTCATTTCAACGTGATGCTGATAAATTTTTTTACTTATGCAATGATGGGAAACACTTCTATCTCTAAACATTCCTGCATGTAAACAGCTGTGAAGTTTGGGCTTGAACTTTCTAATAAAAAAAACTCCAGACCCAAAGAATTTCTCTAACAACTTACCAGAATGACTGGGAAACTCTCTTTCTCAAGCCTTCTTATCTAATACAAAGTTGTAAAGTGTATAAAGATTTTTTTTAAATATACACAAGAGGTTAAAATGCATACTGATATGACTAAAATTAACTTCACCATCTGAGCACTTCAAGTATGGTTGCATTTAGAAGCGGTATTGGATCTCAGTACCATGAATTTGAGAAGGTGTCTATTGTTTCCATACCATTTCTCTAAAATAGATGTGCAACCTTCAGACCACATAAATGCATTTGGATTAAAAAAAAAATGGACTGATACAAATGAATACAGTTTTGCAGAAAAAGTCATGCATGTTAAAGACAGTATTCTAAAACAAATATTGTTAGAAATTCAATTATTCTACTAGCACATTTAAGTATCTGATGAGAAGAATTTGATAGATACTGGAAGTTTCTTCACCCTCTGATATGTTAGTAAACATTACCCTCAAGCTATGGATGGTCCATCCAACTTTTTGTTTGATATTTACACCTCCCACATCTCTGCCTCTGATCAACACAGGCTTCAACTATAGTGGGTGGTGAACACCCATGAGTATATTATTAAACATCTCCAGTACACAGACAAAATAGTCACTATTACAGACAATGAAACTTAATATTGTTTATCCTAGTTTATCTAAACAGAACTCAAATGTAAAAACACATTATTTATAACAAACAACATCGTGCCTTTGATTTTCATGCCAGAGGACAGCACACAATTATTTGGAAAACTAAGTCTAGAAATTTATGTTACTTGTGATACTAAGCAGTATCTCCCAAGGCTATGGTTCCCAACTGCTAAAAATGCATCCAATAAAACCCTCTTCTGTGTTAAGATAACCCATTTGGCTTTAATACCACTGCCACCCTGAAAGAACAGAATAACCACAAACAGAGCACACTGACTGACCACATGCAGAGCCAGCAGCTTACAGATTGACTACACAAATGTATCTTAAAATAAGCTATAACATGATGCAAGCTTGGGCATTGAGTCCCTCATTCCTAAGGGTATCCTCCAGCTCTGTGTTCTCTTCATGCTAGAAACTTGTTATTACACATTAGACAATTTTGTTTCCAGCTGCCATTCTAATAAAACCACAGAGACAAATAAACTGATTGGTGGACATATAAGTAGGTGGTAAATATGTACAAAGCCCTTTGCAGTTGTAAAGGTGTTACTTGTCTGCCATATACTTCAAGGTTCTTTTGCAGAGAAAGATTTTCTTAGAGACCTTCCAAATTTCTGAATGCTTGCCTCCCCTACTAGATATGGCTATTTAATGCTAAACTGTAATTGTTTACTCTCTTCAACCAAGAACAACTCATTGACTCTGAGAAGCTTAAACCTGTGCCAATCTCAACCACAGGACTAGCAACCAGATTTTGAGATTCCAGATATCCATCATACTTACTGATCTCAGTATACTTCCTGTGGACCATCTATCTACAGCACAGATAATACAACAATACAAACACCAATTACCAAAGCAACATACAGCACAACTTAGAAGACAACAGAGAGAAAATTTGGAATCTATTTTACAAGATGACTTGTACATATTCTTTAAAAAAATACCTAGTTATGTCTAACATAGCCATAAAATCATGATACTGTATTTCATGTACTGCAATTTACATGCTCTAACTGAGGGAAAGGAACACTGTAAAATAGAACACCAGTATTCCACAATTAGAGTTTCATGCTGGTTTCAGCTGAGTAGTACCTAGCATGGGGCTGTGTTTTGGACTTGTGCTGAACACAGAGTCGTTAATACAGAGAGCCAAAGCCTTTTCTGCCTTTTGCACTGCCATGCAAACGGGAGAAATGGAGTGGCTGGGAGGCTGGGAGGAGACACAGCCAGGACAAGTGGCCCCAGCTGACTAAATAGGTATTTCAGGCAATGTGACATCACACTCAGTATAAAAAGTGGGGGGAAGAAGGAAGAAACGGGGGACAGTTGGAGTGATGGAGTTTCTCTTCCCTAGTCACTGTTACATGTTGTGGGGCCTGCTCTCCTGGATATGGCTGAACACCTGCCNACAGAGAGCCAAAGCCTTTTCTGCCTTTTGCACTGCCATGCAAACGGGAGAAATGGAGTGGCTGGGAGGCTGGGAGGAGACACAGCCAGGACAAGTGGCCCCAGCTGACTAAATAGGTATTTCAGGCAATGTGACATCACACTCAGTATAAAAAGTGGGGGGAAGAAGGAAGAAACGGGGGACAGTTGGAGTGATGGAGTTTCTCTTCCCTAGTCACTGTTACATGTTGTGGGGCCTGCTCTCCTGGATATGGCTGAACACCTGCCCGCCCATTGGAAGCAGTGAATTCATTCCTTGTTTTACCTGCATGTGCAATTTTTGCTTTCCCTAATAAATTGTCTTTACCTCAGCTTAGTTCTCTATCTATTACCCTTCTGATAACTCTCCCAGATTCTGCTGGTGGGACAGTCAGCGAGTGGTTGCACAGGGTTTGGTGGCTGGCTAGGGTTAAACCATAACACTACTCCACAAAGAGATCAGATTTAAGTATGGCTCCAAAAGAAACAGAGTAACATCAGTTTACAGATCTGACCACACAGCTCTTGTTGACTACATGAAATCTGAAAAATCATGGAAGTCAGTTCTAGCTTCTAACCAGAAGTCAATCATAAGACAAGAAAAACTAATGCTCACTTAAATTATAGATTTTGTTTACAGTTTCTTTATTTTTTGTTATTATTCTTGGCCTTTGATGTCAAATGCTCTTCTCATGTATCTCTATTACACAAAATTATTAGGAACTTTTGAAGTAACATCTTCCAGGCCTGAGAAAGAACTGACAGGAACCAGTCAGTAAAGCAGATCTGCTACAATTGTAAAGGTTTCTGTACTATACCTGGTGTGATTCTTAGATTCAAATCAAAAGTGAAGAAGATGTAGGAAAGGACACTGAATTCCCTCTTAAATCCCCTGAATATTTTAGTTTCCAGAGCTCTTCAAACCTATTAAACTGGTTAATGCAAATTGCTTTCTTGGCAATGTTATCACTGGGCTTTCCACTGCTCCAAACAGCAAAATTTACAGCTGGCATATTTTAATGTAACAGTATTAAAAGATTATCTAAAGTAATGCAAGTGCTCCTATCCCTCTAAAACTGTGGCCTGATTCTAAACATAAAGGCCACACAATTAAAAATACTACCTAACATGGAATGGTAGAAATTGACTAATCTTGTTTCTAAAATCATATCAAATTCTTCCAGTAAAAACAGTTTCATTGATATGTATCAAGCTGCAAACATCAGGGTGTAAGTTTTCTTTTCTCTTTATAATAACACGTTTTGTTTTACAAGTAAGATAATCAGTGAACATTCAACAAACTGACAAAACCCTTTTCTCAATAAAACATAAGGCTGCTCTCATTTTTAGCAGTTATATACAGTCATATAAAATCAAAAAATTGGGAGGTGGAAGTCAGATACATTAATTTCTGAGGACTGTAAAACAACTGATTCCGTTTCAATTATTTCTTCTGTTTTCTAATCTAATGTTTTATCTCAAAGTCTATTATTACAACAAATTTATCTTCACATGTTTTGATCCAAAACCTTTACTTCCCAGGGGTGCATTCCAGAGATATAAAAAAAGATGGTAATTGCTATGGAAGTGGTGAACCAGGTATTCTTTTATCACAAACAAAGACAAAATCTAGAATGTTCTAGATTCTTACGTGTCAGCATTATGCCTTAGCCATCACCTAAATTATCCTACCTGCCATTTCAGTAAACTGGAAAAAAAAAACCAATTAAAAGAAAACCAGTTAAAAGAAAACCAGTAAAAGAAAACCAGTTAAAAGAAACAGAAAAACAAGGAAAATTAACAGGGAAACAAACCGGAATTGGAAAAGAAACCGGAATGGTTCCCTTCAAAGGAAAGTGTCATGGGAGAGAATCCAAAACAGCCACTACATAGGCAGAATTTAGAATGGGCAAAGCCTGACTAATTTAATCAGGCAGTTATCTATGACAGTTGTGTAGATTTAAGAGCAAAAAAATCTGCATTATCTTTCTGATGTTTCCTCCACCAAGCCCCCAGCAAGTTTAACTGAATAAGTAAACTTACACATTTAACCTTTCAGCTGCAAAGTCTTAATTCTTCAGTAACTTCTGGAGTCTGTATTTACTGAGATACTGGATAATAATTCCTACTAATCAGACCCACTACTCATCACTTGCACACATGATGAGTGATTTTATGCAATATCAATAGTATCCTCAAACTCATGCTGCAAGAAGAACTGCTGAAACACAAGGTTCCAAGAAAACAAATTAACTCACTGAAAATTGAGTGTTAATCAGTACACATCTCAAAGTCTCAGAATATTCTGAGTTGGAAGGGATGTTCCAAACACTGGCACAGCCAAATTACGGGACAGGAATCCATCCTTTTATGTCTGTAAAGAAAAACTGATGTATCTGCTGCAGTGTTGGAAAGCTGGTACACTGCAAGGATGAGCACTGTGTTAAACCAGACTTCACTGGATGACTTTCCTTTCTGTGAGTCTCAGTGGTGGACAACTACTATGTGTTAACACAGTTAAAGAAGCTGCAAAACTGAATCTTACAACTGAGAAGGACAAAGTGAAGACTGAGAATACATATAATTACACTTTATTTCTAACTCACAGGGAAAAATAGAACTCCCATACAAGTTATCAATAAATAATGAAAATCTTAAAACTGTAAACAGTCTAAAAAAAAATACCTACCAAACGACACAATCCTTACCTGCGACTAGTTGTTTTCCTTTCTGTCTTGGTTTCTTCCTCTTGAAGTTGATGTTTAGTATTTTCAGTTGTATCAATTTTCAATTTCTTGGCAATGCGTTCCTTTATTTGAAATCTCTCATTACTAGACGCTTCATCTTCTACACTATCAGCATCTTCATCATGTTCCTCTTCGTCCTTTATTGATTTAAAAACATAAAACTACTTTAGATTTTTTCAGTACAGAATGACAAATATGGAAACCTTTTTCTTATAAATATAGTATCTTCCAAGAAAAAAGCAAACTTTTCAAACAAATATGTCCTTCTTTGCTTCAGAGATAACAAAAAACCCCAAATATGATAGTTTCTTTTTTATATACAAATCACTTCTTATCTGTAGGGTTAAAAAAACTAAACCAGTCTATTCTAGACTATTAACTCTTACAGGTCTATAGATGACATCACAGCAGTGTGATATTATCCACACCATTGCTCATGAATCCAAAATTTGATTGAGACCATACACTAAACTTTTCCTTCATTTTCCACTGAAAGAAAAACTTCTTACCACATAGCTATAATACAGTCATGATGGGATAGAAGAAGTTACCCCATCAGCTCCTGTTTGGGAATTTACGAGCAGTAAATTGATAGTAACAGGCTGTGAAAATCTCTGGAATCAATCACTGCAGCTTCCTACAGAGGTCCAAGGAGAGGCCTCAGGCCTCCATGCCTAGGACAGGTAGGCAAAAGGGGATAAACCACCTTGGATGAAAGATATTTGAAGGGAGAAATAATTGGAAAATGAACAAGTGGCCCAACAAGACCAAGGAATGTCTACTTCCTTCGCTGAAGAAGGGAGTCTGCATGAATCTTAATTGAAGAGTAACAGCTTGAAGATGACATGGTACATCTTTTTATATATACTTTGGTGATGCTCATCAGCAAAAGGAAAGTGTAAGATGCCACGTGATTCTAATTTTAGCCAAAGAAAGAAAGGACACTTTGAAATAGTAATCCAGAGGACTCCACTGTATCCAGGAGACTGCCAAAACATAAGCACTTGGGAATGAAGAACATGTTCGTGTCCTGGGTGTGATGCACAGGTAGGAGGAAGAGTAGCATGAAGACTATGTCCATAAACATAGAGGAGAAGAGGCTAAAAAAGTAAAAGAAGCAACAGGCAAAATATAGGAACAGAAGAGAAAAATCAGAAGTTGTAGTGGAGTCACTGCTCAGATTTGAGATTTAGACAAGAACAATCAGAAATAAGAAAAAAAATCTCTGAAAATTCAACATTGTACAACAGCAGATTAGAAGACTGTTCGGGGAGCTTTGTCTGTTCTTCTTTAATAGGGGAAGAGAAAACTGGAACAGGATCAGCATTTTGCTTCATTTACCAGAAAAGTATTGTTTGACAGAGGAGATAATGAAACTTTGTACAAGATTTGCTTACATGATAAATTGCCAGAGTGGCGGGTGACTACAGACCGCAATGGTAGGGAGAGGTCCAAAATAATGTGACAGGACTGTGCTGGGAGTCTTTAACATTCAAGGACAAAGACAGACTCCTGGTGGAGATTTGATTAAGGTTTAAGAAGAACATTTCATTGAAACACAACTAATTGGACAGAACTTTTAGAATAAAAATGAACAACTCTAGACAAATAGAAATCACTAAATTGTAAGCTAGTTAAAAATTACAGATATCTGAGTAAACAGGAGGGGGGGTTAAAATTGGAGGGACAAAATGGTTCAACTTGTCTCACTTGGCTAAATCCCCTTGCTCCCAAACCATCCATTAGCCTCAGTTTGCACAGCATTTCACCATTTTTCTTCCAGAAAAACACTGAGAAAATAGGATATACCCTTCTTCCTCAACTGCTTTTCCTCCTGCAGCTCTACGCTTTTCTCCTGCCCGGTCTCCTCATTCAGTCTCTTTGTCTCTCATTACGTCCACCTGATCTCAACAAAGAGATTTAACAACAGATTCAACAACCCAGACTGAACTGCATGACACCTCAAAAGGGAGGTAGGTGCTCTGCTGGGTGATGGTTATTCCCCATGTGAGACAGAAATGCAAAACTACCTGCCTGAAAGCTATACTATTTCTTGCTGCTGTTATTAGTTGGGTGGAGTGGCCCTATTCTTCTCTTTAATAGGGAAATAAAAATGTAATGAGACATTTTGTGACAGAATGACTAGTGACTACTGTATGTAATATGATTTTCCCATTTAAGAAGATTATTGAACTGAGGAGTGGATAACTAGTTTTATCTATACACAGTACTGTGTGAAACCTACTGTTAGGCAACTGACTGACAAATAGGGAAGAAAAGAAATTGTGCAGAAAGAAATGTCACTGGTGGGAAAAAAAACCCTGTTAATACATTTCACATAATATTTTGATTAACAACTTGGGCACAAAAAGAAACTTAGCAAATAGCTAAGAAGTATAGCTAACACAAAGGCTCTCTCAAATAATTAAATGTACAGATTTGAGGACTGCAGTAAGAGAAATGGGATGGTATTTAATACCATGAACAGCAAAGCCATGTGTTTAAGGAATACTAACAAGAGTTTCTCTTACATGCCACGGGCTTGCAGGCTGGGGGAAGCAGGGAGATCTGGAAAAATTACTTGTTCCCAGGTTTGGCTATAAAACATGTTGCAGTTGTGTCAATGCAAAAGTAATGTGATGTATTAACTAAAATAACTCCAAGAGAGATGATCAAATATTAGTACTACTTTGCAACACCCTTTTGCAGGTAACTGCCTGAAGTGCTAGATCTTAGCTAAAATCTTTTTAAAAATGTAACGAATCTAAAGACAACACCTCTCCAGGAAAAAAAAAAAAAAAGAGAAAAAGCCTTCCTATTTCCAACGTTGGCTTAATTAGGTATATTTATTTAATTTTTTATTCTTCAACCTAATACATCCATGTTCTATACTCCCCAAATCCAGTTTGCTTAAGAAAGAGATATTGGGATATCTGAAGAATTATTAATTAAATAGCATTCTCCAAACCCTTCTAACACTAAAATGCTCCTCCACAGCAGGAATTACAAAGGAGAAGAGTAAAAAAGCCTGAATTCATACTATGTCTTGTGAAAAAAGGAACAGGGTGTAAGCAGATGCTTTTTTTAGGCATACAGATGGGACAGAATGCGTTCTTCCTTTACTTCCACTGTGACAACACACAGTGTAGTTAATACCTGTGCATGATGGACAGATATAGAAGACAATACTTTCCAGGTGAATGGGAGATTACAGTCCTAGTCATATACTACATCCTTATCTCAACAGCAATTCAAAGGGGTACTCCCATAATCTGTGGTTGGAGACATATTTCAGCTAACAAGGTTATGCTTACCTGCACCATGTATCACAATTTTCTTGTACTTAAATTGCCTCCATGTTTAGTTCAATGTTACTGCTTGACTATTCAAGTTTCACATCTTTCAGAGGTAACAGTTTTCATCAATACAATTTCACTGCTACAGTTTAGTAATTCACTGAGTTTTTGTTCTTGAAGAAATCTTTCAAACAGGACTCTTAACTCACATACAGATGTACCCTTAAACATTGCAATTATATAATTATTCATGATGAACGTGATTTTAACTATTTTTTTGGAAGCAGTTTCAGGTTTTTTATCACTCTGGTGGTTTGTCACCCTGTGGCACACAACCCATATACCATATTCCTATATGACTAATCTACTGACTGAAATACAATACAAACCAGTTCTATAAAATGTAGCAGGTAGGATGCTAATACTACCCTGCTGTAAATAGCCAAACAGAGCTAGAGAGAGAGAAAGCTAGAGCTTAGAGAGAGCCTTCACACTTCTGCCAGAAATCTGATTTGAACTAGTTCTTAAAGATCTCTAAAGTAAAATTTGTTCCCCAAAGAAAATCTAATCTGCACACAGTAAAAAACAAAGAATTATTCGTAAAAGAATAATACTTGCCTCACTCAAATCCTTTTCTTCGTTTGCCACTTCACTAAAAGAAGAAAAAAAAAAAATTAACTACCTCGAAATGCTAGAGGAGACTCAATACATAAACGCCAAGATTTCTTAAATCAAAAAAAATTGGTAGCCACCTGAAATTTTAGTAAACTTACTACTTTATATCATCCTTGCATTTACCTTAAAGGTATCAATATTATTTTCTATCATTTGACTATCACAATCTTTTCTAATTAGAAATGCTTAAAACCAAGGGATTTCATACAGTGGAGAAATCCTAACCATATCTTGAGCTATTCAAGCAAAACACTAATGCAAACAGTTAAAACCACCAAAACTCAGTTGAGATGGTTTTGATCTCATTTATCAAATTAGTAGGATTTCATTGCAACTAGTTTATACCTAAGCTTAACATCAAGGTTTTGTTATACAGCTACAGTTTGGTGAATTAAAAGAGAAGCATATTTGAATATACTAAGGCTAACATACCCACTGTTAATTATCACAAACTAATAATAAAGGTAATTGCACCTTTTTAGCCCACAAAAAAAAAAACAGAAGTTATGTCAGTGAAAAACCAAGGAATATTAAAGAAACGTCAAAAGTCAAGGCTTTGAAGTTTGCTCTAAGCAATTAATATCATTAAACTCTAGAAACTCCAGATTTGTTGCAATCAATGTTACAATCAATGATAATAATTTAATAAAGTGCTGCACCTGGGTCAGAACAATTACTGATATCAATACAGATGGGGGGATGAGAGCAGCCCACCAAGGAGGACCTGGGGGTGCTGGGGGATGAAAAGATGACCGTGTACACTTGAAGCCCAGAAAGCCAAACGTGTCCTGGGCTGCATCCAGAGCAGTGTGGAGGGGAGGGGATTCTGCCCCTCTGCTCTGCTCTGCTGAGAGCCCACCTGCAGGGCTGCATCCAGCTCTGGGGTCACAGCACAGGAAGGACAGAAACCTGACGGAGGGACTCTGGAGACAAGCCATGAAGATGTTCACCTTTCCAATGGGGAAAGGCACAATTGTTCAGCCTGGAGAGGACTCCAGGGATGCCTTACTGCGTGCAGCCTTTCCATACTTAACATGGGTCTATAAGATGGGGACAGACAGTTTTTAGCAGGGCCCGTTGTGAAAGAACAAGGGGTAATGATTTTAAACCAGAAGAGGGTAAATTTAGAGCAGACATAAGGAAGATGTTTTTTATGATGTGGGTGCTGAGACACTGAACAGGTTGCCTAGAGAGGTGGTGAATGCTCCACCCCTGGAAACATTCAAGGCCAGGTTGAATGGAGCTCTGCACAACCTCATCTAGTCAAAGATGTCCCTGCTCATTGCAGGGGAGTTGGATGTGATAAATTTTAATGGTTCCTTCCAAATCAGCTAGTCTTTGGTTCTAGGATAAGCAAATTCTTGGAGTTAATGTATTTTCATGGAATTTTCTCACTTTAAATCTCAACTGTGGTTAAAATCAGAATTTATAGAGTACTAAAAAGAAACAGAGAAGAAAACCAACTTTATTCAACCATACGGATTTATGATTAACCTAATTAACCTAATTTTTTATGATTAACTAGAGTTGCATGATCCTCTCTGGAAACAAGGGAATGCTTCAAAGGCAGAAATGGAGATAAAAAACTGCCAAGCTACAAATTAAAGTTGAAAGAAAATTAAATTTTTTGTGTGCTCTTTAGATTTGGAAAAAAGCACCATATTTTCAAGCCTAAGCAGGGTTAGAGGGCTGGGAAAAGCAGCCCTCTAGAATAACCACAGCCAAGAACATCTTTATCGTGAAGAAAATTTCAGTAACTTTAAAAATTTAGGCTATGAAAGAGATAATCTAAGAAAGGATTGTGGTAAAGAAAGGTGGTAAAAGGGACTGTGCTCACTGTCTCTTCCAGAATAAGAGTTAGAATTTATGGAATGCCACTAGTAGCATTCAGAACAAAAAAGGGAGATACTTTTTCCTGTAGTGGACAGAGTGGTGTGAATGGAAACAATATTACAACAGACAATACACACTTTGAGAAGTGCTCTATTAAGGATTACTAAATAGATGAACCACATTGAACTCTGACAGTCCTCTGAGGTGAAAGCTGATGGAGACTACTCGGATAAACTTTGCATTTGCATTGCTTTTATTCTTTACTGGGCATCACTGATGGCCAGTGGTGGAGACAGCTTAGTGGGTTAGAGAAATATTTGGTCTGATCTAGCACTGGCACTCTTTAAAGAAAAACATGAATTAACATTTCTTAAATGAGTATACATGCTGATAATTGGGTATAACATATTGAAAGTAGATCTGTTCTAAAAATTGAAAATCACATATTAACCTTTTGACAGCAGGAACTGAGCTTAGATGTGGATCATCCTTCAGGAGATCATGACTACTTTTACTTTTCCCCTTCATGATCTGTTAAAAGAAAAAGAAAAATATATTATTCATTTCAGTGTTTAAGAGGCTAGATAGCGAAAAAGTATCATGGTAAGAAAAATGTAAGTTGTTTATTTTTAGATTTAGCCTATCCAGTAAGCATAGACACTTTTAAGAGCAGAAGGACAGAAAAAGTGTTCCAGAAGGAGAATCATCAAGCTGACTCCACAGATTTATTTTTGCAACAGCAATGCACTTAGTTTTAAAGGACAGAGAGAGAGGGGGAAAAAGATACTATTTAGTACTGTTTAGATGGCAGGTCTAGCACATATACACTTGAATGAATGAAGAGGTAAGAACCTGATTTTCCAATGACACATGGCAACTGAAAGAACAACCATGCACAAAACAGTACTTAGTAATTGGAAGAACACTAATTAGATCCCTAGAAAAAAAAAAAAAGAAATTAAACTGCAGTACATCAATCTGGAATACATCATTCAGGAATCATCTACTGACACAAGGAGTCAAATAAATCTAACAGCACATAAGGTATTCAGGTAGAAAGACTGCAATTAGAAAGCATTCTACATGCTAATCTGAAAAAAGTATACTTAATTTTCAGAGAAAAATCAGACTGAAAATCTCTGCTACAGGAACAGTCTGTATTGTGACGTATTGTGAATGTCTCCATTGCAGAGGCATTGTCTCATGCTTTTGGAAAGACAGCAGATGTGGAAAAAATTTTACGCGTTTAAATACAACTACAATTTTTTTGTTATGTGGAAAACAAAGACAAACACATTCCGCAACATGAAAAGATAATTCCTTCATTAAGGAAGGGGTTGTGTGTTTGGAGTGGTGGTGGGGTTGTGTATCACAAAGTGCTCCAAACAAGTACAGACAACAAGCACTTTGGACACTGAAAGCTACAGTTTAAACACTGATCAACAACCAGTGGGGATCCTACAGCCAAATCCCTGACTACACTAATAGTCTTCATGGCCTTGAGGTTTTACCCAGAGCTTCTCTGCCCTCCTTAAACAAGCAAGACTTCCTGCATCTAGCAATCAAAAAAAGCTCATGGGATTCTAAGATGGCAAAGGATCTCAGTAGTAGCTTCAACCTTCCATTTTTCTTATCAAAAACAGAGAATGCAAGTTAGTGCTGATATTCATGTACTTCAACATAATCAGATTAAGATAATGTTCAGAACTACAGAGACACTGATCTCTTATGAACAAACAATGAGGTTTCAAAAAGCCGATTTTACTTTGTTACAAAGAATGAAGATAAATCCTTCATAGAGAGTTGGTGTGGTTATGTACCTACAGCCAGTCCAGAATTTAGTCAGGAGAAATAGGCAGATGAGATTTTGAGGCTGAGTTGAAAGAGAGCATGAAAACACTGAAACTAGGTTTATCATGAAAGAGGCATTCTATTTAGATAATTTTAAACTGAAAACAAGTATTTGGTATGAAAAGAAAGAAAGTCCAAGCAACTGAGTTAAACACAGATATAAACAAGCCAGATACACAGCAAGAGCAAAACAGCAGATGAACACATCACGGTAAACAAGTTTGTCTGACTGGTAAGTCAAAAAAAAGAAAGAAAAATAGTTAAAGCTGGTGGTGTAATAAATCTCTACTATCATTCTGACTGCTATCATCTCACTATAATATTGTCTATCATTATTCACTGTTTTCCTTTTGTATTTTAGCTAACTTCTGAAGACTAACAACTGTTTTTTCACTTGTGTGGTACAGGATGCAGGACCATGTGGTCTGATCGCTGACTGAAGTAGCAAGGTACTGTACAAAGCCTAGGAGTCTGGTGAAACAACTTTTAGCAGCAGAAATGAAATCAGCAATTTATTTAAGAATTTTTTAAACTAACCCTATTTAGGCGCCAACTCAGGGAAGGAAATGTTAGATCAAAGATCACCAGTGCAATCCTGGTTCTGTGAATGTGAACATTTCACTGTAGGGCATTATTAAATTACGATAATGGACTACTTTCTCCACAATAACCACACTTCATTTTGCTCACAGATGGATGGATAAATATTAAAAAAAGGAGCTACATATGCACTGGAAATGCATAACATGATCTTCAGAATTCAAGCATTTTACCACATAATCGCACTCATAGATAAAGGACTTGAGAAAGAATAAAGTACCTATTGCTTCCATGACTTTTAAACAGCAGACACAGATTTATACTATGAAACTGTTCATGCAAATGTAAAAATTCCATGCAGTAACTGAAGGCACGTTAAAAATCAAGACAGCTAAAAACTTCTATATTTGCAAAATGCCGTAACAGCAGAATCCTAAAAGCTGAAGCAACTGCTAGTACTATTGTTCAAAATGTAAATGCAAGAAGAGTAAAACTTTAAAGCTTTCCACAAATAAACAGAAAAAATAATTAGGTTGCAAAGAAAAATAAGGACGATTTGGTAAAATACCTGACTAACTCTACTGACTTCTTCCTCTTCTTCTTCAGCTTCTTCCCCAAAGGAAAGCAGGTTAAAGTTTCTTTAAGAGAAAAAAGAAAATTTCTAGCAAAATTTTAAATACTGTCTTAGTAACATTCCATTAACTTTAAATATATTACGTTTATATTGTACATGACTTTTTAAAAAACTTCTTGTTGCTAAATGTACCAATTCCAAACAACTACCACAATTTGCTTTGCTATAAATCAAAATATTTAGACAAGCATGCTGTATTATGCTCTGAGATAAAACAAGGAAAGCAAAGCATCAGTTAAGACACAATTTAAGAAATCCTGTCTTGACTTTCTCAGATTCTTGAAAGCTGACAATTCTGTTGCATTTTTTTCTCTACAGAGAGGCATTCAAGACACAAGATTTACAAGATCTGATGGTTCAGAAAGGTATCAAATGTGTACACATTCACAGAATGCAATTAAAAGAAATTATGATCCATAATTTCTTTTTCACGACTTAACTGTTCACACTGTTGGAACCAGTCAGTTGCAACATGTTCTATTTTTATGCAGCAGAACTCACAGTATGTTCACTTTAGAGCTCCTATTACTTTTCACTCCATGTTTCTGACTACGAATTTTCATTCACAGAAACTAAAATTTTCCATGTCAAAATGCCTTCCTGTTGCTAAGCACCTCAGTGGGGGAGAAATGGCATCTGATAAAATAAGTTTTAAAAATCCCAAACAACAGAGCCTACCACTAGGTTTTAACTGCAGTGTCATCTCAGTCAGATGACTGCACATTGTGGCATATGGGAAAGATAAACTACCTCTTACTATTTTCAACAAACTATCACAATGCATGAAACAGTTACAGCTCAGCAGATGCACAGTAACATTTCAGTCAGAGGAACTAGAGTTGCATGATCCTCCCCGGAAACAAGGAAGTGCTTCAAAGGCAGAAATGGAGATAAAAAACTGCCAAGCTACAAATTAAAGTTGAAAGAAAATTAAACACTGTTCATGTTGCATATATTTACTTTGTGCCTTTTACTTTGGACTTTTTATTAGTTTCTTCTTCTGCTTTGTCTTTCTTCAGTTTTCTGTTTGGTCTTGGCACAATGTCATCAAAAGGATTAAACAAAACCTGTCAAAAAACCCAACACATATTCAATAAATACTTTGTAATTCAGCGATTCAATATTTTAAAACAATACACAAAAGCCAAATTTTCTGAACACTATACAAAAAAGAATTTTTAAATGTCACATTTCAAAACAGAACATACCTCACTACTTCTTATTTTGTGTGGACTGAGAGGCCTCTCCTCCTTGTCAACTTCTACTTCAGCCAGGCGCAACATGTTATATATTGTATCCCCTGTAACCTGGCAAATTTACAAAGAAAGGTTGAAGGTTCTTGACTGTAAATTGTGTTATGTATTCTGCAAAAATACAAGGCAATTATTATGTAAAAATTTTTGAAAGTACAAGTGATATAGGAAATATTGTAAGGCCTTCTGAAAGACAGCAAGTACAATGCACAAAGGTTTGGGTTTTTAAATTTAATGGCAAAAGTTGAAGGAAAACAGGTAGTTTTGAGAATGTATCAGAGGAAGATGTTAAAGTCTTACTGTGAGCTATGGAACAGGTAAAAAAATGGAAATAAGAAAAATATTTGCTTTATTTTCTTTTAAGTAAACCATGAGATTGGTAAATTCACCTCATGTTTTTCATCTTCCTGATCCTTCTTGGGTAATTAGAATCTAATTAATTCTAAACAGAATTTTCTAACATGTCATTAGTATTAGATGAACTGACTAATAACAGAGCCATAATAATACTAATAATATTATTTAATGACAGCACAACATGAAAACACAATTTAGAAGAATAACAACAGCAAAACAGATAATAACAGGAACAACCCACAGAAACATTTCTACCAGATATAAGAAACAAAGAGAATGGAGAGCGCCTAAAAAGCACTGAAATAAATTTCAAATGCACATAGCAGCAAACAATACTAAACTGGCCTTCTGAGAAACTTCTAGCAACTTCTGTCAGACTCAAACTGGGACTCCAGTTCACGTAACAGACCTTTCCAAAGATTGTGTGCTTGTTGTTAAGTTCATCTGCACGACCCAGTGTGAAGAAGAATTGACTCCCGTTATCATGGGGCCCAGCATTTGCCATAGCAACAAGTCCTCTCCGATTAAATCGCAATCGTGAGTGGAACTCATCCTGGTAAAAGCAGGACAGAAAAGAGAATTACCTCAGTATAAAACTATTTTTTCACTCCTTTAGCTGCAGCATGATAGGAGATTGGAGTGATATTATTTACATCAACATGCACACAGAAAAAAATGCTGCTAATTTTCTTTTGATTTCAGACAGTAATAAACTCCAAATATTTTGAAACTCAGTGCCAGAATTATACTTAAAAACTCCTACTCTCAGCAGCAAAAAATATTTTTAGTCAATATTTCTAATCCCCAGTGCCTATAGTGATGCAAACAAATGAACAATCTTCAAAAGAAACTGTAAACACAAAATGAATAAACACCATTACTAATTTAAAAAATTCTAAATTCTGTCTTGTTAATTTTCTCTTTTTCCAGTCACTGCCTAAAAATCAAATACTATTTTTATTTGCATTTGTTATACTCCAATATTACAAAAATAAAAATAAAAAAAAATTAAAAGTAACTGCATTTCATACACTTCTTGCAAAAATACTATTATTGAAATTCACTGTATTTATGTGAAAAATTCATTTAAATCCTAATTCATGTAAAGTTACTGAAAGCACCTTAGCAGGCTGTAATAATGCAAAAATCCATTGGAGGAACATTTTCTGCTTTAGGAAGACAAAACAGGATTCCTTTCAAAGCAAGGAGAAAGTGATGAATACCACTGTAATACTATGATGCTAAACACTGCAATACTGAGATACCACTACTTTGAAGCAGCAATGCTACTACAATATTGGTAATTTTTGTTTTGTTCTCTACTCAGGTATCATGCCCTCCCACAAACTTCAGGTTTGTGCTAGATGCAGAAGTCTAGCAGCAAGAAGATGGAAGGCCCAGAAACAGGCTTTGCAGCTTCAGTCACAAATTAAAGATGCCTGCCCCGCCAGAAATAAAACAGCCAGGAAGAACAGAACACAGCTTCTGAGCCTGTGTGTAGCTTCACTCAGGATCTGAGCCCCCAGGTTTATCATTGTACTGGAGCAGCTAGATCTAAGAGCTCTCAAGTTAGAAGGTAATATTCAAACATACTGAAGCAGCACATGAAGGGGCAACGACTGCACATGTATACATTTCATGTAAGATTTGATTTTTCCGAACTTGGTAAGAAGAACAATGGATAAAGAATAACAAACAAATTAATGTATGAGATATAGATACACACCCTGAAAGGAGCTCCATACACTGATTCTCCTCCTGATCCAGTACCAGTGGGGTCACCCCCTTGCACAATAAAGCCAGGCACTACTCTGTGAAATATTGTGTTATTGTAATACTCTGAAAAAGAAAAAGAATAAGCATGTAAGAATATAAGTGGCCTCAAACACAAAATTTCATACAGATCATGCAGTGATGTCCAGAGACTGAAGTTCCAGAAAGCAAATGCTGTAACTAGATTCTGCTGTTGGCTTCTATTTGGTTCCCTTCTGTTCTCCACAGTCTTATGAAATCACACCCTGTGGTGTCACATGTTTCTTCTGCAAAATATCCTGCCCATCACTGATTACAGTCTTTTCACCTTTTAAGTTTTATTACTCGAATGACAGTATCAAAACACAACAATAAAAGGAGGACTAGAAATACTTTGCTTTATCCTGGATGAGATCTCACACACAACATTAGCAATATCCACACACAGATGATTTGCACTTTTGCCCACCAGCACAAAACACATTTCATCACCTATACTGTACCTAAACTGATAATTTTTGTGGAATGAAATATGTGGTACATTTGGCTCCCTAAACTATCTTCTTTTATCTGTCTATCTGATAGAGGCTACAAGACCTTAAGAAAACAAAAGGAATGAAAACCTAACTTTACCTGAACCAAATCCATGGTTGATATAATAATAATAATAATAAATAAATAAATCTGCAGCATCAGTCATGCATGGTTATATACTAGGATATTAATGATAAATAGTTAAATGTTAAATAGTTAAATTATACAAAGCAAAGGATGCTACACAGCAGTTTAAAAAATCAGAAAGGAAATAAAGCCCACTGAGTATACATGAACCTTTGTCATGGGCTAAAAAATTCCTTTACCATTGCAAAAAGTCTCAACATTAGGTAAAAGAACACAAAATAGACTGGATCTGTACTAGAGGCACAAAGCCCAGACTGCTATTTTTGTTTAACAGATGAAGGCTTAAAAGAATTCTCAACAATTCTCTATGTGTTTAAATGGGAGAATAGCACCAGTTAGAAAACATAAAGGCATGTCTTTTTTGTTAGTTTTCGCATTCTGGTACCCACTACTTCAGTGGAAAGCTTCCACCAACAATAAAATATAGCAACTGAAACATTAGGAGCACTCATGGGGAAAAAAAAAAAAAAAAAAAAAAAAAAA